>OU015746.1:130391811-130405498 GCA_907169655.1 Acomys percivali | reverse complement strand
AAAAAAATCTTTTTTTTTTTTTAAAGATTTATTTATTTGTTTATCACATATACAGTGCTCTGGCTGCATGTACACCTGCAGGCCAGAAGAGGGCACCGGATCACATTATAGATGGCTGTGAGCCACCATGTGGTTGCTGGGAATTGAACTCAGGACCTCTGGAGGAGTAGCCAGTGCCCTTAACCTCTGAGCCATCTCTCCAGCCCTTAAAAAAAATCTTACTAATTTATTATTCATACAGTATTCTGCCTGTGTGTGTGCCTGCACACCAGAAGAGGGCACCAGATCTCATTGTAGATGGTTGTGAGCCACCATGTGGGTGCTGGGAATTGAACTCAGGACCTTTGGAAAAGTAGCCAGTGCTCTTAACCGCTGAGCCGTCCCTCCATCCTCCATGTCACACAAATTTTGAGACAGATTTTTTTTTCTTTCATGTGGCCCTGGCTGGCTGGCCTGGTACCCATTCTGTAACTCAGTCTTTAGCTTGCAACAAATGTTTTGCTTCAGCCTCTGTGTCCCAGGAACAATGCTAGCTCATGTCATAGTCTCCTTGGAGTCAAAATGATGCCACATCCTGTTCCCCACCCCCTTCCCCGCCTCCTGCCACAAATTAGGAAGCCTGGCTGCAGGTTCTTGTTATGCATCCCCCCACCCCCAAAAGTATAAAAAGAAGCCGCTGGTGCTGGCCCTGAACTTTCCTTGGAGCCCCCACCGGGGTGTTGCCCTCCATCTCTCTGAGCATGGTGTTAAAAATGCTTCTAACAAATCCCTCGGTCCCCAGTAATTTGTCACAGTGTCCCCTTGAACCCCTGCCCCATCTGAAAACCATCACTAACATGACTATCTCAGCTTGCAGCAATATTGATATGTGCTGTTTGGGGAATAATTTTAGTTTTTATGGCTGATATTTTGACTTTAAGAATTCTGTCTACAGGCTCATAATACACATATTGATGAAAATGTAACCGTTTCGCGCTGCCTGACACACGGGCAAAAACCCAGGACCTGAATCTTTAATCTCCGCTTTATTCAGAAATTTGGCAATCTGTTTGGTAGCTTGGTAATGGTGGGACTGGCATCTTAAAAGGAGTTGGAGAGATGGCTCAGTGGTTAAGAGCACTGCCTGCTCTTGCAAAGGACCTGGGTTCAATTCCCAGCACCCACATGGCAGCTCACAACTGTCTGTAACTCTAAGATCTGACACTCTCACATCAATGCACATAAATTAAAATTAAAAAAAGAAAAGACCTTTGTTTGTTTAAAAAAAAAAAAAAAAGATCTGTCTTCTATCTCATCTCTAGGAGGACTATAGTAAGGGCAGCCAACCACTTCAGCCCTGGGCCCTGTGGCTGCTGATGGGAGAGCTGGACTTCATGCTGTCTCATTTTCTTGTTTGGCCACTGGGGCTCACATTCCTCCTGAGCTGCCCTGAGCATTCCTCCTGAGCTGACGATGACGTCTAAACCGAAGGTGACTCAGAACAAACAGCAGTGTGTAGGAGCAGCTTCTCTCCTCCAGGGGGAAGTATGAATGGGCTGCTTTAATGTAGAACATGAAGAGCCTCACCAAAAAAATGCCAGATTTCAGTTATGCATCAGACCTGTGGCTCGAGAACACAGAAGTGCTTTTCTCTCTCTCCCTCTCCCTCCCTTCCTCCCACCCTGCCTCTCCTTCTCTCTCTCTCTCCCTCTCTCTCCTCTCTTTCTCTCTCTCTCTCCCTTCTCTGTTTTCATTTCTGCTTTCCTTCTCTCTTTTTTCTTTCTTGCAATGCTAGAGATCCAACCCAGGCCTTGTGCTTAAGCCTTTGTTGCTGAGATGCTTTCCCAGCAAACAAACCCTTACTTCTAAAGTAAACATTAAATGACAGGAGCCCCAGAGGTTTGGCTTGTGACAACCACCACACAGAACACACTACCTCCATTTGCCAAAGAGCTAGTGAGGCCACTTGTCAAAGATCTGATCTCGGGCAGCTGTCTCTTTATCTGCCAGGCCCTATGAGTCAGAGATTTTTCAGGATGCGGCTGTGTGCTTCACAAAGGAACGGGCCAGCCTGCTACCTCCTCAGAGGGTCCTGAACAGGGTAGTGACACTGGAGCAGTATGAACATGTATGAACATATGTGAACATGTGTGAACATGGGGCCTTTGCTGGTGCTGTCCGATAGCAAACTAGCTCTGATTGCATAGCTGGGGCAAGGCGAAGAGGCAGGTTCTCCCTGCCAAAGGGAGCCCTGAGTCGGAGGGGCTGGAGAGCAGAGCTCAGATCTTAAAACTACTCAGGGTCACTCAGTTAGCTGAGATAATAGCATATGCAATGAACTCAACCGTTCCGTGGTGACACACACCTTTAATCCCAGCACTCAGGAGGCAGAGGCAGGCAGATCGCTGTGAGTTCGAGGCCAGCCTGGTCTACAAAGTGAGTCCAGGACAGCCAGGGCTATTTCACAGAGAAACTCTGTCTCAACAACAACAACAACAAAATAATCACTTGCCAAGGAAGGAACTGATATAAGAGCTGTGTTCAATGGTGTTGAAGGGTTTCTTTTTTCTGTAAATGCCCCAAGAGCCTTGATTATGGCTCTGCTCCTTGGGGAAAGCAATTTCTTTGGCCTGCATGGAGACCTAACATTCCAAGCTACCCAAAACATAAGGGTTAATCTAGGTTGGCCTGTCAATCACCTGGCTGAGGCAACAGGGAACAACTAAGTGTCAGAGAGTCCTGAGCAGAGGCTGGAGACTGCTGCCAGGAGGCAGTCCTACAGAGCCGCAGGGATGGGTGAGGTGTGGCGGCCCTGAGCCTGAGGTCAATACATGACTTAGCCTCCAGAGCCAGCTCTCTGCCCTTCGCAGCTAGCCAGAAGAGAGTCATGTATACTTAAGAGGTCTTGCAAGTACAAGAACAGGTCCTCCACCTCAACACATCCTGGAAGACATCTTCAAGTTAGCCACCCCAGGGGGTACAATCTGGGGAGCCTCAAAACCAAGAGTCACCTGTAAGTAGAAGCCAAAAAGAGAAGTGACACACAGGAAGATCAGGACATAGGGTGCCAGACACCTGTGCAGCTAAGGGTCAACAGGGACATAAGCCCTGAGGAGGGCCCCAAAGCTCAGCTGACTTCCCTGGGACACAATAGCAGTCTCCAGTTTCTTAAAAAAAGATTTGATTAGCTAGGTGTGGTGGCACATGACTGTAATCCTAGCACTTGGGAAGGAGAGGGAGGCAGGCAGGTGGATCTCTGTGAGTTTGAGGCCAGCCTGGTCTACAAAGTGAGTCCAGGACAGCCAGGGCTACACAGAGAAACCCTACTTCAAAAAACCAAAACCAAAACTAAACCAAACCAAACCAAACCCTCCAAATGGAAATGTTTTAATATTTTCATATATTCATCTAGTTTTGTTTATACTTGTTTTGTCATTATTGGGCATTTTTTTTGTCTTGGGTTTTTTGTTTCTTTGTTTGTTTCTTATTCTCTAGCCCATGGTGGCCTTGAACCCATGACATTGAATAGCTTCCCAAGTGCTGGGATTACAGGTATGAGCCACCACACACAGCTTCCTTTTTTTTTTTGCTATGTTCCCTACTGTTATCCTTTTTTAGTATTTTTACTGTTTTATTGTCTAGTCAATGAACTTACAACAGAAAATTTCCCAGCTCTAAAGAAAACAGCCAAGCACAAGAGGCATTTATAATCACAGCCATGGCCAGAGGGACTCTACATGACATGGACTAGTCAAGACACCAAAAATACGAGGAAACAATATAAACAGAATGTCATAGAAAAGTGCCAAGTTGCCCACAGAGATGCAGAATAATGCCATCTCTCTCACCATCAACCCTACAAGCCAGGAAAGATAGGGTTGAATATTTTAATTGCTGAAAGTAAATAACTAATGACCAAAATTATTACACCCAGCAACTATCATTTCAATATGACTCAGAAATAAGAGCATTTCGAGAAAAGCACCATCCAAGGCAGCTGATGGCCAGCAAGCCAGCGCCGCAGAAGATGTTTATGGACCACTGTAACCCTATCTGCAGAGGATGGAAGGAGGCATTTCTGGAAGGATGATGAACAAGCCAGGGAGCAACACAGTAAACCTGCAAACTCCTAACGGGAATGGGGAAAAAGAATAAACAATAATCCACCCAACCAGGAAAACAACCAGCAAAATGTCAGGAAGTAGTAGAGATCGCTTAGTAATAACCTTAAATGTAAGTGGCCCAACTCACCAATAAAGAGATACAGACTTAAGAGCAAGACCAAGCCAAGGCCACTCTGGGCTACAGCAAGGGCAGGTCTAAGAAGGAACCATACAGCTATGAGTGCTTACATCAGAAAGCCAGAGTAGGGCTTATCTTAGGAAATACTTTAACTTGCATTACAACAAGCAAGCAAACAACCAACCAATCTAGAGAATCTGGAAGAAATGAAGACATTCCTACTGGAATGTGACCTACCAGAATTAAACCAAGAAGACACAAGCAATTTAAGCAGATCCAACAGGAGACTAAGATAAAACAGTAATAAAATATTCCCATAAAGTCTCGCACAGTCTGGGACAGCTCGCAGCCATGCTCTCCTACACTGCGAAGAGGAAGGCGACACCAGCACTTCTCAAACAGCTCCACAAAGCAGAAAGGGAAGGGACACATCACACTCACTCTACAAAGCCAGTGTCCCTCTGACATCAAACCAGATAGGACACAGCAGCAGCAAAGAGAAAACCACAGACCAAGTTCCTTGACAACCACAAAAATTAAAATATTGTAAATTGATTTCAAGAACACAGTAATAAAGTTAGTTTCATCCCAGAGATGCAAGATTGGTTCAACATATCCATACCTGTGAAATAATAAAATGTGATCATGTCTATAGCCACATTAAAGGCCTTTGCGTTAAGTCCAACAACCTTCATGACAAGGCCCGTTCTTGAGAAAGTACCAACAGAAGAAACACACCTTAATGTAACAAGAACTAAATATGACACATCTATAGCCAACATTACATTACATGGGGAATTTTCTCTAAAATTAGAAAGGAGACAAGGGTGGCCACTCTCCACTCTGTTGATTATGGTTCTAGAAGTCTTACTGGACTAGTAAGAGGAGATAAATGAGAGAAATACGCATGGGAAAGGAAGAAGCCAAGTTACTCCTATTTCCATGTGATATGACGCTATCCTCAGAAGACCTTAAAGACTCCACTAGAGACTTGGTGTTGCTGATTTTTATTGAATTTGTCTGGTTTGCTTTAGGTTTTTGTTATTTGTTTTTGTAGCCTTGTCTAGCCTAGAACTTGCTATGTAGACCAGGCTGGCTTGAACTCAGAGATTTGTGTACCCCTTTGACCCAAGACCTAGGATTAAAGGTGTCACCACCACACCTTACTGGTCTGGTTTAGTGTTGAGATAGGCTTTCGTTGCTGAACCAGCCTCTAACTCAATGTGAAGCTTAGGGCCTCAAACTCACGCTGATCTTCCTGTTTTAGCCTTCAGAGTGTTGGGATTACTGGTATGTGTCCCCGTACCTGGCTTCTGCCAAAAAACCCTTAGACTTGATAAACACTTTTAGAAAAGTAGCAAGAAACAAATTTAACAAACAAACAAAAATAGGTATCCTTTCAATGAATTAATAATAAAGTTGTCAAAAAGACCTGGAAAAAAAAGTCATTTTCAATAGCTTAAAAAAAAAAAAATCAAATTAAGGGGCTGGAGAGATGGCTCAGAGGTTAAGAGCACTGGCTGCTCTTCCAAAGGTCATAAGTTCAATTCCCAGCAACCACATGGTGGCTCACAACCATCTATAATGAGATCTGCTTCCCTCTTCTGGTGGTCAGGCACACATGCAGGCAGGGTGTTGTATACATAATAAAATAAAATCTTAAAAAAAAAAAAAAAAAGCCAGACATGGTGGTGCACACCTTTAATCCCAGCACTCAGGAGGCAGAGGCAGGTGGATCACTGTGAGTTCGAGGCCAGCCTGGTCTAAAAAGCGAGTTCCAGGACAGACAAGGCTACACAGAGAGACCCTGTCTTGAAAAACAAACAAACAAACAAGAGAAACCCTGTCTTGAAACCCAAATAAAATAACACAAACAAACAAAAACACCAAATTAGAAATAACCCTAATACAAGAGGTGGAATCCCTTTCTGATAAGAACTTTAAAATCCAGTTGGAGGAGGAAACTAGAAGGCCTCCTACGTGACTATATTGACAGAACATTATCAAAATAGCTGTGATTGAAAATGAACTACCAATTCAAAGCAATCCCCATTAAAATTCCAAGGATATCATTCATAGAAGTGGGAAAAATTTCCTATGGGAGCACAAGAGACCCCAATAAGTAGAGCACTCCTTAGCAAAGAGAACAGCACTTATCTCAGGCTATACTGTGGTGCCGTAGTGACAACTACTCTATGTACTGACAGAAAAACAGACACATAGATGGATGCAACAGAAGAGAGGATGTAGAAATAAGCACCCATAGCTACAGAGACCTAATTACTGACAAAAGTTTAAAAATCTACATAGTGGGCCGGGTGAGGTGGCCACACCTATAACCCCAGCACTTAGGCAGGCAGAGGCAGGCAGATCTCTGTAAGTTTGAGGTCAGCCTGATCTACAAAGTGAGTCCAGGACAGCCAAGGCTACACAGGGAAACCCTGTCTCAAAACACTAAACCCAAACCCAAACCAAACCAACCAAACAGAAAAATCCCAGTCCCCCCAAACAAAAACTACACAGTGGAAAAATGCTGCCTTCCTAGTGAATGGTAGTGTGTAGTCTTTACCACCCACGTTTCTTCTTTGTAGGGTGTCCTAGCATTTGACATGCTACCCTTCTCCCATTGGCTGTTCTCCACGCTTGTCATCATTTGGGCATGAGGGCTAATCCTACTTAGAAGCTTCGCTTTATTTACATGCCTTGCTAGAATCCAGATCAGTTTAAAACACTCACACATACATTAAAGCCCAGAATTCGAGAAAAGCTTTCTGACAGTATTATCACGGCCAAACTAAAAGGCAGCACTAATGCACATCTACAAAGGAATGGTTAAGCCCCTGGAAAGCAGATTCCCACCTTTGTCCCCAGTCAGAGTGACTTGGGTGGCTGCTATTTACGTATTGTCGTTTAGCAGTCTAGGATCCACCGAAGGCTGAGGACTACCCACTCCATGCCATAGTGAGTCGTGCTGCATCTTGGCAGGAGCTGTTTTACTGGCCTGTATGTTTTGTAAGGGGCCATAGGAAATAGGATTCCTGCAAGAGATGTCATGCTGGGATTGAAGAGGCCCACTCAAGAGCCTTATTTAAATTAGGTTTCTATTGTTGTCATAACATTATAACCAAAAGCAACTTGAGGAGGAAAGGTTTATTTCATCTCATAGCTAAATAGTTGGTCATGAAGGAAAGCCAGAGCATGATAGAGTAAGCCAGGTTTCAGAGAGGAACAGGGAGGCCAGCGGTTCTCAATCTGTGGGTCGCGACCCCCCCAGAGTCGAAAGCCTCTTTTGCAGACCATCAGAAAACACAGATATTTACTTTACGATTCGTAACAGTAGGAAAATTACAGTTACGAAGTAGCAAGAAAAATAATTTTATGGTTGGAGCGGGTCACCACATCATAAGGAACTGTATTAAAAAGTCTCAGCAGCGTGGGGACGCACCCCTTTAATCCCAGCACTCGGGAAGGCAGAAGCAGGCGGATCGCTTTCAGTTCGAGGCCAGCCTGGTCTACAAAGCAAGTCCAGGACAGCTGAGGCTACACAGGGAAACCCTGTCTCGAAAAGCAAAACAAAACAAAACAAAAAAAAGTCGCAGCATCAGGAAGGTTGAGAACCACTGACTTGCTTTCTTTTTCTGCTCAATCTGGTTTATTTATACAATCTAGGACCACCCGCCCAGAAGCGGCACCTACAGTGGGCAAAGCTCTCTTCCGTCAGTTAGCAATCAAGAAGATGCTCTGCAGACACTCGCTAGAGGCCAATCTGATGGTAGCAGCTTCTCAAGGGAGGCTCACTTTCCCCAGGTGTCAGTTTGACAACCAAGACCAGCCGTAGCACCGGAAGTACCATCTAGTAGGGCAGAGGTATAAATGTAACACTAGGACAAATCGACATGGGTATATATCCTGGCCTTTCTTTTTTTTCCTTCAAATACATTGTAACATTCTCAGTCCTGGCTAAACTGTAAATTAACTCAACCTTCCTCTTTTTTCATTTTTATTTTATTTTACTTATTTTTGTTTTAATAGGCCCAAGAACTAAGCCTTCCTGTCAGGTTTGGCTAAAATCAACTCCAATCTTCCATGAACTCATTTCTTTTACCACCTCGCTTCCTAGGCGACCAGATTACGTTTTCCGTAGTATCCACCAAACTACTTACTGTACTTGTGTAAGTTTGGATAAGTACTTGTATGTTTAAGTTTCCTCGGAAATCCAACTTTCAGAAAATAAAGAAACGTTGCGTTCCACGGCGGTTCTTTTCCCAGAACACTGGCTTAGACAAGTCTGACCTCCCGGGTGCATCTAGTTTAGCCCCCCTCCCCCCGCCCCTCCCCATCCCCCACCCCGACCCCTGCGCAAGGCGTCAGCGAAGGCCATGGCCACCCGGGCCAGCACTCCCAGGCCCTCGGGGCTGTCATCAGGCCTCAGGTGGGGGAGGGCACCCACGCACCTGCTTGGAGATTCCTTCCTGGACCTTCCTCCTGCGCCCGACGATCCCCTCCTGGGTCCCCGCAGCCAGCGTTCCAGCCACGGCGCTTCCGCTCCAGGCGCAGCAGGGCGAGGAGGGGCGCGGCGGGGCGGGACCGTGGCTGCGCCTCCTGAACCCCGGTCCTGCGCGCTGCCGCCAGCGCCCCTTAGCGGGGTGTCCCGCGACTGTCCCTATTACCTTGCCCGCGGGCAGGAAGGCACAGCCCTGGCAGGCGGAGCTCCGTTTCCAAGATGAGCCTAGCTTTCGTCAGGACTTTCAGTTTCGACTTTCAGACTGTAAATTGCCATAGGGGCAAATCCAAAATTTGAGTGTGGGAGATGTGACGGATGGTGATTTTTGAGGGAGAAATAATTATGGATGGGGGCTAGATAAAGTGCTGGAATCCCAAGACAGGTAAGAAACAAGCTTCCCAAAGTTTTTGGGTCAAACAGGCTGAAGAGGAAGCTCCTTGGTAGAACGTGTGGCTAACAATCCTGGGCCCCTGGGTTCCATTTTCAGCAACAAGAGCGGAAAAAAATGAGAACGTCCTGAGTTTGAGTGGATATAATAGATTCCCTCACGCCATTGGAGACACTCGAACGATGGGGCTAGGGCTTACATAGCTCAGCCGGTTGATAGTCCCTCGCGTGTACTAGGGTCAGAAACGTACTAATTTGGAGAAATAATCTGGTTCCTCAGAGCACGACGAAATGCAGTGAGAACAAAAGGTCTAGAACAGAGAGCTGAGTGTAAAAGGTATGGAGCTGAATTCTGGCGCCACCATTTTTTGCTCAAGTTTCCTCATACAACCTACTTTGAAAGGCTGTATCACAATCGCTTTGCGCTGGATGTGACTGCTTGCTTCTGTAATCCCAGCACTGGGGAGGCAGAGGCCGGAAGGACACAAATGGAGCCTGGCTGCTGTCATAGCCAGTTCCAGGCTGGCCAGGGCTGCAAAGGGAGACCCTCTTTTTCCCCCCTTAGAGTCTTACTGCAGCCCTGGCCGGCCTGCGACTGGCTATGAAGGCCAGGCTGTTCCTGACCTCAGCGATCCCTGTCTGCCTCTAGAGTGGTGGGATGAAAGGCTGAGTCACTATGCCAGACAAGGAGACCCTAGCTTTAAAAAAGAAATCTACTTACGATCTAATAGACAAATGGAAGTGTGAAAAACTGATCTTTACAAAACTAACAAGCACACTGTGTGTTAAAGGTGTAATTTGTGACAGAACCCTGTAAGTATGGGGAGAGTGAGACGTTTGATGAGCATAGTTTTTGTATGTTTTCATATGAATTGATTGTATCTTTATATGAAAAGATTAAGGCACCAGGAATAGTCTATGCTCAATGGTTTTAGGTAAACTTATCATGATAAAAATCATAGAAAATACTATCTTTGACCCAACATGAAACGAAACTAGAGATCTGGAACAGGGAAAATTGAAAGCAGAAAATATATGGGAATTTATGTTTTCATTTAACTTATGGTGAAAGAAAGTCACAAGGCCATTAGGAATAATTTTGAGATGAATAATAAAAGAAAAAAACAACACACCAACATTGGTGGGATATAGTAAAAGTGTTCTAATGGAAATTTACACTTGTGAAAGCTGGAATTTACGATTGTCCTGTGTGTGTGTGTGTGTGTGTGTGTGTGTGTGTGTGTGTGGAGGGTCTCACAGTCAGAGGACAGCTTTCAGAGTTGGCTCTCTCCTTTCACTATGAGTTCCGGAGATTGAACTCAAGCTGTCAGGCTTGGCTAGCAGGTGGTTCTTCTACCTTGAGCTGAGTGCCTACATTTAAACAAGAAAATGCCAGACCAACAACCTAACTTTGTACTCAAAGAACCAGGGGAAAAATAAAGGGGAGGGGATGAAAAAAAAAAAATAACAAGAGAGAGAGACAGGAAAAAAAAAAAAAAAAAAAAAGGCCAGATATCACGGCCCACGCCTGTAATCCTAGCAATCAGGAAGTGCAGGAGGTCTGCTGTACTGCCATAAATTTGGAACTTTCCTGGACTACACAGTAAGTTTCAGGCCAGCCTGGACTACAAAAAAAGTCTCTGTCTCAAGAAATATATACATAATAAAAACCTGTAAGATGGTTTATGTAATTCTTATGTAACGTAAAGTATTACAGCTATGTAATTGAACATTATATAAAGGTCCAGTGGCGTGTGACAGCAACATGGCTGTTGTTTTGCCATTCCTGAGGTGCACGCGGGATGGTTATAATTTTGAAATCAGTCTGGGCTATAAAGACCTGTCTCAAAAATAAAAACAAATACTAAGAAAATACATAAATTATTGGACTCACGGATAGAGTTCTACCTGGGTTTGGATCTCTAGCACCAAAAAGAAAGAAAAAGAGGGAAGAAAGCTCAGGTTAGTCAGTAAAGTGCTTAATATGTAAGCAGAAGACCTGCGTTAGATCCCCAGGACTTATTTAAAAAAAAAAAAAAAAAGAATTCTGTGCACAGCAGCACATACTGCAATCTAAGTGAGGGCAGCCAGAGAAAGACAGGAGACAGGAGGATGTTGCTGGTCAAAACTACTTTAGCAAACCTGATGAGTTCCATGTTGGAGTTGTGGGAAGACCTAAACACACACACACACACACACACACACACACACACACACACACACACACACACACACACACACTAAAATAAAAATAAAAATAAAAATTAAAAAATGGAGAGCAACTAAGGACATCTAAGCTAACATTGGCTTCCTGGCTTGGCCTCTACAGGCAAACTCACATTCATGCATTGCAAGCCCTCCCCATTCATGTGCTTACATATTCTTACAAACACACACACACACACACACACACACACACACACACACACTAAACCAAAGGCAAAAATACCGGTGTGCCAATATCTTGCCATTGCTGTGCTGCATGACAGCACAGAGTAAGGCAGAACTCCCCCTTTTTTTGTGCATTAAACATTATGAATGTGGTAGACCTGATAAACCCTTTGCTATGTAGATATATTAATTTTCTTTCTTTTTTCTTTCATTTGTTTTTCTTGAGACAAGGTTTCTCTGTGCACCCTTGGCTGTCCTAGACTCCCGTTGCAGACCAGGCTGGTCTACAGTGATCCGCCTGCCTCTGCCTCCCGAGTGCTGGGATTAAAGGGGTGTGCCACCACTGCTGGGCAAGACATATTCATTTTCATGATCTTTTACTGCAAATTCAAGGCATTAGTAATAGGTAAACCTTTAAACACGTTCTTAAAAAAACCAAACAGAAAGAGAAACATTTTTACTATACTAGTTACTTGTCTCACTGCTGTGACAAAAGCACCTTTAGGAAGGAAGAGTTTGCTTTGGTTTACAGTTCTTTTCAGTTCTAGGGGATACAGTCCACCCCCCTCATCCCCACCTTCCCCCAACCCCCAGCATGGAAGATCTGGCTGCAGGGGCAGGAGGTGTCGGGTCACATCTTGTCCCCAGTCAGGACGTAATGAGTAATGTCCGCTTTTCCTTTAGTTCAATCCAGGTTGTTGGCCCGTGGAATGCGGCCACATGTCTTAGGGCGGGTATTGCCACCTCAGTGAACCTTCTGGAGAAAGTCTCTCACGTACATGCCCAGAGGTTTGTTTCCATGACGACTTCTCAATCCTATCAAAACGATAAAACCCACCTTCACGTTCTAATGGAACTTTTTAGAAATCTGATGGTTCAGACTCTTTCTCCACCTTCCAAGTGGAGTTGCCTGTGGGCTTTCTTGCATTTATTTACCTGGGGGCTAGAACCTTGCATCTGTTGGTGTGTTTCCTCCTCATGCCAGAATTAGCCATTCAAGTTTGGATCTGTCATCTCTCAGCAGCTCTACCACTAGTCTAGAGGGGAAAGCCCCCCCCCACCCCCGAACATCTTCCCATTCCTCCCTCCTTTCATAATTAGACTAGAAAGAGTTGCTGAAGCCAGGCACTGTTTGAACACAGTCCATGAGTGAAGCGCTCTGGGAAGAATTCTGATTGCTTGTGAGAAAACTCTGAGGGAACAGGGCTCATCCCTCTGAGCACAACACTGCTCTTGGAATGTGCTCTCCGGCCCCTCCCAGGGATAGTTAGGCAAGAGTGAGTTTACTGCAGATGATTTTGCTCTGTAGATGGTGTTCCCAAGCTCAGTTATCCTCTGAACCTTATGCAGCCTAACTCATGTGAACAAACCCTCATGACTGTATAGCTGACTCATGTGGACTTTGCTCCTTTGACTGTGCTTAATTCTCAGAATACCCTCAGAATATAGATTGTCTGTTGCCCTGAATAAAGTCTGTTACTGCATGAGATTTTAATCTGTCTTGTTTTTTTAGGCTGCACTCTCTTAGGGTCACACTACCAATTCGAGTGGTACCAAGGCTTGAGGGTGCAGTCCTGTGATCCCGGCAATTGCAAATCACAGGTCTGTAGGACCAGGCATTCAAGGCTAGTGTTACCAAAATAGTGTGTTCAAAGCTAGACTGGACTAAACACGATCTTGTCTCTCAAAAGAAAAAAAAATTAAATTAAAATTAAAGGGGACTGGAGAGATGGCTCAGAGGTTAAGAACACTGTCTGTTCTTCCAAAGGTCCTGAGTTCAATTCCCAGCAACCATATGGTGGCTCATAATCATCTATAGTGAGATCTGGTACCCTCTTCTGGCATGTAGGCACACATGTGGGCAAAATGCTGTATAAATTATAAATAAATCTATAAAAATAAAACGTTATGGGAGTAGGCTTGATTCCAGCACTACATAAACCAAGCAAGGTAGGTTGGCTTGTAATCCCAGCACATGGCATAAGAAATTCATGGTCACCTTTAGCTATGCAGCAAGTTCAAGGTCAGGCTATCTATGTGAAACTCTGTATCCAAAAAATAAAAAACAAAACAAAAGGTATGGCAGGAGGAGATGGAGTCTGGTTAGCCACCATGGGCATTAGATAGAAAGAATGACTGTGTGTGTGTGTGTGTGTGTGTGTGTGTGTGTGTGTGTGTGTGTGT
>OU015746.1:130326671-130382924 GCA_907169655.1 Acomys percivali | reverse complement strand
TTCACTTTATTTCCTCCCTCCCCCAACATAATATTTTTATTAATCATTTGGGAATTTTATACAATGCTTCCAATCATATTCACTTCCCATTCTTCCCAGGCCCATCCTCCCACCCTTGTGTACTGCCGGCACCACCTCCCTCCCACGCCCCCCACCCCCCACCCCCCGACACACAAAAGAAAAATTTACCACGTCCAATTTGTGTTGCCCATATACTCACTGGAGCCTGGTCAAACTCCTAGTGGCCAGCCCCTTAAAGAAAACTGAGTCTGTCCTCACAACCTCACCAGAAGCCATCACCTGTGAAGAGCTACACCTTCAGCACCTTTATCATAGTCTTTAAGGACGCTTCAAAAGCTTCCTGTCTGGACTGTTTTATTTGGTGGGGAGTTGTCACAGCCTCCAATGTCTCTCATTCTCAGTTATGAGTCTACAGCCATTTATGTCACTGCAAAAGAAACTTCCTTGTCCACAGCAGCGGGTGGGGCCACGGGTCATGAACTTCCACATGGTTTCCAGCTGCTGCATGGACCATAGGCATCCACATGGCCTCTGGTGGCAGCTGCACAGACTATGGATCTCAACATGGTTTCCAGCTGCTGTGTGGACCACAGGCATACACAGGGCCTCCAGTGGCAGCTGCACAGACCGTGGGTCTCAACATGGTTTCTGGCTCCTGCATGGACCACAGGCATCCACATGGCCTCCTGTGGCAGCTGCATAGACCACAGATCTCAACATGGTTTCCAGCTGCTGTGTGGACCATAGGCATACACAGGGCCTCCAGTGGCAGCTGCACAGACTGTGGGTCTCAACATGGTTTCCAGCTGCTGCGTGGATCACAGAACATGGATCGCAGCATGGCTTCTGGTGGCAGCATGGTTCACAGACATCTACATGGCTTGTGCTGGCCTCACGGATAACAGACATCAACATGGGCTCTGACCGTAACACAGACCATAGACATCAATATGGCACTGGTGGCAGCACAGTGCATGGAGATCTTTTGAGGAGACTTAATCCAGAAAACTCCTGTATCTTCTTGTTGCTCAGAGTCAGGGTAATCATGCAGCTGGGTAGCGTGTTTGGGGCCAGGGCCTGTGGCGGGTTTTCTTCATTGATGACTGGGGAGGGCCCAGCTCACTGGGAGGTGCTATCCTGGGTGCTATAAGAAAGCAGGCTGAGCAAGCCCTGAGGAGCAAGGCAGAAAGCAGCACCCCTCCATGGCCTCTGCCTCAGCTCCTGCCTTAGGATCCTTCCATGGCTTCTCCAAGCAATGGACTTGACAGCTGTGAGGTGAAGTGAACCCTTTCCTACTCAGGTTGTTTTTGGTCATGGTATTTTATCACAGTGATAGAAACCCTAAGACAGTTGTTAACAGCCGAGTGCACCCCGAGCATAGAACGGTAGAACATGCAAACAAATGTTAGTGGAGGAAAATCAAACATACTAAAGGCAGGAGCCCAGCTTACCTACACAGCCACACACCGCAGCACTGCACACTGATGATTCATACAGGGAGCTGCTATGACTTGAGCCGATGTAATTTTTATTGTTGAACATTAAATGAGCACAGATAACTTTGTAGTACCGAATTCATTTTAAATGCCAAGTTCTGACGTATTTTTAACAGTACCAGGTTCCTTGTATTTGCATGGGCCGGGCAGTCCTGCAAGGATCACCACGTTCGGGAGAGTGTGAATGGACATGAAAGTAAAACACCGTTAATCCTGAGATCAGTGCTCAGTGCCTGCCAGGGCCAGCTGGAACACACACAGCATTGCCAGTGGCTGAGGGGTTGTGCAAGTGTGCAAGTTATGCAAATGCCCCAGCAGGCAAGCGGAGTTGTGTGTGTCCGGTATTAGGATGATGACTCTTGTTCCATCCCTTACTGGGCAAAGAAACAAGTATGTAGTTGGTTGTGCCTTCTTAACTTTCTTTTCTTTTCTTCTTTTCTTTCTTTCTTTTTTTTTTTTTTTTTTTTGGTTTTTTCGAGACAGGGTTTCCCTGTGTAGCCTTGCCATCCTGGACTCACTTTGTAGACCAGGCTGGCCTTGAACTCACAGCGATCTGCCTGCCTCTGCCTTCCGAGTGCTGGGATTAAAGGCGTGCGCCACCACGCCCGGCTCTTAACTTTCTTTTCTTATAATTGAACAACTTAAGAGTGTCCAAGATCTTACAGTTTTAAGTCAACTGATCTAGTAATTGCATATCTTAGTAATTGAATGATTAGATTAAAAAGTCCTGAAGTTACTCAAGTTCAGATTTTTAAAGGCAAAATTCAAACCACCAAGCAGTTTATTGCTTAGTTGCTTTTCCATTAGTCTTTTTAATGCACATCCATCCATCCATCTATCTATCTATCTATCTATCTATCTATCTATCTATCTATCTATCATGTACGTGTGTGTGCTTATACATGTTCTCGTATGTGCTGTGCATGAATGCTGAGTTCAGAGGACAACTTGGAGGAGTTGTTCTCTTCTACCATGTAGGACCTGGGGATTGAACACACATCATCAGGCCTGGTGGCAAGCACCTTCACCTACTGAACCAACTTGTCGTTCCCTGTTAAAGTCTTTTGTGTATTTAATATTAGTTTTTGTACTGTGTTGAGACTTGGGCTGCTGTGAGGCAGAGCATATTTAATAGCTTTAATGACTACTTCTTGTTGGCTCTTCTTACAGGTGTTGGAAGTCAGTAGGCGCTCTGGATCTCCCATTGTTCAAACAGCACTAGATTAAAATGTTCCTGCTGCCAGCCTCTTCAGAATTCAGCAGTGGGCAGCACTTCCTCACCCAGTGGATGACCAGTCCTTCTCGGGCTGGGGTCATATTGAATCGAGGATTTCCTGTTTTGGAGACAGACGAGAAGCAAGCAGCCACAAATGTTTCTAGCAGCTTCCCTGGTCAAGCCACACATTTTTCAAATAGTTTCAGCATTAGTAGTGCAGAGGATTCCTTCCGTGACGATCAGAGGTTGGAGGCTGGAGGGCCTTATAAGCTACAGTCAGAGAACTCGGAAGCTCATGCAGTCTTTCCTTTAGCTAAAAAGGAACCAACAGAGTCCTGTCAGGAAGCTCCTGGATCCCAGGAGGATAACAAAAATGACTTTACGCCTGATCTTGCAAGTGAACTCAAAGAAGCAGCGAATAAAAACCTGCTTTTTAAAAAACTGGAACAGGTATGGTTTGGTCTCACAGGTGTTTCTATTGCTATAGGCATTGCATGATCGGCCATCTTGTTTCCCCTTTAACTCTGAACCCTCAAAGTTCTAGATTTCTGTCTTGTACCTAATGTGAAACATTGAAATGTGCTTGATACACATATACAAAATGAGGCAGTTAAGATAAATTCATGTTTAACTCAGTTGGTGAAAGTGAAGTTTGAAATGGCTGAGTAAATATTAAGAAATAGTTGATGTCCTGGCATGCCCATCCTCTTACACGACTCACAGGAGTTGTTTCCCTCCCGTTTCTTATTTGAGATACTGATATGATATTCTTTAGATGAAATTAGATTTTAGTGTTTTTGTGGCAGATTTATTTATTTGGGGGTCTTTCTTTGGAATTATTTACCTGGGAAAGTCTGGTAGGGGAGAATGAAGCTAAGTCCTGACGTGTGGTCCTACTTTGATTTTACATTTAAAAAGCTGAAGGAAACACAGCAAAAGAAGCAGGAGCAGCTGAAGAGGCAGCAGCTGGAACAGCTGCAGAGGCTCATGGAGGAACAGGAGAAGCTGCTCCTCATGGTGTCTGGGCAGCGGGCGATTCCAGGTATGCTTCGCTCACACATGGCTGCACGGTAATACCGCGAGACAAGGTTGCATGTGCTTTTTACCTTTAGTTGTTTGGCAGGCCATTTCTACCTTCCCCTGTCACTGCCTGGCAACTCCAACTTCCTCAGGGCCAGGTGAAATGATGGCGTAATAATCCTGGGACCAGAGAGGCGCTCTAGCATTCTGGAGTGTATGTGCTGTGCTTAAAGGCATTCTCATGTGTACATGGCGCTGAGGGCAGAACCCAGGCCTCACATGTGCTAAGCATGTGCTCACAGAGCTACACCCCCAGCTAGCACTCATTGAGAAGAAAGCTAAGGATGTAGAGTCAGTGGCACCTGGTTCCTGGTTCCTGGCTGGCACATGGAAACTGTTCAGGGCTACAGTGGTAAAACTGTAGAAAGCAGGCTGGGTGGTGGTGGCGTATGCCTTCAATCCCAGCAGTTGGGAGGCAGAGGCAGGTGGATTGCTGTGAGTTCGAGGCCAAGTTGGTCTACAAAGTGAGTCCAGGACAGTCAAGACTACACAGAGAAACCCTGTCTCAAAAAACCAACCAACCAAACAAACAACCAAAAACCCAAAAACAAAACAACAACAACAAACTGTAGAAAGCATTCTGCTGGGCTGAAGAGCTGTGTTTCCTAGGGTAGCAGGTGGCAGTGTTCTGTGCTGTGTCCGTTAACAGACAGCCTCAGGAGCGTATTGGAGAAACAGCATTGACATTTGATCTGGAGCAGTGGTCTGAAAGCTGCTCTGACCACATTCCACAGTAACAAAAGCCTTCACTCTCAGTCATGATCCAGGACGAGCAGATTCCATATTGTCGGTGCTTGTTCCTGTGGCTGGAGTGAGTAGTAAGTGTGTTTTCCATTTCGTTTGTGCCTCTGAAATGCTGAGCCTACAGGTGTGGACCACCATGAGCAGTTTCTTCAGTGCTGGAGACTGAACCTAGGGCTTTGTGCATGCCAGACAAATACTCTACCAATTGGCCACATCCTCAGCCCTACTTGTGTAAATTTTCACTTGAGACTAACATTGTCAATGGATCATGTCTCAGAAATTGCATGCAGTGATCTAGAAGTGTATGTTTGTTTCCTGGCACTGCCCTATAAGAGATGCAACCCAGAGGTTCAGAAAGGGCCTGTGTGGTTCACTTACTATGTTGACACTGAGAATTCAGAGAAGACATTGGCAGTGAGTGTGTTAAACGAGTGTGCCAAGGGTGGCTGGGTGGGTAGGAGATGTGGTTGCTTTTTCGGAGAAATATAGAAAGTCTGTAGTTTTTAATCTTTATATATATATATATCTCAAATCTCTCTCTCTGTATGTGTGTGTATGTGTGTGTGTGTGTGTGTGTGTGTGTGTGATAGAGAGAGAAAGAGAGGGGGACAGGGTCTCGTTATGTAGCCCTGCCTGTCTTGGATCTTTATGTAGACCAGGTTAGCCTCAAACTCAGAGTGCCTCAAACTCCCAAGTATACCAGCACACTTGGGTTATCTTAAATTTATTAAATAGTTCATAATTGTTTTGTAGAATTCATAAATATTAGTGGTGATTTAAGTAATAGGCGGTGGCACTTTTTACTGTAAAGTACACATAAGCTGGAGTGACAGGAGCAGATTGCAGTTAACTGTGTGAGAGCTAGCCCCATCCAGTTTGGAACACTTAGCTTTGACACATTGGGATTTTGAGTTTTCTTAATTTGACTTTAACTTTTTTGGTGCTGGATATTGGACCTGGAGCCCTGTGCCTGCTCTGCATATACTCTGTTGCTGAGCAACACAGGGAATTGGTTCTCAGACTTTGTGGTCTCAAGGCGGCAAATCTTATCTTATGGTGTTAGTCAGCCCTCCATTGCTGTGATGTAAGACCCCAGAAAAACAGTGCAAAAAGAAGGACGATTCATTTTGGCTCGTTGTTCTGAGGTTTGGGCCCACGTTGCTTGGTGCTGTTGCTGTGGCCTGTGGCGGCTTCATCTCTTTGGTGAGTGTAGGTAAAGGAGAGGCAGTTCCCTTGATTGCTGGGAGGCAGTGTCCTCTTCTAGGGGACCTGCTTTCTTCCCACCAGGCTCCACCTCCTAAAAGGTCTGTTATGGCCCAGAACAGTCACCAGCTGGTGAGCAGGCTTTTAGTTGATGAGCCTTTGTGAGGGCTGTATTCTGGAAATCAGTGTGGAGGTTCTTCAAAAAGTTGAAAATTGACCTAGCTATAAATCTACCCAAAAGATTCTACCTATTGTTTGGATTAAGAGACATCAGCTGATTTTCATCTACTTCTCCACCGGGTCTCTGGAATGATACTGTTGTAGTAAAGCATTTGAAAAAAAAGTCTACCTTGTATATGGCTGTGTTATTGGGGAAAAAGAAGTGCTTTAATATCTTTTTCAGATAATTGTGGATATTCCTCTTTGTGTGCTAAACAAGTGCTCTTTTCTTATGGTTGTTCCTAGTATGGCTGTTCTTAGTATGGAATCTAAAACCATATCGATGATTTTTTTTCTTTTTCTTTTTTTTGGTTTTTTGAGATGGTTTCTCTGTGTAGCCTTGTCTGTTCTGGACTCTCTTTGTAGACCAGGCTGGCTTTGAACTCACAGTGATCCACCTGCCTCTGCCTCATGAAGTGCTAAGATTAGAGCCATGTGCTACCACGCCAAGCTGTGAGTTGCTATTTCAAAACAACAAAAATTGTATGTATTAATATTAACATGAACCCAATCTTAAAAGTCTTGAAGTACTATAAAGCTGCCAGAGTCACTGGCAGCAGTTTTCCAGAATTACAGTTTTATGTGAAAGACCAAATTATGTCTTTAGCAACAAATACTGTGAGCTGCTTCCTTTGAAGTCACACCCTTTCTTTTTTGAGAAAATGCCTGTCAAAAATACAGGTTTAAATAATCGTGGTTTGCCTGTCATTCATTCTTGTAAATCAGAATGATGTTCCTTGAGTGAGCTGAGTCTGCAGTTCAGTTGCACGGCCCCTTCTTGGTTTGCAGTAGGTATGATCTATGTGTAATTGCCATTGCTCAAGGTTTGAGATTTAAGAAAGTTAATTTTTTAAACAAACAAAAGTAAGTTTCATCCCAGGTTGGGGAACCTGTCTCAAAAATAAAAGAAGATGACCAACTCAAAAAAAAAAAAATTTTTTTTTTATATTATTTGAGGACATGCCTTAATTATTTGTCTATCAGTTTTTGAGACAGGATCTCATTCTATAGTTCTAGCTGGTCTGGAACTTGCTGTGATGACCAGGCTACCGTTAAATTTATTATTATTTGAGAAACATATGTATATATATATATATGTATATACACACACTCGCACACACACATGCGCACGTGCACATACACACACACACATATTAGTGCTGCTTATATATGCAAGAGTATGGACTATCTGCTGGAACATGGACACCCTACCAGGAGCCACATGCTTGAAGAAAGCCCACTCTTCTGCTTGGTGGTGCACGCCTTTAAATCCCAGCACTTGGGAGGCAGAGGCAGGTAGATCTCTGAGTTCAAGGCCGGCCTGGCCTACAGAGCGAGTCCAGGACAGCCAGGGCTGTGCAGGGCCCCTCCTTTTCCTAGTAGTTGGTTAGCAAAACAGTGGTAGTGGGTTTCTTTCCCAGGGCCTCTCACCTCCCCAGCAGTGAGCTTTTGACTAGGTTTACAGTATTGTTAGACGTCAGTTCCCTTCTGTGGAGCAGGCTGCAGATTCAGTAAGAAAACAGCTAGCCTATAACAGCCATTCCACAATTGCACCAGTGGGCACTTTGCCTGGCAGTTCAGTTCTGTCGCACATGGCACCCAGCACTGGGTAAGGCAGTTGATGACTTTTCTCTCAGCATCTTGCATAGCGTCTTTGGGCTCAGTGGAAGCTTGCTTGCAGCATTTCTGAGTGGAATGTTATTTCTAAGCTGTGGATGCTTGGTGGTGGTGAGCCCTGTGACTGTGAACGCAGTAGTGCTGTCCTTCCGGCAACAGAGATGCCGGCAGTTTTCTAGTTTGCCTTGGCTTTACCAATAGATAATTTAGGAAAATAGTCTTAACTTGGTAGGTTTCCTGAGAAGGTCTTGAAGATCTTCAGGGTGTAGGGCAAGGTGGGGCACACCTTTAGTCCCAGCACTGGGGAGACTGAGTTCAAGGCCAGCCTGTGAGTCTACAGAGCGAGTTCCAGGCCAGCCAAGGATACACAGAAAAACCTTGTCTCAAAAATGAAAAAACAAACAAAAGCTCTTTAGGGGTGAATAGATCATACTTTGAAAGTAGCCTACCCCGGGATCTTTTGTCAAAGAACTCTTTAGATTCAGTTGGAATGTCTGCCACTCAAAACTACTTAGATGCGGGGGTGTGTGATGGGGAGCAATGTTGCAGAGGACGAGAAGTTGAAGCTGACATTTTGTCAGCTCTCTGTCACTTTAGACGTGGGCTGGTGATGCAGTGGATAGGTAACAGGTAGCAGTGATTATTTTATGTTGTTTTGAGACAGGGTCTCATAATCCCTGGTTGGCCTTAAACTCAGCATATAGGTAAAGATGACTTTCAATTTCTGATCCTTTTGCCTCGTCTTGTGTGCTTGGATTATAGGTCTGCACCACTGTGTCTGGTTTTATGCTGGGGATTGAACACAGACTCCCTTATTCATGCTAGGCAAGCACTCTGCCAGTTGAGCTGTGTTCCAGCAGCAGTGACTTTTATTAAACACTTGTCCATGTGTCTTTATCCCACATTTAGGTGAGGCAATCAGGTGAGTAGGGCTGATACAGCAGACAGGGCATCTAGTATGTCTTCCACCCTCTGAGACATGATGTTCAGAGGCATACAGCCCTGCCAACATGTAAACCAAATGGACAAAAGTCATGTATATTTAATGCCAGTAATAATTTCTTTACCCAACAATAGCAAAGTTTTCAGGTTACCCTGTAGGAGGAATGATTAGCTACTGGTCATCAATACTAATGGCAGCCCAGGTAGTTGTATGACTGCAATGCCAGCCCAGGTAGTTGTGTAACAGCAATGGTGGCCCAGTGTATAACTGCACTGCTTTGCACCTGTGCCTACCTATACCTGGGCTGCGGAGTTCACAGCTGTCATGGTGTTTTCACATATGGCCTGGGAATGGCACCTTCTGAGCTAGCTGTGCTGCGACTGTGCCATCTTCCCTCTGTACAGAAAACCTAGTCTAAATATTTGCTAACCCTAAAGTATGTTTACTTTGGGTTTTAACATTTTTGTACCTTTGTTCAACAGTGTACTGGTAAGGAAAAAGTACTTCTGTTATTTTGGAAACTACTTTGTGGGGTGAGGGGTGACTACTACATAAAAGTCAAGTATTGTAGGATGGTCTCAACTTTGTTTTGTTTTCTTCATTTGGAAGGAACGTTACTACCTGATGAGCAGAGCCAGAAGTATAGAGCTTCAGGAAATTTAGCCTCAGCGGAGAAAGCCACTCTACCGTCACATAGCTACCCAAATCCATCCCAAGAAAACCTGCATGCTCCCATCATTTTACCTGATGAACAAAGCAATTTCTGTAGAGCTGCTCAACAAGAGTCCATTTTAACTTCAAAAGCTTCTGATTTGTTTTATGAGTCACAATATCCAGAGGCACATATGAAAAAAAATGACTTAAAGGAAGAAAACACTAACCATCCCGCAGGTGAGTCACATAACTGAGAGTTACCAAGTTGTCCTAAGACAGTGGTCATCCTTTCTGTGTTTCTCCATCCTCTATTGCTTTAATTGGGAGGCCCCATACGCTGCACAGCCACTGACCCTGAGCTGGGCCAGAATTTGATGTTCTGAGAATAGTCATGGTTTGTATTCCTACCTCAGACTTATAGATACCGTGGGGTCTTCAAAGGAGGAGGCAGCGGGTTCTGCATGGAATTTTTTTTTTTTTTTTTTGAGAGTTTGAGTTGATAAAAAAACTTTGTGATAGGCTTGGCAGGTGAGAGGTGGCAGCTGCAGGTCATCTGTGACATATGAGAGACAGGTTTGTGATGGGAACTGTTACTCATAATCCTCAGGCTGTCTTCCTTATACTCCTGTGTCCCCGCAACCAGACACCTTGCTGCCAGAGAGCTGGCCTCACTGTTTAATAGAAACAGACTCCTGAGCTCACTGGGCTTTTCTGATATATTTTCCCTACCCTCTCTCTTCTGTGCACGTGTGTGTGTGTGTGTGTGTGTGTGTGTGTGAGAGAGAGAGAGAGAGAGAGAGGAGAGAGAGGGGGCCCTCACACTTGACTACTCCCCCCCCCACAATGTAGTTTGTTTACTTTTTATTTTGGAAAATATCCAGAAAAGTTGAAAGACCACTGCAGTGATTATGTGGTTAATATGTTGTCATATTTATATTATTGATGCATGTATGAATATGTATTATGTATATCTGTAAATCTGTGGCTATATATATGTTATTTGCTGAACCATTTCATTGTAAGTAATATTCAGGCATCATATGTTTTATTTCAAGTATTTTATTGTATATAAAATATAAATTAGAATGTATGTATAGCTATGCTTTTATTACACATAAGAAAGGTAATATTCAAACCTACTTGGGAATTCCTTCTATTTACCCCCAAAATTATCCTTTACAGTTTAAAAAAATAGTTTTGTTTCATATATATGAGCATTTGTTTGCATATATATGTGTGTGCTATGGGCAGACCTAGTGCCTGAGGAGGCCAGAAGACGGCATTAGATCTTTAAAAATGGATCACCACCCATCTTTCAGTAGGTTATAAACTGCCATGTAGGTGCTGGGAACCAAACCTAGGTGGTCTGCGAGAGCAGGAGGTGCTTCTGACTGAAGAGCCATCTTTCTAGTCCATAAAGGTGGCTTTTTAAAAATGAGGATCCAGTCAAATTCCTGCATTACACTTCGTTGTTGTAAGTTTATAAAATCCCTCTTTAAAAAAATTTATTTCTATATCTTATGTATATGAGAGCTCTATCTGCATGTACACCTGCATGCCAGAGAATGCATCAGATCTCACTATAGATGGTTGTGAGCCACCATATGGTTGCTGGGAATTGAACTCAGGACCTCTGGAAGAGCAGCCAGTGCTCTTAACTTCTGAGCCATCTCTCCAGCCCTCCCCTGCCTTTCCCCCCGCCCTTTTTCTTCAAGGCAATGCTTCTCTGTTATCTCTGGCTGTCCTGGAACTAGATCTGTTGTAGACCAGGCTGGCCTCCAACTCAACAGATCTGCCTGCCTCTGCCTACTGAATATTGGACCCAGCAAACATCCCTACTTTTTAAAGGTCAGCTTCTTGAAGAATATCATATATCTTAGCTATCTTAGTTGTAATTTTATAATTTTTCATTATTTTATTAAAATCCTTGTTTTCTACATTTTTTGGCATACTACAGTTTTTCTTTTGTTTTTTTGAGATAGGGTCTTGCTATTTAGCTCTGAATGGCCTTAAATTTATGGCGGTCCTCCTGTCTCTGCCTCTCAGGTGCTGGGATTTTAGGTGTATGTCAGCCTACTTGGCTACGTTTTTCTTTTAAAAAATGCTTTCTTTTGCTTTTGTTTTTGTGGTGCTGGGGGCCAAACGTATAGCTTGAGCTCCCTAGGTGAGGTCTCTACATTAAGCTACGCCCAAGGCTCTTTCACTACATTAACTTGTGATCATCTTATAACTGAAATCTTTACTCTCCAGGTTTTAAATGAAGTTTTTCCTACTTTGGTTCTAGGAGAAGGCCTCCTGCCGCCGCGATGGGAGAAGAAGATGGGGAGGAGTCAGGAAGGGAAGAATGCGAGCTTACAAAACCGTGGAGATTCCTCGGACATGGTTAATGTTGAAGAAAGGTATGACTCATACTCAGTAAGAAACGGAACCACTTGGTATTTCTCCTTATTGAGCACTATGTTTGGAAGATCTGTGCTTTTCTTGTTTTCTCTTGAATATGCTTCAGAGCATTAGGTTGATGATGTAAACCACTTTTTGCTGTTAAGCAGGAGGTCATGGTTAGGAAATAGTGATAGGTATTCTCTGCTGATGATATGGGCCAATTCAAGTAGAAAGGCAGGTTTATTGGGAGCCTCTCCCAGGAGGAGGTCAGGGAAGTTGCCATGCAGAGGGAGACAGAAAAGTGGGGGTGGGAGAGGTGAGGGTACAGGAAGAGTGCAAGGAAAGAGGAGAGAGGAAATGCAGAAGTGCGGCGTGGGGGGGAACCAAAATGTCTGGATTATATAGTGAAGAGCCTCTGGGGGAGAGGAAGCCCAGCCCCTGTGTTGGAAAATTCAGGGTAGAGGGCGGGGTATGACAGCCATGCCGTATAATAGGCAGGGACTGAAGGATGCTGGGAGAATCCAGAGCCTAGGTCTGCATTGGTTAAATAGACACCTCAGCCGCCTGCCCTGTCTGAATCCCAACAAATAGGACAGTTCAAATAGCCGGCCTCTGCCTCCCGAGTGCTGGGATTAAAAGCGTGCGCCACCACTGCCCAGTGGAATATGCTACTTTATGTAGTGAATATGTTTGCAATCAGTGGACGGAGCTCAGAAGGGTTCTTTAGTATCCAAAGTCCTATGCAGAGTTATCTAGTTCTGTATTTTGAGGGTGGCTGGGGAGGGCTGTAGATTTCATTAGATTTTTAAAGGAGAAGGTTAAATACAGGTCTTTTGTTTAAATTTTATTTTCTTTGTGTGTGTGTGCATGTGTGTGTGTGTGTGTGTGTGTGTGTGTGCACGCGCGCGCCACCGTGACTCCTGCTTTAGTCTCCTGAGTGCTAGGGTTGCTGACATGTGTCGTCATCAGACCTTGCTCTGTTTTTTCTTTTTTTTTCCCCCTTGTTATAAGGATTGGAGCAGAGTCTTGTGCATGTGAAGCCCATACTCTGCTGTTAAACTCTACTCTGGCATGGTCCTTGAGAATATTAGTTTACAGCATAGGCTTAGGTATTTAAACATTTTCACACTGGATAAAATATTCACATTGTACGCTGAGTGCTGCTAACTTTGTTTTTATGATCAGGCCTATCAAAGCTGCCATCAGAGAAAAGACACAGACATTTGAGGACTATATAGAAGAGCAGATCCGGCTGGAAGAGCAAGAGCTGCGGCAGAGGCAGCTGCAGGTGAGCCTCAGCGCCGTGTCAGCCGACTGGGTGGCGCGACTGATGACTGGCTTTGCAAGTAACAGATCACCTGCATATGTGAACTAATTGGATTTCGTCTCTTTATTTAGGAAGCAGAAGGACCCCCGCCAATGAAAGCAAAACCCAAGCAACCATTTTTAAAGCGAGGAGAAGGATTAGTTAGGTTTACTAATGCTAAATCTAAGTTTCAAAAAGGGAAAGAGAGTAAACCAGTGAGTAGCCAGAGCCCGGCAGAGGAGCAGTCTGTGTTTAAAGTAGACAGACAACCCTTGCAGAGGAAAACTGCTCTCATAAGCAAAGACCCGTGTGCAGAGACCCCCACTGTTAAAAAGGACAGGAAGGCTAGAACCAAGGCTGCTTCTGCCTCACTCAGTCAGAAACCCAAAGTGACCAAGATCAGTACGAGGGAAAGTCTCTCTCCACTAGGACTTAAAGCACAGATGGGAAAGAAATGTGATGGACAATTTAGACATGAGATCAAATCAGAAAGAAACATACAAGCTAATAATAAGGAAAACATACCTGCATGTTTAAAGTCCTATGATCCCGGATGCAAGGTTTGGAATAAAGCACAGGGGACAGACAGACTTCCTCTTTCCACAGGGCCAGTTGGCTGTGTGGCCTCCAAGAGCCGGAGTGAGATACAGAAAGAGACAGAATCATCCCTTGACATTTCTCTTCAGAAAAAATTAGAGAATTGGGAACGAGAAAAAGAAAAGGAAAACTTGGAATTAGATGAATTTTTATTTTTGGAACGGGCTGCTGATGAAATATCATTTTCTAGTAATTCCTCCTTTGTACTGAGAATCTTAGAAAGGGACCAGCAGATCCACACAGGCCGCAGGATGTCTTCTACTCCCGTCAAAGCCGCGCAGCAGGACAAGGCGCATCGGGTGGATCCCGGTGCTCACAGTGAGCTCAGTGAGGGTCAGGCCATGCTCTTGTCACGGGGCTCAGGGTCACCTGATGGTTTGAGGGAACTGTCTTGTAAACTTAGTAAGAAAGTCTTCCAGACCAGCACTTCTGAAGACCAGAGCCGATGGGATGCAAGTGATGATGGCGTTGCCAACAGCAACAGCAGCACTGACTCTGAGGAGGAGCTTGATGTCACCATAAAACCGTCCACTGAGTCTGGGGAGAGGGTCTTCAGCAACAGAGAGGACAGTCCCCAAGCGTGTGACAGTAAAGATCCTTTTAGGGACACTGGGGCTCAAGAAGATAAATGGAGGGATGCTGATCTGGATCTGTCTGATAAAGAGTGTAGCAGTGACAAGTCTGCCACAGTGGAGCCATCAAGACGACACTCCTGTCAAGACGGGAGGAAAATTGACTTTGATGATGAAAGATCTTGGACAGACCTGGAGGAGAATCTACATGAGCATGTTGGTGTTCTCAGAGATGAAGCCATGTACGGTACACCCCAGACACAGTGTCCCGGTAAGAGTGAAGCATGCGTTCCAGACAAAACAATTAAAAGGAAGGTTGCACCAGTCAAGAGGGGAGAAGACTTGAGCAAGTCTGACAGGAGCAGGAGTTCTCCTCCTCCATCTGACTTGATGGTAAAATTCTTCCCTTCTTTGAAACCGAAGCCAAAATTGGACTCACACTTAGAAAATGAACCCAAGTTAAACATGAGTCAAGACCAACCACCAGGTAAGTCAGGCATGAGGAAAACACTGCAGGTCTACAGCAGGGGATCTGATAGCCTGTTATGAGTGCTAAGTGACTAATGAGTAACTCTGTGAGTTGCATGGATATATGCAGGAAGAGCATGATGTTGCAGTATGATACTGTGGTATCTCGTGCTGCCACTTAGAACCTAATGCAATTTAAAAATAATTTCTGGAATTTTCCATGATATATTTGTGGCTTGTAGTTGACTGCTGGGAACTGAAACTGAGAAATTATTGACAAGGTGTGGAATGTGTGTTTCTGTGTGTGTGTGTGTGTGTGTGTGTGTGTTTTGGCCAGGCTACCCTGGACTTGCTATGTACCTCAAGCTGCCTTTGAACTTGTAACCCTTCCCCTTTAATTTCACAGTGCTAGGATTACAAATGTATGCTCAGTTTGTGTTTCTTTTGTGTAATAATAAGGGTTAAATTTTGGCTTGGGTATTGATTGGCCCTTAAGATCTTATGTAAATTAGTCATATTCTAGATATGCTAGTCTTTTTTTTTTTTTTTTTTAAGATTTGATTTATGTTTGTTTGTTTGCTTGTTTCTTTCTTTCTTTCTTTTGCTTGTAATCCTGTAATATTAAACCTTTGTAGGTCTGGAACTCACTATTTAGACCAAACTGGCTTTGAACTTAGAGTAATCCTCCTGCCTCTGCTTCCTGAGTGCTGGGATAGCAGGCATGTAGCAACCCAACCTTGATTTTTTTCTTAAGGTTATACTGCTTTCTTCCAGAGAGCTAGGTCTCTTTTGGTTCCTCCTTTTCTGCTGGCTGAAGTTTTGTTTCCCATGTAGTATAATGGTACAGGTTCAATGGTAAACCTTCTTGGGTGTAGTATTCATAGATATCTAGTGTTTGGTTGTAAGCTTTCTGTGAAGTTCAGAATTTATGGTCTGTTTTACAGGTGACAGTGTTCGGTCTCAGGTTTTGAGAGAGAAAGTTATTGAATTGGAATCAGAAATAGAAAAATTTAAAGCTGAGAATACATCTTTAGCTAAACTTCGCATTGAACGAGAAAGTGCCTTGGAAAAATTGAGGTAAGGTTTTTTTATTTATTTTTAATCTATAAGAAAACACAATGATTTAATTATTACTTTGAGATTATGTTCAAAGTTTTGATCACTTTTAGCAAATATAAATGAAAAGGAGGAAAATTTTCTGTTATGTCAATAAATTTTCAGTTGAGGGGACATGGCTTAGTTGCTACACTGCCTACCTTACATGCATTAAGAGTCCTGGGTTTGGGTCCCCAGCACCCATGCACGTGAGGTGTGGCACCACACGCCTATAACCCCAGGATTTGGGTGGTGATAGCAGGAGGATCAGAAGTTTAAGGTCACTATCACATATATGGTGTATTCAAGACCAGCCTGGATTACATGAGACTCTGTCTCAAAATTCTGATTATACTCAAATAAAATGACCTAGTTTAGCCAAATAGATTAAAGGGAAATTCTTAGTGGTAAGATGGTAAGTTGAAATTAAAAAAATCAGTTTTAGTTATGAACCCAGTGGCAACTGCCAGCATATTCGTTTCCCAGGGTGGTTGTAACAAGGCAGTGTGACTTGGGTAGCAGTAGAAATTTGTGTTCTAGAAGCTGGAAGGCTCAAGTCCAGACCACCAGTTGGGCTGTTACCCGTTTACCTTCTGGTGGCTGCAGGCAACCCTTAGTGTCCTTGGTTGGGAAGAGCATCACTGAGAGCTCTGCCTCTTGGTCACATGGGTCACATGGCCACTTTCTCTATTGTTTTTATCCTTACCCAGTATTTTCTTCTTTGTGTCAGATTCTGTGCCTGGGTAGTCAGTCAGTACTACCCTCCCTTTCTCTCTTTCTTTCCTCCTTCTCCTCTTCCTCCTCATCTTCTTTTTCCTTCTTGTCTTTGTCTTTATCTCCTCCTCCTTCATCTTCATCTTTGTGATCTTTCAATTCAGCCAAAACTGGTCAATGATTGAATACCCAAATGTGAGGCCCTGAGTTCAGTTTCTAGTACCCCCAAAACAAACAAACAAAAAACAAAAGTAAATAAACCAAAAAAGCTGGGTGTGGTGGCTCAGAACAGTAGCTTTATTTACTATATAGCTTCTAATCAGCTAGGAACCAAGGCATTGTGCTAACTGTATGCATTCCCAAAGTCTAAACACCGAGGATAAAATCAATGAGCCCGATTAACCCTTTATTGACATGCATTCTACACTTACCTCAACCTAGTCATCTTGTTCTTGTGTCTGCTATAGAAGGGAACTCTATTTTTGTTAAATCATAGTGATTATCATAGTATACATGCTGTGAACACACACACACACACACACCCACACACACACACACACACATATATATATGTACACATATACAAGTTGTAATGTTCTGAGTTGTATGTAGGTGTCCTGTTTAATTTCACCACTTGATTGCTATGTACAGTGGCCAAGCAGACACCTCCAATTCTAGCATTTACATTAAAGTGCATTTGTATATTTTAGGCCAGAGGATCAATTTATTTTATTTTATTTTATTTTTTGTTTTTTGTTTTTTTCTGAGATAGGGTTTTTCTGTGTAGCCTTGGCTGTCTTGGACTTGCTTTGTAGACCAGGCTGGCCTCAAATTCAGTGATCCACCTGCCTCTGCCTCCTGAGTGCTGGGATTACAGGTGTGCGCCACCATGCCTGGCTGGGATCCAGGTTTTATGTTGGCAGTTACCAAGGGCAAAAACAATCTATTCTAACAATATATAAATATTTTTGATAAAATGATCTGTATTTTATAAGGTTATTATAACACTAAAGCTGGGCCTCAAAACTCACAAATAATTTAGTCAAATATTCTACATGAATTCAGAGGATCTGTGTGGCTTTTCATCAATCTTGTGGTGTCTCCTTTTGCAAATCATGATCTTCACTTGGCTGAAGTTTTTGAGTTTTTTGTTTTTACTTTTTTCCTCCTAGCCTGTCACTTCATTTTTTCTCCCTAAAACTAACAATATCACAGGTGGTTCTGTGCCATTATACCTTAGGACTAGCACCTGAATCAGCCGTGTGATCACATGAGTTCATTTCTTAACATTGTCCAGATTTGAGTCTAGTGAGAAACATGAAAGGATGCTGATACATGAAGAGCTGAGCTTAAACCAGCCTTGCTGAGCTGGGCGTGGTGGCAGCGGTATATGCCTGTAATCTCAGCACTTGGGAGGCTGAGGCAGGCAGATCGCTGTGAGTTCGAGGCCAGCCTGGTCTACAGAGTGAGTCCAGGACAGGCAGGGCTACACAGAGAAACCCTGTCTCGAAAAACTAAAACCAAAAAAACCCCAGCTTTGCTGTGATACATTAGCTTGTTTTATTGTACTCTGAGAACATTGGAATGGTTCAGAGATACTTTATATTACCTTTCAAATTCATTATTATTTTCTCAAAGATCCTTTGGAAGAAAATTTAATAAAAAGAAGAATAGTATGCTGTTTTAAGTTACTTTAAAATGTCAGGTAATTGCCTTGGAAAAGGACAGTAGCAAAAATAACATTGAACAGTATTAACACAGCTTAATTAATTATATATACAGTGTTTTGCCTGCATGTACACCTGCATACCAGAAGAGGGCATCAAATCACACTATAGATGGCTGTGAGCCACCATGTGGTTGCTGGTAATTGAACTCAGGATCTCTGGAAGAGCAGTCAGTATCCTTAACCTCTGAGCCGTCTCTCCAGCCTTTTAACACAGCATTAAAATAAAACACTACTTTTGAGGTACAGTTGGCTACCTTTGTTGTTTGCCATATATGACTAGAAAGCAATGTTTAAAATGGGCTTTTAGCATTAAAAACTGACACAGCACTATATACTTAGTATACAAAATTTTTTAAAAATTGAAAAAATTTAAAATTAAACAAATTTGGAGGTCAGGGCATATTTACCCAGCTATGCTGAAAAAAAAACACTAATGTTTTTATTTTATTATATATATATTTATTAATTTATTCATATTACATCTCAATTGTTATCCCATCCCTTGTATCCTCCCATTCCTCTCTCCCTCCCATTTTCCCCTTACTCCCCTCCCCTATGACTGTGACTGAGGGGGACCTCCTCCCCCTGTATATGCTCAAAGAGTATCAAGTCTCTTCTTGGTAGCCTGCTATCCTTCCTCTGAGTGCCACCAGGTCTCCCCATCCACGGGACGTGGTCAAATATGGGGCACCAGAGTTCGTGTGAAAGTCAGTGCCCACTTTCCACTCAACTGTGGAGAATGTCCTGTCCATTGGCTAGATCTGGGTAAGGATTAGAAGTTTACTGCCTATATTTTCCTTGGTTGGTGCCATAGTTTGAGCAGGACCCCAGGACCCAGATCTGCCCATCATAATGTTCTTGTAGGTTTCTAGGACCCTCTGGATCCTTCTATTTCCCCATTCTCCCATGCTTCTTTCACCTAGAGTCCCAATAGGATGTCCTCCCCTCTGTCCCACTTTCCTGGTAAGTGAAGACTTTCATGGGACATGCTCCTTGGGCTAGTGTCCAGTTATAAGTGAGTATATACCATTTGAGTCTTTCTGCTTCTGAGTTAACTCACTCATTATGATCATTTCTAGTTCAATCCATTTGTCCACAAATCTCTGGAATTCCTATTTTTTTCTTTTTGTTTTTTTTGGGATAGGCTTTTCTGTGTGGCTTTATTACATTTTAAACATTTTTACATTTGTGCAACAAGCCCTTTCACCTGCTGAGCCATCTTGTTGGCCCTATTAGTGTCTGTTTTTCCCATTGCAAGGTAGAGGCTGTGGTGTTCTACTGTCGAGATTCACAGTGGGCACCTAGTAGATGCTTGTTAATGAATGTTCGGGAAAGTGAGCTGGCTAACCTTTGAGGCCAGTGGATTGTAGGTAGATTCACTTGGATCAGTAATTTTCAGGCTGGCTCTGGCTTCCATTTTGATGACATTGATTTCATTTTAATTAATTATTTTGAGCACTGGGGATTATAACTCAACTTTTTTGTTTAGTTTTGCAACAGAGGGTCTTACTGCATTGCTCAGGCTGCTGTTGAGTCTTCCTGTACTCAGGGCATCCTGTATCTGCCCTCAGCCACCCAGTGCTAGGAATAAAGCTGTATGCCATGTGGGCACACGATGGATCATATACTGAGACTGCCCCATGGCACTGTGGCCTGTGTGTTGTAGGAAGGACATTGCTGACTTTGAGCAACAGAAAGCACGAGAACTGGCTCGAATAGAAGAGTATAAAAAGGAGGAGATGAGGAAACTACAAAAGGAGCGCAAGGTCTTTGAGAAGTACACAGCGGCTGCGAGAGCGTTCCCAGATAAGAGAGAGCGGGAGGAAACACAGGTACCTGGCTCTGCCCCGCCCAGGGTGAATAAAGATGGGGAACTCGGAAGAACCCCATGAGAGGTGCTTGAAACGTCAGGAAGAAAGTGTGATTCCAGCCCCTAGAAGGCTGAGGCAGAAAAGGCTGCAGGGTGAAACTCTGTCTCAAGAAGGGGGAGGGTGGGGAGAGAAACGGGTGTCTTTTACACAGCATCTGTACCATCTGAGAGATAGTTACCTGTCCGTTACTCATGACGGTGCTGCGGGCACCCTGGGGACCCGAGGAGCAAGGACTTGGATGTGCACCAGCCCAGTGTGCTGCTGTCGTTTTGACCGTATACTAAGTAGAGGTTTAGTTCCAAAATTTACAAAATGATAGGGCAAATATGGTTCTGTTTATCTTAGAGGTGGACATGGGCACCATCAGAGGAAATAGAAGTTAAAAAGAATGAATGCATTTTAAAAATTACTGTATTTTTTACATGTATAGAGCAGCCTGCATGTATATATGTGTGCATTACATATGTGACGTGCCCTGGAGATCAGAAAAAGGTGTCATCTCCTGGGACTAGAGTTATAGATGGTTGTGAGCCACCCGTGGGTGCTTGGAATCTAACCCAGGTCTTCTGGAAGAGCATCCAGTGCTCCTGACAGCTGAGCTGTCAGTCTACCTCCATGAACACCATTTATTAGCACTGTAAACCTAGGGGAAACCAGATGACTGTATCTGTACATAGACACATGCAAAGCTTTCTAAGGAAACTCATTTGGATAGGTAAAAAAACAAGAGTAGATATATTAGACTTTATGTTAAAAGCCTCAGCTTATCAACAGCACAGTTTCACACGGCTGTCTGCTACTTCCCGCGTACAGTGTGAGCTCACTTTCTGCTTTCCATTCTTTTCAGACGAGCGCTGTGGCTTCCACCTTTGTCTTCTTCTTTCCCATGTTGCAAAGCACCTTAGGGCGATGTCATTATCCACATACCTCAGCGTTAGTTAGCACGTACCACATATTGCTTATGGTTTTATTTATTAAAAATTTTTTTTATTTAAGTAATTTATTCAGATTACATCCTGATTGTTATCCCCTCACTTGTATCTTCCCATTCCCCCCTTCCTCCCTCCTTTACCCTACTCCCCTCCCCTAGTCCTGTGACAGAAGGGGACCTCCTCCCCCACCATATGATCACAGCCTATCAGGTCTCATCCCGGTAGCCTGCTTACCCTTCCTCTAAATGCCACCAGGCCGCCCCACCAAGGGGAAGTGGTCAAAAAGGGGGCACCAGAGTTCATATCAGGGTCAGCCGCGACTCTCCACACAACTGTGGAGAATGTGCTATCCATTGGCTAGATCTGAATAGGGGTTCTAGGTTTACTGCATGCATTGTCCTTGGTTGGTACAGTAGATTGTGCAGGCCCCCCTGGGTCCAGATTGGCCAGCCTTGATGGTCTTCTTGTAGGGTTCCAGAACCCTCTGCGTCCTTCTGTCTCTCCATTTTCCCGAACCTCTCTCACCTGGAGTCCCAATATCAAGTCCCAGCATCTGTCCTAATCCCCCACTGAGTGAAGACACTCAGAGGACATCTGTGTTGGGTTAGTAACCAATTATAAGGGATTATATGCCATGTGTATCTTTCTGGGTCTGGGTTAACTCAGGATGATCATTTCTAGTTCCATCCATTTCCCTGCACATTTCAAGATTTCCTTGTTTTTAATAGCTGAGTAATATTCCATAGTGTAAATGTACCACAGTTTCTTTATCCATTCTTCAACTGAGGGACATCTAGGTTGTTTCCAGATTCTAGTTATTACAAATAAGGCTGCTATGAACATAGTTGAGCAAATGTCCTTGTTGTGTGACTGTGCATCTTTCAGGTATATTCCAAGGAGTGGAACAGCTGGGTCTTTTAGGTAGCCCTATTCCCAATATTCTGAGAAAGCACCAGATTGATTTCCAAAGTGGTTGTACAAGTTTGCACTCCCACCAGTAATGAAGGAGTGTTCCCATTTCTCCACAGCCTTGCCAGCATGTGCCGTCACTTGAGTTTTGATCTTAGCCATTCTGATGGGTGTAAGATGGAATCTCAGAGTTGTTTTGATTTGCATTTCTCTGATGACTAAAGATGTTGAACATTTGTTTCTCAGCCATTCGATATTCCTCTGTTGGGAATTCTCTGTTTAGCTCTGAACCCCACTTCTTAATTGGGTTATTGGGTTTGGTGGTGTTTAACTTTTGAGTTCTTTATATATTTTAGATATTAGCCCTTTGTCAGATGTAGGGTTGGTGAAGATCTTTTCCCCATTTGTAGCCTGTGACTTTGTTCTGTTGACAGTGTCTTCTGCCTTACAGAAGCTTCTCAGCCTCATGAGGTCCCATTTATTCATTGTTGACTGTAGAGGCTGGGCTATTGGTGTTCTGTTCAGGAAGTTGTTTCCTGTGCCAATGAGTTCAAGGCTTTTCCCCACTTTTTCTTCTAACATATTTAGTGTGTCTGGTTTTATGTTGAGGTGTTTAATTCACTTGGACTTGAGTTTTGTGCAAGGTGATAAATATGGCTCTACTTGCATTTTTCTACAAGTAGACATCCAGTTAGACCAGCACCATTTGTTGAAGATGCTATCCTTTTTCCATTGAATAGATTTGGCTTCTTTGTCAAAAATCAAGTGACCATAGGTGTGTGGATTCATTTCTGGGTCTTCGATTTGATTCCATTGATCAACCATCCTATTGGTATGCCAGTACCATGCTGTTTTAATTACTGTTGCTCTACAGCTTGAGATCAGGTATGGAGATTCCTCTGGAGGATCTTTTATTGTACAGGATTGTTTTAGCTATTCTGGGTTTTCTGTTTTTCCATACGAATTTGAGAATTGATCTTTCAAGGTCTTTAAAACATTGTGTACGTATTTTGATAGGGATTGCATTGAATCTGTAAATTGCTTTTGGTTAGATGGGCAATTTTACTATGTTAATTCTTACAACCCATCTTCAATTTCCTTCTTCAGAGACTTGAAGTTTTTTTCATACAAATCTTTCACTTGCTTGGTTAGAGTTACACCTAGATACTTTATATTACTTGTGGCTGTTGTGAAGGATGTAGTTTCCCTAATTTCTTTCTCAGCACGCTTGTCATTTGTATATAAGAAGGCTACTGACTTTGTTGAGTTGATTTTGTATCCAGCCACTTTGCTGAAGGTGTTTATCAGCTGTAGGAGTTCTCTGGTGGAATTTTAGGGGTCACTAATGTACACTATCATATCATCTATGAATAGGGGTAATTTGACTTCCTTTCTGATGTGGATCCCCTTGATCTCCTTTTGTTGTCTTATTGCTCTAGCTAGAACTTCAAGAACTATATTGAAGAGATAGGGAGAGAGTGAACATTCTTGTCTAGTCCCTGATTTTAGTGAAATTTTCTTGAGTTTCTCTCCATTTAATTTGATGTTGGCTATTGGCTTCCTGTATTTAGCCCTTATTGTTTAGGTATGTGCCTTGAATCCCTGATCTCTCCAAGACTTTAAACATGTATGGGTGCTGGATTTTGTCAAATGCTTTTTTGGCATCTAAGGAGTTTGTTTATATGCTGGATTACATTGATAGATTTCTGTATATTGAACCATCCCTGCATGCCTGGGATGAAGCCTACTTGGTAATGGTAAATGATGTCTTTGATGTGTTCTTGGATTTGGTTTGCGAGCATTTTATTGAGTATTTTTGCATCAATGTTCATAAGAGAAATTTGTCTGAAATTATCTTTCTTTCTTGGGTCTTTGTGAGGTTCAGGTATCAAGGTGACTGAGGCCTCATAAAATGAGGTTGGTAATGTTCCATCCATTTCTATTTTGTGGAACAGTTTGAAGAGTATTGATATTAGCTCTTCTTTGAAGGTCTGGTAGAATTCTTCACTGAAACCATCTGGCCCTGGGCTTGTGTTTGGTTGGCAGACTTTTGATGACTGCCTCTATTTCTGTAGGAGAAATAGGACTATTTAATTTGATTATCTGATCTTGATTCAGTTTTGGCAAGTGGAATCCATTAAGAAAATTGTCCATTTCCTTTAGATTTTCAAATTTTGTGGCATATAGACTTTTGAAGTAGGACCTAATGATTCTTTGTATTTCTTTGGTGTCTGTTGTTATGTCTCGGTTTCATTTCTGATTTTGTTGATTTGGATAGTGTCTCTCCACCTTTTAGTTAGTTTGGCTAACGCTTTGTCTATCTTGTTGATTTTTTTCAAAGAACCAGCTCTTGGTTTTGTGGATTCTTTGAATTGTTCTCTTTGTTTCTAATTTATTGATTTCAGCCCTGAGTTTGATTATTTCTAGCCATCTACTCCTCTTGGGTGTTTTTGCTTCATTTTTTCCTAGGACTTCCATATATGTCATTTAGTTGCCTATATGAGATGTTTCCAATCTCTTTATAAAGGCACTTAATGCTATGAACTTTCCTCTTAGCACTGCTTTCAATGTGTCCCGTAAATTTGGGTATGTTGTACCTTCATTTTCATTGAATTTTAGCAAGTCCCTAATTTCTTTATTTCTTCTCTGACTCAGTTGTCACTGAGTAGAGAGTTGTTTAGTTTCCATTTGTTTTGTGACCTACTATATGTTCAATTTTGGAGAAGGTTCCATGAGGTGCTGAGAAGGTATAATCTTTTTTATTTGGGTGAAAAGTTCTGTAGAAATCTGTTAGATCCATTTGATTCATGACATCGGTTAGTGTCAATATTTCTCAGTTTAGCTTTTGTTTCATTGACCTATCCTTTGGTGAAATTGGGGTATTGAAGTCTCTTACTATTAATGTGTAGGGATCGATGTGTGGTTTAAGCTTTATTAATGTTTCTTTTACAAATGTGAGTACCCTTGTGTTGGGGGCATAGATGTTCAGAATTGTGATGTCATCTTGGTTGAATTTTCCTTTGATGAGTATGAAGTTTCCTTCCTCATGTGTTTTAATTTTGGTTGAAAGTATTTTATTAGATATTAGAATGGCTACACTACCTTGCTTCTTGTGTCCATTTGCTTGGAGTACCTTTTTCCAGCCTTTTACCCTAAGGTAATGTCTATCACTGTGACTGAGATGTGTTTCTTGAATGCAGAAGAATGTTTGGTCTTGTTTATGCATCCATTTAGTTAGTCTATGTCTTTTTATTGGAGAGTTGAGACCATTAATGTTGAGCGATATTAATAACCAGTGACCGTTAAGTCCCTTGATTTGATGTTGGTTGCAGTAGAATGTGTGTGTGTTTGTCTGGTTATGTTTTGCTACAGTGAAGTTATCTATTCCCTGTGTTATCCTGGTTGCAGTTTGTTACTTTGGGTTGGAGGTTTCCTTCTAGTAACTTCTGTAGAGCTGGATTTGTGGATAGGTACTGTTTGAATTTGTTTTTGTCGTGGAATATCTTGTTTTCTCTATCTATGATTTTGTTGAAAATATTTTCTGGGCCTTGGAGCAAGGAGTATTCTCTTTTCTTAATTCCTATTATCCTTAGTTTCATCTTTTTACGGTGCCCTTGATTTCTTGGATGTTTTGTGTCCGGAAATTTTCAGATTCAACATTTTCTTTGATGGTTGCATCAAATTCTTCTATTGTATCTTCTATACTCCAGGTTCCTTCCTCCATCTCTTGAATTCTGTTAGTGAAGCTTACCTTTGCAGTTCCTGTTTTCTTCTCCAAGTTCTCTCGTTCCTGGCTTTTGTCTGTCTGTGCTTTTATCATTGTTTCCATTTTCAACTTCAAATCTTGGACTGTTTTATTGGTTTCTGTCATATGATTGCATTTTCTTGAATTTCTTCCAGTGATTTCTTCATTTCCTCTCAACAGGCTTCTGTCATGGCCTCTCTAAGGTCCTCAAGCTGTTTAGTTGTGGCTTCTTTTATTTGTTTTTCGGATTTTATTTCCTCCATTATCATCATCTTTATGAAGGATTTGAGGTCACTTTCCTGTGCTTCAGTTGTGTTTGAGTTCCCAAGGTTGAATCTTTGGGATAATTGGGTTCTGGAGACGCCATATTGTTTTGGCTTTTGTTGTTTGTGTTTTTACTCTGGCCTTTGGTCATCTTGTTGTTTCTCTTGTTGGGAGGTAGTTCCTGGTATACTTCGCTGGTCGTTGAGAGCAGTTTGTTGGCGAGACTCCTCACCTGTGTGAATCAGGGAACCCTTCTCTGGATCAGGCAGGTGACCTGGTTTCAGCCCTGGTGGACTTTGCGCCACACCCTGGGCTCCCCACTGGGCCAGCAGAGGCTGGTGCTGGTGTTCTGCAGCCCAAGGTTCAGTCCGAGATAGTATAGATACTATCCGCCTTTGCCTGGGCTTTGGAGACACTGACCTCGGCTGCTGGGGCCCTGGGACCTCGGTTCAGTCTGCCAGGGAGTGTAGATACCGCCCCCTTGCTTGTGGCAGTGGCTCAGGCCGTGGTGCCTTGGCTCAGTCTGCGGGAGAGGAGAGTACAGTTGCCACGCAGTAGCCTGAGAACGAGTCCACAGCCACCTGGTCCCTCCGTGGACTTGCAGGGTGATCTGAAGTAAAATCTATCCCAAATCCACAGTCTGGGCTCCCCCCAACCCTGCCCGCCCCCCCACCCCCGTGCCCCAGCCAGCACACACTGACGTTGGTGCTCTGTAACCCACAGTTCAGTCAGAGAGAGTGCACAGGTACAGCCCGACAGGCTGCGCTGGGCTTTAGATACCCTACCTGTAGCCACAGAACCGCCGGGCTCTCTGTGGACTAGCAGGGTGGTCTGAGGTCAGATCCACCCATTCTCCTAGGCTCTCCCCTGGGCCAGCAGATCCAGATGCTGTCCCTTCCCAGCCCACAGTTCAGTCCCAGATACAGAGTCCTAGATACAGGGTGCAGCTGCAGCTCACAGGTGGGTATGCAGCCAGTCTCTGGGGACTGGGCACCCGCCCTCTGTGGACTGGTTGGATGGCCTGAAGCCAGACCCACCTGTGCTCTGCACTGTGGACCTCTCTCACCTAGGGCTGTCCAGGTCTTGTGATCTGTAGCTCCCAGCCAGTTCCCTAGGTTCTATCCTGCCAATCAGACACTGTGCGTGGTTGGTGCCCGCCATCTTGGATCCCCTGCCCCATCCTTTCTTTTTTTTTTTTTTTGGTTTTTTGAGACAGGGTTTCTCCGTGTAGCCTTAGCTGCCCTGGATTCACTTTGTAGACCAGGCTGGCTTTGAACTATATTCATTTTTAAGACAGGGTTTCACCACATATCCCACATCAGCTTTGAGAGCCCAACTGCCACATCCTGAGCCATTGGGATCACAGTGCACACCACTGTACTTAGTCCTCTAGGTATTTGTTCTATTAGCTTAAGTAGGAGAAAGTATTGGTTCATTAGTTTATTATATGTAGCAGACTATATATCTGCTATATATATATATATATATATATCTTGATACACTACTAAAAATCCTCTCCTAAAAGGAGATATAGAGTGTAGACGTGCTTTTTAGTTGCTGGCAACCCAGCTTCTTTTTCATGCACTCTATAAACATTTCTTTCCTTTGAAAAAGGTAAGGTAATATATATTTCCATTATAAATGTATAAAAAGATGAACAAAATCTTTATCTCACACTTGCTTTGACCACTTCAATTTACCTTTCTCTGTTTTTCCTCATTAAAATTTTTTTATTACATTAGTGTGTGTGTGTGAGTATGTGTGTGTGTGTGCATGCGTGCATTGTGTGCCAGAAAGCATATGGAGTCCATCGGACAGCTTACAGGACTTCCTTCCGTCATGTGGAACTTTGGGCATCTTAATTGCTCCCAAAGTGTGTTTTTGATGCCTTTTCAAGTGTAGGTAGTTATAGTTGTATAGAATTAACTGTTCTAGTCGGTGTCTGGTTTTCTTTTTCTTTTTTCTTTTTGAAACAGGGTTTCTCTGTGTAGCCTTGGCTGTCCTGGACTTGCTTTGTAGACCAGGCTGGCCTTGAACTCACAGAGATCTGCCTGCCTCTGTGTCCCGAGTGCTGGGATTATAGGCATGCGCCACCACGCCTGGCTCTGTGTCTGTTTTGTACCAGTTCCTGATCACATGGGTCTGGTATATGAAATCAGGTACTATGGCACCTCCAGCATGGCTCTTGGGTCTAGGATTTTTTTTTTGGTTGGGGGGGGGGGGGGGGGGGGGGGGGGGGGTTTTTTTTTTTTTTTTGTTTTTTTTAAATTTTTTTTTTTTTTTTTTTTTTTTAAATCTGTGAATAGTGTTGTTGGGAACTGCACTGAATCTGAGTGTAGCTTTTGGTAGTCCAGACATTTTGCAATATATTCTGGTGATGCATGAGTGTAGGAAGTCATCTTATTCTTCCGTGTCTTAATCTTTGTTTTAGTGTTTTAGTTTTCACTCTAGAGGACTTTCACCTCACTGGTTAGACTTAGTCCTAAGAATTTGATGTATGTATATTTTAAAGCTATTATAACTGAGGTTGTCATTCTAATTTCTGTCATGTTTGCATTAGTGAATGTGATTTAATATATAGCTAATTAGTGATTTTTGTATATTGACTGTATCTGCTGAAAGAATCAGAGCTGAGGGTGTAGAGAGTTGGGAGTTTTTAAGTATAGGTTTATGTTATCTACCCACAGGGACAGTTGAATTTTTTCCTTATTTGTATCACTTTCATTTCTCTTGCCTTCTTGATCTAGCCGTCTGTTCCTAGTTTCTTCAGGGCTGTTATTATGAAGGGATACTGAACATTGTCAATGGCTTTCTGTATCTACTCATTGGGATGATCATGTGATTTCTCTCCCTGATTCTGTTTATGTATTGTATTGCATTTGCCAATCTGCATGTTTAACCATCTCTGTATCCCTGGAATGAAATCAGCCTGTTCATGTTGTATAGTTTTAATGTATTATTTAATTTGGTCTACATATACTTGGAGAATTTTTAAGGCTGAGGGTATAACTCAGCACTTGCCTACTGTACTCAACTCCCAGGGTTCAACCCTTAGCACCGAGTATTCTGAAATCCCCAGGATGGGCATGAAAGTACAGACATGAGAATTTTGTTGTGTACTTGTATGGGTTTTGGTATCATAGTGATACTGGTTTTATAGAATGAATTTTACAGTGCTCCTTCTCTTTCAATTTTATGAAGTAGTTAGAGGTACTAACACGAATTAGGCAGCCATGAGAGCTGTGCCTCAGCCTTGTGAGGAGCCTGCTGCACTCATCTCCAGGGTATGTGGGGAAACCTTTAATAGGAAGGCTGCTTGGACCTCTCCATGCTTTGCTGTTCGCCCTAGTGACCCCAGCCCAACTCAGTCACTGTGCTGTTGGGGCTTTTCTAGTTAGCATGATGACCCGCCAGTTACATTTGGTAGACTGTGTTGCATGCTGGTGTCTTTGCTTTGTGGTAGTTCTCAAATCACGGGTAACATTCTCTCCTGACTTTAGTCTTGCTTTCTGTGTTACGTTTGCATTTTGTTCATAGACATGTCTAGTTAGGAGTTTCTTCACTCACTTCATTCCATCTAGAACAACTCATTTCTTCCTTCATGGCCACTGAACCTAGAATCTCCATCCTAGGCAAGTAGTCTACCTTTGCGATACCGCCCCCCTTTCCTTCCTCCTTCCTTCCTTCCCTCCCTCCCTCCCTCCCTCCCTGTTTGTTTGTTGTGTGGATCAAACCCAGGGCCCTGTACATGCCCTGTACATGTTTAGCAAGCACCTACCATTGAGCCACATACCCTTTCATTTTCTTAATCTTGGTTTCTTCTCACTATTATTATTTTTTCTTTTTTAAAGACTAGTCAAGTGCAGCAGTGAGAAGGGGTGGGTGTTGAACAAGGGATTTAATTTGGAACTGACTGGGAGCAATCAGTTGAATTAACATCCTCACCCATGGATTTCAGGGCCAGTCTTTGACTTTGGATTCAGCCTTCTCTTTAGCTCAAGTCTACTTTTTTTTTCTTTTTTTTTTTTTAATTAATTTATTCTTCTTACATCTCTATGGTTATCCCATCCCAGAATTCATGCCATTTTTTTCTTTACCCATTTTGGTTAGTGGTTAGGTTAGGTTGCATTCCCTCACGCCATACTTGGTGCTGCCTCTGCTTTCTCCAGGCTTCTGATTCACAGGTGACAGAATAAGGTGAGCTGACGTCCATATCCCAGCTCCTGAAAAACCCAGTGTCACTTACTGAGTAGACATCCTCTCCTGCTGTCTGTGGTAGGCTGGGATTTTGTTTTATTGATGTGTCTCTTCTCCCATTACATTGTTTTAATTCTCTAACTTTTTCTTTTTAACAGGCTTTGAAACAGCAAATAACAGATTTACAGGAAGACTTGAAAAGGAAGGAAACAAAATGGTCAAGTGCACAGGGTCGCCTCAGAAGCCAGATAGAAATGCTAGTCAAAGAGAATACAGACCTCCGAGAAGAGATAAAAGTAATGGAAAGGTTCCGACTGGATGCCTGGAAGAGAGCAGCAGCAATGGAGAGCAGCCCCGAAGCCTGCCGCTATGGGACAGCAACAAAAAAGGCTCAGCCCATGTCCGTGGTAGGTTTGGGCGATCTGGTTTTGCCATATCAAGGTGATGGTTACTGTTTATACTCATAAAGGCAGGAAATGGGATGGCGGATCCAGAGGGTGGGGAGTTAGTGATACACAGCTCCAGGACGACTGACTGCCACAGACTGAGAGCTCAGGTGGGCCAGCTGATAATTGCACAAGGCAAAAGCAATGTAGTGCCAGTGTAAACTCTAATTATTCAGGGAGGGAAATCTGATGCTAGTTACTTGCTACTTGTCTTAGTTTTCTGTTGCTCTGACCAAACACCGTGACCAAAGAAACTTATGAAAGAAAGCATTTAATGTGGGACTCATGGTTGCAGGGTAAGAGTCCATGAATGCCATGGTGGCGAGCAAGGTGGCAGGCAGGCATGGTGCTTGAAGAGCGGGAAAGGGCTTCCGTTCTTATTCTCAAGCAAGAGGTAGACTCATTGGGAGTGGTATGGACCTTTGAAACCTCAAATCCTGTCCGCAGTGACATACCTCCTCTAACAAGGCCACACCTCCTAATGCTTCCTGAACAGTCTACCAATTGGGGGATCAAGCATTCAAATATGTGAGCCTGTGGGGCAGTTCTCATTCAAACCACCATGGAGTGCACGTATGGTGAGGTAAGCGTGACAGGCCTCCTAGCCATCATGTGGAGATGCTGCCTTGGAAGGGCAGGCTGGGGGTGACACTTGATACTTTCAGAATTTGTGTTTCGTGAGCCACTGGTGAAGAAGAGCTGGCTTAGTGATAGAGCAGGTGACGAGGTGACTAGCCAGAGGGTATGGAGGGAGAAGACTGTCATAGTGTCCTGAGCAAAGAGAAGGACAGTTCCCTGAGATTGAGAGTAGCCTGCTGGACCTGCTGAGGTTATTCCCAAGCACAGAACTGTGCAGCGTATTTAAGACCCTTTTCCTCAGAGTGTTGGTGGTGGGAAGAATGCAGTGAAGATATGGGCAGAGTATGCTATCCCTGCGGAATTGGGGACAGTGGCTGAAGAGAGTGGGGTGAGGGCTTTGTTACTTTAGACAGACATGGCTCAGGGAAGAGGACACTGCTGCAGGAGGAAGCAGTGAACATCTGGGCAGCATCCTAAAAGAGATGAGGGCTGTCCCTGGCGGGACCAGGCTGAGGCATAGTGGCAGCTTGTGGGACGTCCCCTAAAGCTCTGCCTTTCTTGGGGAAACAGGAGCACACTCATTTGACCTGAGAGTGGAAGCAAGAGGCGGAGGGTGGGTGTGGGGAGCTGGAAACCATAGGTCCTCGGGGGTGACTGGTCACACTAGAGCCCTCTGGAATGAGGGGATCTTGTTGAGAGGATTCCTCCGTCAGATTGACCTATAGGTAAGCTGGTGGGGGCATTTACTTGACGATTAATGTGGGAGGGCCCAGCCTACTGTAGGCCTGGCTACTGCTGGGCAGGTGGTCCTGGCTCGTTTAAGCAAGCCATGAAGCTAGTAAGCAGTGTTCCTTCATGATCTCTGTGCCTTGCTTCTGTGACTTTTCTTAGAGATGGACTTTGATTGGGATGCATTCCACCCCCAGCTTTTGGTCATGGTCTTTATCCCAACAATGGAAAGCAAACTAGGACGGCAGGACAGGCTGGTTTGTGGTTGCAGTGGTCGGGGGGCCACGTGGGCGGGAGACCTCGCACCTGAATCAGAACTGATTGCTCTTGTTTTGGGTTGTTGTTCAGCTCTTTTTGGTGATGGGTTGGATTTTGGCAAAAGTGATGCTGCTACCCAGGGGAGAAGGATGTAGGTTTGCAGTATGTAAGAGTGACTGTAATAAACCACGAGCGTAAGCCATATCAGAAGGCCAGAGGCTACAGGTGCACAGGACTTAGCAAATGTGTGCATCAACAGGCTGTGTGCTCCAGGCTGGTCTGGAAAGACAGGATACATTGCCCTACAAGAGACATCCATTCGTTCTCCACCATACTGTATCACAGACGTTTCCAGTGGAGAAGAGGTCAAAGAGGTGTGATGAAGCCCTGACTTGCTCTGCTCTGACTGCTATGAAATCTCACTGTGCTTTGTGTGGCCAAGGCAGTTGAAAGGAGCTGTAGAAATCATGGCCTCCTAGCCTTTCAATACTTTGGCATTTTGCGGGGCGTGGTGGTGCACACTTTTAATCCCAGCACTCGGGAGGCAGAGGCAGGCGGATCTCTGAGTTCAAGGTCAGGCGAATCTCTGAGTTCAAGGTCAGTTTGGTCTACAAAGTGAGTCCAGGACAGCTAAGGCTACACAGAAAAACCCTGTTTCGAAAAACAGAAACAAAAAGCCCCAAAACAAAACAAAAAACCAAGCCAAAACAAAAAAAATTCAGCATTTTATGAAGCAACACTAACTTTTTATCTTATTTTATTTTTTTGGTTTTTCGAGACAGAGTCTCTCTGTGTTAGCCTTGGCTGTCCTGGTCTCGCTTTGTAGACCAGGCTGGCCTCGAACTCAGCGATCTGCCTGCCTCTGCCTCTCGAGTGCTGGGATTAAAGGAGTGTGCTACCATGCCCGGCTTTTGCAACCCTGACTTTTTAGAGAGATTCTTGGCTATTTGTTTGGTGGAATAACCCACAGTCTAGATCTTTGTAAACAGACTACTTTGAAATTGTGATTTGTGCATCTGTTTATTGAAGGTACTGTTAGAATTGATGGTGGCAACTTCTGGGATTATCATAGCTGAGGGTGGACAGAGCACAGATGGGTGGTAGGGCAGGTCAAGATACCAAAAACACTGTCACCAGGGAGGTGGGGAGGGCCTGACAAGGCTGCTGGTGGGGACAGACTTTTGGGAGGGGGAAGTATCAGGCAGCTTCATTAACCAGTGGGGACATGAGGGCAGCTGGCGGAAGAGGTTGACTGACATGAAGGTCTGTTCTGTGTCTTGGGTTGAAGGACTGTGTGTGTGTGTGTGTGTGTGTGTGTGTGTGTTTCATTCCTAGATAGCCACTAATTTACCTGACCTAATATAATTCAGAGTGCAGATGAACAGCTCTTAACTGAGTTAATTTTACTCAGTGTCATGAAGTGTAGACTAACAGTTATATTAAAAATTATCTCTCTTATTATAGAATTCATCAGCTCAGTTCCAAAAGAGTCATGTTTCTTCGGGAGCCCAGGTAGAAAAATATAAGAAAAACTATTTGTCAGCACAAGGTAAGAGGCTGCACGGCTCTTTTATATTTCAGAATTTACTAAGTAATTTGACCTGAGCATAGTGACACACCTGTTACCCTACCAGTCAGGAGGCTCACCGTAGGTTCAAGGCCAGTCTGGGTTGCCAGGTAAGAAGGAAGTGGATGGGGCAGGAGGAGAGAGGATTATATTCATGGAATTAAACACTAGTGGTTTTGAAGCCTCTGCATCACTAGCATCTAAGCTACTGCCTTAGCTTCTGTTTCTAAAGAAGTAGGAGGGGCTGGGGCACTGGCCGCTCTTCCAGAGGACGTCGGTTCAATTCCAGCACCCACATGGCAGCTCACAACTGTCTGTAACTCCAAGATCTGACACCTTCACACAGACATACATGCAGGCAAAACACTAATGCATATAAAAATTATTTTTAAAAAGTCAATGCAAGAAAAACAAACAAATGAAAAACAAAACAACAAAACTAACCAAACAGAAGAAGTCAGGGAACAAGCTGGTAAAGGAGAAAGGATTCATTTACAGTTTGGACAAATGGTAACAGTTATAATTTATAGACAAGATAAGACAAAGGCCAAAAAATATGCATGGTGTTCATTTAGCTGTGAGAAGCGCTGTCAGAACTGAGTGCTCCTGTGGAGCTGCACAGCAGTCTTTCCCTCCCACTTCATGAGGTTGCTGGAGAAACTTGAGCCCTGTGGGGGTTGCTTTAGGGTCTCTATGCCAGCCTTACCCCTCAGATAACTCCTGAGAGCATTCCATGTTTATTTATTCTTTTAAACTACATGTGCCCATACAACTTATAAATCTGTAATTATCAAGAGTTTGCCATGTAGATACCGGGAACTGAACCCAGGTCCTTGCAAAAGCAGCCAGTGTTCTTAACTGCTAGGCCTCCAGCCTTAACAAATTCACTTGTATGAATTGGTGTGTGATGTTGGCAATACTGTGGGCGTTCTTATTTGCATCTGGAATACATACATAGCAAGGGCTAGAATAACTGGACAACTGGTAGAGGACCTTTAATGCCAATAGATTGTACCAAAATATTTCCAAAACATGCTAGTACACTCTTAAAATTTATTACTTGTATTTATTGTGAGCCCAAACACATGGATTGAGAAGACAGCTGTAGGAAAGTAGTTTCGTTCTTCCCACATGAGTTGTCTAGATTGAACTCAAGGTCACTCCTAGCAGCCTGCATGTTTATCTACTGAACTACATCCCTAGCCCTGATATGAAAGCTATACTTTCAATAGCTAGGAAAGTGCTTGATTCCATACTTGTCCAGTACTCGGTGCCATCAGATTGTAGTTTTTGCCAGCCAGGTGAGTGTATCTGTCACTGCTACTTTAATGCACATTTCCCTGACCATTTAAATACAGTGAACACCACTGCCTTTGCTGATCAGCTACATGGATCCCACCCTGGCCTATGTTACTGGGAACTGAAACCCATGTGTGCAAGGCAGGTGCTGTGCAGCTCAGCCATCTCCTCAGCCCTGAGTTTCCTTTTTTATTAAAGGAAAATAACTTAATGTCTTTAACCATTGTAACTTACCTATGTCACAAAAATCTTTTCTCAGCCTATTGCTTGTCAACCTTTTTTTTTTTTTTTTTTTTTAAGGATGAGGTCTCACATAGCTCAGGCTAGCTTTGAGGTTGCTGTGAAGCTAAAGCTGGTCTGTGTGTACTCATTACCTCTTTAGATGCACCCAATTTGTTTTAATGTTGCTAGACCTCTTTTTTCCCTGCATGTGGTGTTTTGTTTTGTTTTTAAAGTATGTGTATGGATGTTCCACCTGCATGTATGTCTGAAACATATGTCTGCCTGGACCTGCTGAGGCCAGAAGAGGGCATTGAATTCCCCGGAACTGGGGTTGCAGAGTGTTATTAGTTGTCACATGGGCACAGGAAACTGTACCTCTGTCCTCTGAAGAGCAACAAGTATTCTTAACTGAGCCTTCTCTCCAGCCTCCTGTGCTTTCAGTTTTCCCTTATTAGGCTATGAGCCACACTGCCTGTGGAATGTGTCTGGCTGTTCCTGCACCACTTGCTGTCTGTCTCTATTGTCCCATGTGTCTGTGTGTACAGTACTGCAGATGGTGAGCCTGCACCTAGGAGTCTGCATGCTCCTGTCTCCTAGCTCTGTCCAACTGTAGATAGAGGGTTCAGTTTCATGTCAGATCATAATTGAGAGAATTAAATTTGGTATGTAATGAACTGGCAGGGCTCTAATTCTGGTTCTGCCTTGTAGCTTTGATAATTTATCCTCTCAGCCTTGGTTTCTTCACCTGAAAAAAAGGGGAGAATTAGTCTCATCTCTGGCGGAGATTAAAGGTTAGAGATGATGTGACAGGTAAAATTTGCACACTTGGCCTATGACATTTTCTTGTGTCCTATACAGACTGAGCAAGCATCCTGCTAGCCCCAGAGCCCTGGCTACCTATGGCAAGCCTCTGCGCTCTTCCTTTTTTCCCCCTCTTTTATCTCTGTCTTCCATCTTCCATATACTGATTTTTCAGATGTAAGTATTTTCTAAATACATTATGGTATAGAATTGGCAATGCTGACAGTTTGGACTCTAAGGGGGATGGTTTATATAGGGTAATGGGCTGGAGAGATGGCTCAGTAATTGAGAATTTGCTGCTCTCAGATGACTTAAGTTCAGTTCCCAGCACCCACTCTGGGTAGCTGACAACCACCTGTAACTCAGCTACAAGGGATATGATGCCCTCACATGCCAGAATGCATTCTTACATTCATATCTGCAGACAGACTCCCACATACACATAAGTAAAACAAGGCAGCTGGGTTAAATAAGACAGCACTGACAAAGGAAACGTTTTATTTTGTGTGTAGTGTGGGTTTGTGTGTCCCACTGTGCTCATGTGGAGGGCAGCTGACAATTGTCGAAGTTGGTTCTCTCCTCCTACCATGTGTGTTTAAGGATTAATGTTTCAAGGCTTGGGGACAAGTGCTTTTATCAGCTGAGCCCTCTCACTGGCCCCCAAAGGAAATGTTTTACCAGACCAATAAGCTAAACATTTTCACTAAGTATTAAAACTAACTCTGACAATTACGTTCTAACAGGAAATCTGGCTCGAAGATCCAAGTCTGTGCCTCCTCGTGACTTAGGCAGCTCGGATAAAGGACAAGTAAATCTTTTTATATAGTTAAATATGTGAATGTACCTTATTCAAGATTGAAATGGATTTGTTAAATTTCTAAAGGTATGAAGAAGGGCTTCTGGGGGCTGGAAAGATGGCTCAGAAGTTTAGAGCACTGGTTGTTCTTCCAAAGGTCCTGAGTTTAATTCCCAGCAACCACCTGGTGGCTCACAACCATCTATAATGGGATCTGATGCCCTCTTCTGGCCTGAGGTGTTACATGCAGGCACAACACTGTATACATAGTAGCAAATAAATATTTTTTTAAAAAAGGGTTATTTAACATTGTAAATGTTTCAAATATAACAACAAACATGAGCCATAGACTCTATAGAATGTAATTTTAGACTGGGTTTTAATTTAGTGGGTGCAGGTTGTTAACTGCTTAAAATGTCTTATATTGTAGGCTGCCTTGCCCAGAGAGCCTCTTGAACCAGTGAACTTCCCAGATCTTGAATATAAAAATGAGGAAAACGAGGAAGAGATTCAGGGAGAAATCAGTCATCCTGATGGAAAGGTAAACCATATTCATTTAAAATAATGAGTGTGTTGGGGCTGGAGAGATGGTTCAGTGGTTAAAGTGGCTGCCCTTTCAGAGGACTCTGGTTCAATTTCCAGCACCCACATGGCAGATCACAGCTGTCTGTGACTCTAGTTCCAGGGGATCTGACACTATCACATAGGCAAGCAAAACACTAACAAATTCTCTAACAAACACCAAAAATAAAGTTATCAAAAAATGTGCTATAAAAAATAGCATTAAAATAAGGATTTTAGACTCTGAAAAGAGTGTCACTTGTCATTTGACAACAGGGACCTATTCTGATCTGAGAACTGCATTGTTACAGATTGTATTATTGTATGAATATCCTAGAATGTGCTCACAGAGACTTAAATGAGATCTACCTCAGACCTGGGGTGGGTATGCCATGTCTATGTATAAATGTATACAGGGTGTGTGTGCAGACATAGGCAGGAATATGGTAGGGGCTGGGTATGCCGTGTCTATGATGTATAAGTGTATACAGGGTGTGTGTGCAGACATAGGCATGTATATGGTAGAGCCATTGTTCTGAGGACTTAGAAGAACAAAGGGGCACCAAATGAGCTGAAGCACAGGAGACTCCATGTGTGCTGATATAAATATCATGTGTGATAGGAGACTGTGTGTGACATAAACACATAGTATGGTGTGTATAAAAGCATAGAAAGCACACGAATCAGCAACATAGCTGTTTTGTATTATTGAACACTATGTACTTTCCATAATTGTGTGGGATGTACTTTTCTGAAGCTGTCAGCACAGGCTTATGCCGTCACTAAAACACAAGTAATATGATGCTGTGCATGATGGCAGCTAGGATGCAAAGGCTCAGGTTTTACTATACCAATCGGGGAGAATGTTATCCACGTGGCCCATCAGTGACTGTTGTGTAGCATGTGACCAGGGCTGGTGTTGACGGCTGCAGTGGCACTTAGCTTTAGGACGGTGGCACTTGAACATTTAGTGATATGCAAAAGGAGAACTATCACCCCTTTAACTTCATGTCTGCGTCACACGGAGCGGCACGGCCTTTCACATGTTCTCTTCTGTGGTCTTTGTAATTGTGTTCTGGAGCCAGGCCTGTTACTAGACTGTGTAACTTTGTTCCTGGCCTTGGTTATCTGTGTGGGTACATGTGTGCCACGGAACAAACGAAGTCAGAGTACAACTTCAGGAGTTGGTACTCTCCATACAACACGTGTGTCCTGAGAACCCAGGCCATCAGGTTTGGCAGTAAGTGCCTTTACCCTCTGAATGTTCTTGGCCTTACCGAAGTTTCTAAGTGGAGAAAGTGGGTGTGCTGGTTAAAGGGAGGGGTGCAAAGGGACATAACGATGTCTGGGGAGGTGTGTAAGGATTTTTTTCTTATGTTTGCAGAAAAATCTGTTTCATACATCCTAACCTTGTTCATTTAACTGAAATAAGGTCAAAGTTCAGTCTAACCTTGAGGACTGATGAGGATAAAGTCAGTGACCATATTTTATGAGTCTCCTATAGGATACCAAGTTGATGAGAGATTTTATTTTAGATGAGTTGTTAATATAAATGGAATATGAACAATAAAAAGCTGAGGAAAAAGTAGTTGGTGGTAGCGCACGCCTTTAATCCCAGCACTCAAGAGGCAGAGGCAGGCGGATATCTGTGAGTTCAAGGCCAGCCTGGACTACAAAGTGAGACCAGGACAGGAAGGCTACAAGAGAAGCCTTGTCTCGGAAAACAAAACAAAACAAAATCTGATGAAATCAAGGTGTTCTCTACTCTCTACTTTTGATTTTAGAAATTTGTTTTTTACTTCTATTGTGGAGAATTTGGATGTGTGTAAACAGGCAAGGTATTCTTCATATCTTTGTTGCATGGTGTCAGGAGGAACTCTTACCTAGTGATAATCACCTTGTGTCTTTTTAGGTAGAAAAGGTTTATAAAAATGGGAGCCGGGTTGTCCTGTTTCCCAATGGAACTCGGAAGGAAGTGAGTGCAGATGGGAAGAGCATCACTGTTACGTTTTTCAATGGTGATGTGAAGCAGGTCATGCCGGATGAGAGAGTGGTGAGTGTGCTCAGGCCACTGCTTCTGGCTGTGCCGTCTCTTGAGAGGGTGACTCGAGGAAATGTCTTTGCAGGTCTATTATTATGCCGCTGCCCAGACCACGCACACCACATACCCAGAAGGCCTCCAAGTCTTACATTTCTCAAGTGGACAAATAGGTACAAACTTCTTTGCCTCCTCTGTTTAATGCTAGCCTTCCTTAAAAAACAAATACTGATAACAATTTTATTTTTAAAACAGAAAAGCATTTCCCAGATGGAAGAAAAGAAATCACATTTCCTGACCAGACCATTAAGACTTTATTTGCTGATGGTCAAGAAGAGAGCATCTTTCCAGATGGCACAGTTGTCCGAGTACAACGGTATGGCACCTCTTAAGTCTGTTTCTACATTTTCCAATTTTCATGGTTCAACTTAAAAAAAAAAATGGGACTGGGGATCTGGCTCAGTAGGGAAGAGCACTTACTGTGCAGTCATGAAGATCTGAGTTGGAACTTGTTACGTGCAAGGAAGCATCACCCTCCCAAATACGAAACAAAATGTATCAGTGACTTGAATTTTCAATGAGTTGAGACAGACACTTTAAACATGTGAGACACATGCTTGCACTGTGAAGTTTAGAGAGAGGCTGCACAAAACTCAGGAGAGGGAGTGGGAGTCATTTGTCTAGAAGTTTAGAGTCAGCTGGGCGCAGTGGCACACACGCCTGTAATCCCAGCACTCGGGAGGCAGGCAGGTGGATCGCTGGGAGTTCAAGGTTAGCCTGGTCTACAATGTGAGTCTAGGACAGCCAAGGCTGCTACACAGAGAAACCCTGTCTCGGAAAAATCAAACAAACAAAAAAACCAACCAACCAAACAAACAAACAAACAAAAAAACAAAACAAAAAACAAAAAACAAAAAAAAAAAAGGAAAAACATTCAGAATGTGATCTGAATAAATTATAATAAACTAAAATTTAAAAAAAGGTTTAGTGTGAACCCTGAAAACAGAACGAAACACAGAAGCCACGCTGTCCTCAAGTGTGTGCAGGTGACAGAACCAATGAAACAGGTTTAGGACTTCTGATCTTGCTTGTAAATTTATCAACCCCTCTGCCCACTCTGGTACAGTTTTAACCTCTTGGTATATTTGATCCAGACTTTAAAAATCAGTATGCTCTTCCTTTGTCTTTCTGAACATTACATTTTGAAAGTTAATTTTATGTGGTCCCTGGATGCCTGATACACAATAAAAAAAACTTTTTTTAAAGCTGAGTTTCTTGTGGCTCAGGCTGGCCTTGAACTCCTGATCCTTCTGCCCCCATATCCCACATGCCCCCATATCCCACACGCTAAGACTATACGTGCACATTATAACCAAGCTGAGGATGCAGAGCTGCTTACCCCACCATTTTAACCACAGTCTGGTGAAGCTCTGCCACATCTGATTTTGAGTTTTCCCTTTATTTTAGGATATGACAACTAAATAACCCTGTCTTTGAAAACAGTTAATATACTAGCCAACGTGAAGCCGATCATACAGACTGGCCAAGACAGCTAAAACTAATTCAGGTGGTGCAGCAATTTCTTATAGTCACTGTAGTGTTTCCCCCTCGTGTAGATATCTGATACATACACATAATTTTTAGAAAAAAATTAGAGGTCTGTTATACATTGGATAACATTAAAAAAAAATTAGGATTTCTTTTTTACAGTAGTTTTGCATAATAAGCAGAGAAGTAAAGAAAAATTCTGTACCATGCTTCAACATAGACTAAATGCCAGTCTTGTTTTTATGGGCAGTACCCAGGTATTATTATTAGTTCGGTCAGATTATATCATTCTTCAGAGCAGTAGTTCTCAAATTGCAGTGTGCCACTGAATCACCGGGCTTGTGCTGGGGCAGCCCCCTCCCCCACTCAGGGGAAGCAGCTCTTGGGTTAGATTTTGTGTCTCACATGTGTGTGGCATATGATGATTCTGCAATATGTTTCAAACTGCTGAATCGCAGTCTGTATAGCCCCAGGCCATGAAAATTCACTATGAATGTCCCATACACACGCCCAGCAATCTGCTTGGTGTTAATTTTTTCATATTCTGACTTTGTTGTTGTTCAAAGTACTCAGGTGGTCTTCAATTTAGTGAAAAAGAGCCATCCTAACTTTACCCAAGGGACCTGAATAGCTAAATTTTAACACAGTGACCAGCTCTGAGCTGGGTATGGTGACATACACCAGCCTTTAATCCCAGAACTAAGGAGGGAGGTGGATCACTGAGAGTTTGAGGACAGCCTACTTTACATAACAAGTTGCAGGCCAGTTTTGGGCTACATAAAGAGACTCTTGTCACAACAACAAAGTCTTTTTAGACTTTTAGTCTGTTTAGATTTAGACCATCTAAAACGTAAAAACAAAAAACTAAACATTTATAGTAAAAGTACAAAGTAAATTCAATAAGAGAAACTTTTCATGGCCACATGTAAAAGCTAATTTAGTAGTTGGAACTGAAATGAAATACTGCAAACGGAACTTGCAGTTGTATTGGAAAGAGGACCAATGAGTCTTTTTTGGAGAATAATTATCAGAATCAAAGGCTCCTTTTAGCTAGCATTCCTGTTGTACATTTCTTTTCTTTTTATTCTCCCATTGTATTGAGGATTGAACCAAAGCCTCATGCATATTAGGCTAGAGCTCTTTCCCGCTCTGTTTGGCAGAGCTAAGCAGGGTTTTTGTGTTGTCCAGGCTGGACCTGAACTCCCAGTCCTCAGACCTCAGCCTCCTCAGGGCTAGTATTACAATCATGTACCTACCACTATGACCAGCTCTTGTTGATACACATTTTTAAGGAATTATACTCTGGTTTAAATTTTACAGTGATGGCAACAAAATCATAGAGTTTAATAATGGGCAAAGAGAGCTCCATACTGCCCAGTTCAAGAGACGAGAATATCCAGATGGGACTGTTAAAACTGTCTATGCAAATGGTCATCAAGAGACGAAGTACACATCTGGCCGGGTTAGAGTGAAGGACAAAGATGGTAATGTTGTAATGGACACAGAATTGTAGAGATCATTGTGGGATTAATCATGAGGTAACACTAAGTGGCTCTTCTGTTCAGAGTATGTACATTTCTTCATGTGTTCGGTCGTTTAATTTATATAATGTGTGTGTGTGTGTGTGTGTGTGTCTAAATGTAAATTATGTTTGAATTTTAAAATTAAAGTTTTACTGCAGAGTCTCTTCCTGTTCTACATTCTTAGAAACACAAAAGCAGCTCCCCCTTTGTATGTGTCTTTCTACAGTCGAGAAGAGCCAAACGTTATTACTTTGCTGTAAACTATGTACAGTTTATTTTTTAAACAACTTTGCTTTTTTTGGTCTTGTTTTTTAGAGACTGGGCCCTACTGTGTAGCACTGGGTAGCCAGAAACTCACTGTGTCAGTCGGGCTGGCTGTGAATTCAGAGCTCCACCTGCCTTGGTCCCCTCAGTGCTGAGTAAAGGCATGGTACATGGTGGTACGGTGGTACATGGTTTGTGCAGTTTTCAAAATAAGAAAACCAAGAGGTAAAAGTGCATCAAATCCTTGTTTCCAGAGAATGAACTAAAAAGTGAGTGTCAATACAGTACTGCAGCCAGTTCTTAGATGAAAGCTCTCATGAATCACAACCAGAGTGCTATGTAACTTGTCAGAAACAGAGGAGTGAGTAGCTGGTGTGAACCAGTCACAGCCCCTTCATCTTATTACCAGAGAGGTGGCAGCCAGCACAAGCAAGCGTGCTCAAAGAAAGGGAAAACTGCCTACTGTGAGTTTATAACTAGGACAATAGGTATTGACAATTACTCGTTAACAAATATCAATTCTAGGTGATTAAGAACTGAATGTGAAAAACAAAAAATAAAAATATTACTTAACACTGTGGAAGAATATTAGAGTAAGATATGAAGCATAAACTTTAAAACTATTAAAGCTAATGAAAGCCCAAGGCTCTGCTTTACATTTTATATACCACACACTGGATCTGCTATGCATAAAATAAAATTTGGCTGTTATTCATTGAGGTAAAGAATGCATAAAATAAAATTTGGCTGTTATTCATTGAGGTAAAGAAATATATATTGTAATAAATACTTGGCCTGTCTGTATTTTCACTGACTTCTTTTTCAAAAGCAACTGCCCCCTGACCCAACAAATCCCACTACTGTGCACACGTGAGAAAACCTCTCACGTGTATAAGGGCCCTATAAACACACAAAAAAACCCAGTGACTACCTAAATATCTAATGATAAGAACATGCACTCAGATGGGCAGTGCAAACAGAATCAAAGTGTTATCTAGGTTTCCCATTACTCAGTCTTTCTTATGGATTCATGTACAGCAAAATTATAAACATCACCTCAATCATACTCATTTTGTAAGGGAGTGGCGGTGGTAATGGGGTGAGACATTTCATGACCTTCAACAATTCTTCCATTTCTTAAGCAAAATCTTAATAACATGAACTAAAATTTCTATATGCCTCAATTTTATTTTGAAAACAGTAAAAACAAAAATATTTAAAAGAAAATATAAACTTCTTCCTACACCATTCTTTAACAATTTAACAAGACTAAAGGAGGGGAAGATACAACTGCAGACCAAGTTAAAATCAAACCCGAAATGGTACAAACCTAACAGTAAACTTTCTTTTTCTTTCTGGACAGCTACAGGTGCTCTTGTATGCCTGAAAAACAAAAAGTATTACTTTAAAACTTGCTTTGATGCTTTATTCAATTCTAGCTGGTTAGTTGGCTGGGTCTCCAGTGGCTCTGACTGCCTGCTACTTGGGAATGCAACTGTGTTGTGCTTGCCCCACCCATCAGTACTAGGACAGCATGACAGCCATTCCCGACTGTCTTTACAGATACAAGGGTTGTTGATAGTTATCAGGCAACAAAATCTGGAAGAGTTCTTGTAGAATTTCATCTTTTGAGAAATGGGACTCAGATGCTTTTATAAGCCATTTAACATTAATCTCTGCCACAGCAGTCATGTACAGGCACACATGTGCTGACTCAACAGGCAACCAAGGATGTGCACACTTACATCATTCGTCTTTATCTGCAAGCCCCATTTCTACCAAGGACATATGAACTGGGTATTGTTCATTTTCATATAACGTCACTATTTGTTCTGGTTCCTGAGCCTGAAATGGAAAGATACAGTTATCAAGAAGATACTAATGTAGCTGGGGCACACACTTATAACATGGAGTAACACACCTGCAACCCTAGAGGAGGCGGAAGAAGACGATCACAAAACAAGCACACACCCAAAGCACCCCACCAACAAATGAAACACAGTCTGTGTCCTTCCGTCCTCTGTCTGTTGCTGTCGCTGGGGGAAGGTGCAAGACTAATTCATGCTCTGCTTTCAGCGGGCATCTTGGTTTCCTTCTAGTCTCCTCTATTAAAGCTAATGAAAGCCCAAGGCTCTGCTTTACATTTTATATACCATACACTGGATCTGCTATGCATAAACTAAAATTTGGCTGTTACTCATAGAGGTAAAGAAATATATATTTGTAATAAATACTTGGCCTGTCTGTATTTTCACTGACTTCTTTAAAACACCCTTCATGAACTATGTACATGCTAGTGTACAATATACAACAGTTTTCCAAAAGCATTTTCTAGTCATAATAGCCTTGTCTGGTTCTGTGGAAGGCAGTACACAGGATTCTTTGTCCTAGCACCTGGCAGAGAACGCAGTCGGGCCTGAACACCAGTCCTAAAGACAAGGGTAACTCAGCCTTATACATCACCCTCCCTACTCAGGCTGTGTCAAGGAGGAGGTCTGGGAGTCCTGGGTTTTATAATATTGAGCCAAATCACAGAAACAAATTGTGCATGTGCCTGTAAGGATAAAAAATGACCAGTTCTAGAACACTATGCAAAAACAAAACAAGGTTCCTGCTTGCCTGTGGGCTACTACTGTGTGATATGCTAAACTAAAAATCTTTTAAAAAAAATCTTTAGAACTAACCTATGTGCGTGCTTTGCCTTCATGTATCTAAGTTCACAATATGTATACAGTGCTAGCAAGCTCAGAACTGAGAGTCTCTGATCCCCAGGAACTGGGGTGGGCTGTTGTGAGGCACTGGGAACCAAACCTGGGCTCCTCTGCAAGAGCAGCAAGTGCGTGCTCCTAGCCCTTGAGCCGTCTCTCCAGCTCCAACCCGGAGCTCTGCTAGAGATCTAGCCACCTTGCAGTTCAGGCTTCTCTGACTATAGCTCCCCAGCTTTCAGGACACAGCTTGTGTAACACTTTCTGGACCTCCTACTTAGTGAATTACATGAATGTCTACTAAGAAGTTTCCTGAACACCTTTCCACATCTCTTCAAATGCAGTCATTTCTTACATTTATTCCCAGCCTACAAAGTTATCTATACCTCTGTTGTACTTTGATTCTACCTCAAATTAATTAGTGGTATGCATGTTTGTTTTTCATTAACTTGGAAGTTCTTTAATGATAGGATATGCATCTTTATTATTTTATATTAATCCTTATGTATCCCTTTAGGATAATGAAGTTTTTTAAAGCTAAATTTTCCTTTGGTGGGTTTGACCCACCCGCTTGCATGTCCTGAATGGTGGATCACAGGTGAGCATCACCTACACTTGTAAAGGCAAGTGCTCTACTAACTTATGGCAGCTAGTAGAGTTCCATCCTAAGCTCCACATAAAAATATTTTAACTAGCCTTAACTGATACAGTCTGTGTAGCTTTAAATGCTTTAACTAGTATTTCTTAAGCAGAAGCAAAACACTTCACAAAGTTAATAGGGTTTATGGAAATAGCTTCAAAATAATTTGGCTAATTAAGACATAATTACCACAGAGGAAGCATAAAGTTGTTTTCCCTGGAGACAGTCTATCATAGTCCATAATGCTTCCATGCTCCACTTGGGACAGTATGGTATTCTTGCCTTTTCTGAGTCACTTAAGGGAGGTTTAAACCCTGCCAAGAGAACCTTTATGGCTTGGGCTGGGTATTGCATAAGCTGAACAGGAATCTGCCGTAGTCTGTTACAAAAGAGATTGAAAACAGGAGAAAAGTTTCATGATACTGAATTTGGCAAATGACAGCAAGGGCATAGCCAAGAAACGTCAGAAAAGCCGAATCCCTTGGGCACTGTCAGTGATGTGCAATGGTCCAGTTGCTGTGGAGAACTGTATGTGGGAGTTCCCTAAGAGAGTAAAAATAAGTGTGGCCCAGCAATCCCCTCTCTGGTATATACCCCACATGACTGAAAACAGGGTCTCAGGATACTTTATAGACATCTTTAACAGTTTTATGAGGGATGAAACTGAACTGACACCAACTGGCACAGATAACGAACAGTGCTAAATAAAGCAATAGCTGTTAAGTTGCTCTCAACAAAGGCTTCTGTACTTGTGTTAATTACAGTTTTGCTCACAATAGGAAAAATAAAAGTAGTCCTGGTGTCAACCCATAAACAGTGTCTAAAGTTGAGACAGACACAAATGCTTTAAGACTAGGCACAGAAGGAACAGAGTGAGGGGTAAAATGGAGCATCATTTTACTTAATGGGCAAAATTTCTGTGAAGATTGATTAAAAATGTTTGGAAATGCAAAGTGTAAAGTCAATTGTGAATGTATTTAGAAGCCTATTAATTTTATACTTAGATGGTAAATTTTATCCATATCTTATAAAAATAAAAATCTGTAATAAAAATTCCATGACCATATAGTGGGGGAGGAGGTCTCCCTCGGTCTTAGACCTAGGGGAGGGCAATAGGGTGAAAGTGGGAGGGAGGGAGGAACGGGAGGATACAAGTGATGGGATAACAACTGAGTTGTAATCTTAAAAAAAAATAATAATAATAATAAAAAAAAAGAAAGAAAGAAAAAAATCCTAGCTGGCTGGTGGTGACACACGCCTTTCATCCCAGCACTCGGGAGGCAGAGGCAGGCAAATCACTGTGAGTTTGAAGCCAGCCTGGTCTACAAAGTGAGTCTAGGACAGCCAAGGCTACACAGAGAAACCCTGTCTCGAAAAAAAACAAAACAAAACAAATTCCTAATTTGGGGGCTGGAGGTAGAAGCCATTTAATTTTATACTAAGATGATAAACCTTATCCATATCTTAAAGAATAAAATCTGTAGTAAGAATTTGTAATTTGGGGGCTGGAAGGATGATCAGTGGTCAAGAGCATGTACTGCTTTTGCAGAAGACCTGCTTTTTTTATAGAAGACCCAGCATCCATGTCTGGTGGCTCACAACTACCTGTAAGTCAATCTCCAGGGGATCTAATACCTATGGCCTCTTCAGACACCTGTACTAATATGCATAAACCCACAATAAAAATAAAATTAAAAACCCTCAATCTGGGATGGTGGAATGGCTCAGCATGTCTAGGGCTTGCTGCTGAGTAGCCTAAGATCTGAGTTTAGCTCCAGGATCCCGCGTGATGAAAGGAGAGAAATAACGCCTGTGGGCTTTCTTCTGACATCAACACATGCATTGTGACCTGTGTGTGCACACACATACACCCATAAAATAAATAAATGTAAAATTAATGAAACATCAGTTTTGATGTATTAGTGCAAAGCTCAGTCACAAAGTACTGGTGTTGCATTAAGAACAAGAAAAGCACTTGGAGTGATTTAACCGACAGTGAGCCTTGCTTTGACTTCTCTACTTGATGCTCCCCATGCCTTTGTCTGTCGTATGACTGAAACTGGGCCTGCCTGGGTGCTGTCTTATGAGCCTGTCTGTCCCTGTGTGTCTGTTTACTCAATAGTATGGAAGCGTCACATGGAGATGAAAGGAGGGATACTTTATAGACATCTTTAACAGTTTTATGAGGGATGAAACTGAACTGACACCAACTGGCACAGATAACAAACAGTGCTAAATAAAGCAATAGCTGTAAGTTGCTCTCAACAAATGACCTATCATAGCATGTGAAGCCAACACAATTTAAGATTAGAGGAAGGATAGCAGGCTACTGAGACTTAATACCCTATGATCATATACAGGGGGAGGAGGCCCCCCTTAGTCACAGTCATAGGGGAAGAGGGTAAGTGGAAAATGGGAGGGAGGGAGGGAGGGAGGAATGGGAGGATACAAGGGATGGGTTAACAATTGAGATGTAATATGAGTAAGTTAATAAAATATATTTTTAAAAGATTAAAGCTATGCATTAACTTAGATTATAAAAGCTGACTACATGGAAAACCCCAGGCAAGAAAGGTTGGTTGTGATTTTGTCCTCTTAAAGGCAGGTTAAACAAGCAGTTGAGTATATGGTCAAATAGCAGTCACAAATCCTGCACTTGCAGAGATCCACCTGCCTCTACCTCCCTGAGTGCTGGGATCACAGGCGTGTGCACTGTACCTGGAGCAGTCTCAAGTCTTAAATGGCTTTAAGGTGTATAATTCTGGCTGTGAGGTCCTGTAAAATCTCCAGTCTCTTAGAATGTAAGACATTTTCATAAATTATTGGCACAAAGAAGAAATTCCTAATCTTATAAACTTTTAAAATATTTTTTTTTCTTTTAAAATGAGGTGGTAGTGGCACACGCTTGTAATCCCAACACTCAGGAGGCAGAGGTTGTGTATTTCTGTGAGTTCAAGGCCAGCTTGGTCTACAGAGAAAGTACCAGGACAGCAAAGGCTACACAGAGAAACTCTGTTTCAGAAAACAAAACAAAAAAATGAACCAACAAATCAAGCCTCCCCTGCTGTACCCCCTGCCAAAAAAAAATCTTAGTTCTAATTATCTTCCCATCCCAGAAAAACCAAAGAACCTTTACTGAGGCCTGGGGAGATGGCTCCGAGCAAAGTGCCTGCCGTGCAAGCAGGACGACTCCAGCCTGGGTCCCTAGCATCCATGTAAGCAGCTGATCCTGGGCCTGCTGTCCAGCCAGTGTAGTTGACATGGACAGCAGGTTCAGTTAGAGATTCTGTCTGAAATAGCAAGGTGGAGAGCAACAGAAGACACCAGTATTGACCTTTGATCTCTGCGTAAGCACATGCTCCCTACATAGCCATACCACACACACAAATGTGCTTTTTAAAAAGCACCTTATTCAACTTTTCCTTTACCTGTTTATTGTCAGCTTCTCTGTGGACCCATAATCAACAAACAGTACCAGGACAGACAAAGGATTAAATTCTTTAATGGAAACAATCTTGGCTCTATACCACAAACCATCAGCATATTCGGCGAGGCAAGGCATTTCTGGAAAGACAGTAAAGGAGAACAAATCATGGAATTGTTACTGATTTTCTTCCAAAAATTTTAATATAAAAAGTACAAAAAAAAAAAAAAAAAACAATAAAGTAACCATATGGTCACTGCCCAGAACTGAATACTGTGGTGGCTTCTCCTTTTCTGCCTACACTTTATTAAGTTTTCTTACTAATGTCTACGGTTATGTTTTGAAGAAAGGCGCTTGCCCATCCTCAGAGTCCCACTTCCACACAAGTGAGGTCACATTGCCAAGAAAAGAAAAACAACCTCAGAGGCATAAAGGAGCTACGAATGAACAAACCATGTATGTTCAGATACAGAAATTACACTATGCTGGACTGTGACTTCCCTGGAGGTATGAATGAGGAAGAATTTTTTTTTCCTTCTGGACTGTAAAGTGTGTCCACACAAAACCCACCTGCTGAGATACTCTTACACTCAGTTGGTAACTGTGAGACCAATCGTACAGTCCCCTTCCAATTGCTGCTGATGCCCGAGTGGACATGCTCACACTGCTTCTGTAAAGTGGCGAGGAGGAGGGGACGCTGCTGCATGCTGGGAGAGGCAGGAGAAGACCTCTGATAAAGGAGACCTGAGCAAGAGACCTTGACTGTGATAGCCAGTCTGAGGAAGAACATTCCAAGCAACAGGAACTGTGAGCCGTAATCAGCCAAAACAAGTTACGGCCTATCAGAAGGCTATTAAACCAGGCAAGAAGTTCTGCTGATATATTTTTCCTTTGCTTAAACATACTCTGATATACAACAGACCAAGAATAGAGACAGCTCTATGCCCTACACAGGAAAATGTGCAGCCACTCTTGGTATCCAGGGGTTACCAACAGCAAGTGGGTACATTTTTCTTCGAAGAGAATCATGGGCATTTAGTAAGGATGTGAGGAATAGTTTGGAAAGAAAACTGAAAGAATTTTAATCTATCCTGATAAACCTACCCCAAAAGTAATTTCAGGTGATTTCATACCACTGTAGTCTGGAAGTCAGTGTTCACAATCTGAGCTGGCGGTGAAGCCTCACACTTAAAAACAACCATCCTTCTGCGACTACCCTCAATTTCCAACTTGCCTCACTCGTAAACTGTCCCCACAGGAGTGCTAAGTTAGGTAACTCATTTGGGTCACTTTCCCATCTAGAAAATGTGTGTTTTTGGAATTTAGAGATCATAGGTGTGATGCTGAGGAGGAGAACGACCAGTTAACATGATCAATAACTCACTCATCTCCCTGGCGTGTTGCATAAAAGGCAAGTCTCACCAAGACCCCGGGCACACACCTGAGCTAAAGTCTGTCAGTGGAGGAAAGGTCTCTACATTCTTGTTAAGTCTCTGCAGTGCTTCCTCCAGGTTCTCAGACTCTGATTCCCAGCTGATTCCGCTGTCGTCCATGTCACCATGATGGTTAAACTGAGTACAGTTTTCTACAGAATCAAGGCAAATATACACCTACAAGGGAGTGGGAGGGAGAGAAGGCAAACACGCTTTGCAGAGTCTGTAATTCTAGAACTCACTCACAGGTGGCCTCCAGCCAGGACTTTGAGACCCTGTGTCCTGTGACTTGTCCCCAGGCAGTGCCCTGTGTTCTGCCAAACTCATCTTGTAGCCAAGAGACCACATGAAGTAGGGGTGTGGCTGGCTGTAGGGATGGGCGTGTTTCAGGAAGTACAAAGCTTGTAGCAGTCCCCTCAAAGGGTCCTAGAGCCAGCACTAAGCCTTCTGGACATGTCATATGAATATTTACTTGTTCTGAGACAGGTGTCATGTAGATCCTGGCCTCAACTACTAATCGTCTGCCACCTGAGTTTGAATCACAGGCATGTTTCACCATGCCTGGCAATGTGACTCTTCGGAAGCAGATTCTATAGTTACCATCAAAATCTTGGCTGCAGCATCATGAGATCTTGAGGCAGACTTAATTAAGCAACTATTTGTTTTTTTTACCTTCATGCACTTTTAATTAAATTACTGTACATGTATTTATATTGTGGGAGAGGCACACGGTACCAGTATAGAAGTCAGAGGACAACTTGTGTGAGTCAGTTTTCTCCTTCCATTATGTGGGTTCTGGGGACTAAACTCAGACTGTCAGATAATCACCTTTATACACTTAGCTATCGTGCCAGCCCCCATATATATTGATTTAAGCTGCTCAATTTGGAGTAATTTGTCATAGAGCAATAAATACTGTAAACATTATACAACCTAATGGTAGTTATACCAGATATGACATTAAGCCGCAAACCTGAGGCTGGACTGACCAGGCAAGGAGACACAGTGCTGCTTGCCACTTCCCACCGTCTTGTCAGCTGGGGACATTAACTACGTTTTCTTTAGTGAATTTATTCAATCAATAGTTACTAAATGACTATTATTTATCATGCATTCTTTTAGGTTCTGAAGATATAATGGAGAAGAGATTAAACCTTCATTTTAATGAACTTATCTTTTAGAGAGGAAGACAGCCAAATGCTATGAATAGGTCAATGTAAGATATGTTTTAAGAAGCTCAGAAAATCATGGAACAGGGAAAGACATGAGTGACATATTCAATATTCACAGGGGAAAAGACCCACTTTAGAATGCTCATTTGGGTTCACATTTGGGGCTGGAGAGATGGCTCAGTGATTTAGAGCAGTTGTTGCTTTTGCAGAGGACCTAGGTTCTATTCCTAGCACCCACAAAACAATAATTCAAAACCTTATCTAACTCCAATTCTGGGGGACCTGATGGGCCTCTTCTGGTTTCCATGGGCATGAGGAATGCATGGGGTGCACATACATATACACAGGCAAGAACTGTTAACATTGAATGCATCTAAACTTTAAAAAAATCTTAAAAACCCATATGAACATACTCTGGGAAATCAGCAGGTGTTTAACAAACACCAGTATCCTGAAGAATCAACAAATATCTTAAGACCTAACAGAATGGGGCTAAGTAGAGGCCAGCTATTCCCATTGTTTATAGGTAGAAGATGGAACTGAGACAAGTGTATGAGACTGAGACACCCGCACTGTCCCTGAGCATTGTCTCACAGCTGGCCTGGCACGTACTTCATCAGGTGAGACGATATGCTTTACTTGCACAGCATACAGCTCCTCTGGTGGAGGCAGAAGTGAAGACAGATATGGTGGTAAAATGGGAGCCTCCATTTCAGGCAAAAGCAACTCCTAAAACAACACACACACAAAATTAAGTTTCAGAATAGCAATCATAAGAATTAACATGAAACTTCATTATGGTTCACTAGGAACCAAGCTCTTCTATGTACTGAATACCCCAAACAGGTCTAAGCAGCAAGTGGGATGACTCATGATCTGAAGCATTCTTTTATTCCTCAATTAATAAAAAGGATTTATGCAAACAAAAGCACGTGTGTCCATGGATGCATATCCACAGTGGAGTCATGGAATATAGCGGACAAGTGCTCAACAGTAAGTGCCACTTATTAAGAGTGGTGTTGGGTGTGAAGTACAGAGTGAATTGCACACATGTGCGTGCGCACATACACACACACACACATACACACACACACTCTGAGACTGGGTCTCACTAGAGGGTCTCCAGGCTGGCCTGGAATCCCCAGAGATCCGCCTACCTATACCTTCAAGGGTTGTGTATCTGTGTTGGCCCCCTTATTCTGTATCATTTATTTACATTTTTAACAAATAGTTACTATATAAAATAACCTGACACATGAAATGCTCAAAGAGGTAAGTTAAAGTCACTGAGAGGATAAGTAGGTTCTTAAGTTCTATAAAGAATAAAGGAAAGAGCCGGGCAGTGGTGGCGCACGCCTTTAATCCCAGCACTTGGGAGGCAGAGGCAGGTGGATCGCTGTGAGTTCGAAGCCAGCCTGGTCTACAAAGTGAGTCCAGGACAGCCAAGGCTACACAGAGAAACCCTGTCTCGAAAAACCAAACCCCCCCCAAAAAAAAGAATAAAGGAAAAACAAACACATACAAACGAGGACTAGGCTGTGGTGGCACACACCTTTAATTTCAGCACTCGGGAGGCAGAGGCAGGCAGATCTCTGTGAGTTCGAGGCCAGCCTGGTCTACAAAGCAAGTCTAGGACAGCCAAAGATAACAGTGAAACCCTGTCTCAAAAAACAAAACAAAACAAAACAAAACAACAAAACCCTAAACAAACCAACCCCCCCCCCAAAATAAAAACCAAACAAGAGGATTATGGGAGTATACAAGGTGTGGGTGCAGGTTTTCTACAAAGACCAGCAGTATTTTCCTCTTTAGAAATGTAGTAACCTTTCTTCTTCCACTTCCAATGTCTATTTTATCTCCCTTTCTGAGGGACTCAAGCATCTTCCCTTGAGCCCTCCTTGTTACTTAGCTTCTTTGGGTCTGTGGATTGTAGTATGGTTATCCTGTACTTTAAGGCTAATGTCCACTTGTAGTTGAGTACATACCATGTGTGTCTTTCTGGGTCTGGGTTACCTCACTCAGGATTATCTTTTCCAGATCCAACCATTTGCCTATAAATTTCATGATGTCCTTGTTTTTAATAGCTGAGTAGTATTCTGTTGTGTAACTATAACAGGTTCTTTATCCATTCCTTGGTTGAGGGACATCTGGGTTGTTTCTATTTTCTGGCTATTATGAATAAAGCTGCTATGAACATAGTTGAACAAGTGTCCTTGTGATAATGGTGGAGCATCTTTTGGGTATATGCCCAGGACTGGTATAGCTGGGTCTTGAGGTAGAACTATTCCCAATGTTCTGAGCTATCACCAGATTGCTTTAGAGCATGCATGGACTGAACCTAGGCCTCCTAACACAGATGCAGTAGATGGGCAGCTTGGGCTTCATGTAGGTCCCCTAGAAAGTGGAGTGGGGGCTGCCTCTGGCATGGACTCTGTTGCCTGCTGGTGGGTCCCTTTTCCTTAGCTGGGCTGCCTTGTCTGGCCTCAGTGCATGTTCTTAGTCCTAATGTGACTTGATGTGCCAGGGTGGGCTGGTAAGGGGTGGGAGGCTCCTTTTTCTTAGGAGGGGGAGTGGGAACAGCGCAGGTGGGTGGGTCTGGGAAGAGAGGAAGGAGGGAGCTGTGGCTGGGATGTAAAGTGAATTAACAACAACTACAAAAAAAGAAATGTAGTAACAAATAAAAAAGCTATCACATTAAAATTTGTTGGTTATTTTGTTAGTTTAATATTTCTGGGGGGTGCAATATAGAAAAGTTCTGCAAAAAGTGACACCCATTTGGCAATTTTATATTTTACAAAGTAAGAAGCACTTCATGTTTTATAACCAAAGAAATGAAATTGTGCCAAGAAAGCCTAATTCTTCCTGGGACATAGTTCAGTGATAGTTTGCCTTACATTTGTGAGGCACTAAAATCTCCACGCCTCAAAACCAAACAAGGAAAAACTCTTCCTGAATCAAAACCCATACAAAGCACTAAAGAAAAAGGAAAGGTCAAATCATATTTCACCAAAATTTAAAAGCTCTGAAAGAAACCAGGGGTGGAGGAGGGAGGGCTGGTAAGATGGCTCAATGATTTGTTTTGTTTTGTTTTTTTGAGACAAGTTTTCTCTGCGTAACAGCTCTGGCTGTCTTGTAACACAATCTGTAGATCAGGCTGGCCTCAAACTCAGAGATCCACCTGCCTCTACCTCCCCAGGGCTGGGATTACAGGCGTGTGCCACCACCACTGGCTATTATAGTTCAATGGTTACTGTTCTTACAGGAACTGAGTGTGGTTCCCAGAGCCACATCAGGTAGCTCCAAACTGTACATAACTACAGCTTTAAGGGATTAATTCTCTCTTCTGGCCTCTGGAGACACCTACACTTTTAAGCACAAACTCATATACAGAGACACATACACAATTAAAATAATAAAATATTCTAAAGTGAAAGTTGTACACATTGGCACTCAGTACTCAGGAGGAATATAAATGTAAGGCCAGCTTAAGTTACATAATGATATCTCTGCTAGCTTGGGCTACCTTGCAAGATCCTGTTTTACAAAATATACCAAAAAAAAAATTGTGAAATCTGAAAAGGACTTGAATATAGATAATAATAATAGAAAGAATTATTTTGTTTATTTATTTGATTTTTCAAGATAGGCTTTCTCTGTTTTACCTCTGCCTCCCAATTAAAGGCTGGGATTAAAGGTGTGCGCCACCACTGCCTCTCCCATGCCCAGCAGGCCCGTCTCATTTTTTTCTTAAGTTACTTTTTATTTATTATGTGTGATGAATAAGTACCAGAGGGTTTGTGGGGTGGTCAGAACACAAGTTGCAGGAGTCAGGTCTGCCATTCCATCACTTGAGTTCTGGGTTCCCCTTGTCAGCTACGCCATCTTGCTGGCTGTGTATCAGATCCTTTCTATTGATTAAAGTTTCTATAACATCTGAGTTGTAACTTACCTCAAATCTTAGTTTCCAGTTTTCATCTTCATACTTTTCATTCTGACCTCTTGGTTTCTGAAATAATATGGTATTGTTCATCAGTAAAAACCTACTTTTATCTACTAACAAAATATTGCTTTAAGGCATATTTGTACTTTACAAAACTTAGATTGCATAAGCCATGCTGGCATTCACTTAGTTTGTCAGACTAACACAGGAATATCTACTGTTTACATATTCTACTTATATTCCAATTCCAAGAGTCCCTAAAATTTCGCTGAACATGTCAGTGGTGATTTACTGTAAGAGCACAACTAGAAGAGACTAAACTATAAACACTGCG
>OU015746.1:130268850-130326661 GCA_907169655.1 Acomys percivali | reverse complement strand
GGGTTTTGGGATTAGGGATACTCATCTTGAAATATGTGGCTTCTAGTTCAAGTAAAAAGACACATTTTATGTGGATACTGGCATGAAATTCTATTCAGATTTTATACAGTGCAGCTCATATTCAAATTCAACAACACTAGCTAACAAAGATACCTTACTAGGGCAGAAGATACAGAAACATTCATAGAGCTTTAATGTAAATAAAATGTTTTTCAGTACATATAAACCATAATTATTTTTTTATAAAAGAATTGGCAAATTCTCATCTCAGATCCCCATAACAGATCAGGTACATAGGTCATATTTCAGACCTGAGTTGAGTGTGGTGGCATCTGTCTGTAATCCCAGTAGCTGGAGGGATTTTTTTAAAGGAAGAACAAGGATTAGGATTTTAATGCCAACCTGAGCTACAGGAGATATATCAAAAGAGTTTGAGGTGTAAGACAGTGTGGCATTTTAGTTAGAATCAATTAAAGTTGTGTACTATCTATAGGAAAACAGTTTACTTACTTCTTTAAATATTTCCTCAGAATGTTCAAAAGTACAACATTTGTGATGGGCCAAAAAATGAGACAGTGACATCCCATCAAAATAGAGATGAACAGACAATTTCCCCCATGGATCTTCAGGCAATTCCTATGAAATTCAATAATGAAGACTTGTTACTGTCAAGACTTTCACTCAGGCCCAGGCTTTTATAGTTAGCAAATATGGAGCCGGGCTTCCGACAGCAGCACAATCACATAGTAGTCTGTAGTGACTCACTGCACACAATTTTTTTTTCTTGACATTTTGGCCAACTATGAAGCAGGAATTCTACTCTTTGACTTATGGAAATCTGTGTGCATATCTGTACCATATAGATTTAATAGTTACTAACTAGAAACCACAGGTGGATCATCTTTAACTAATTTATACTAAGGACAGGTTAAGAGGCAAAGATATTAATTTTAACTAATAATTTCCAAAGTGGCAGGAATCAACACTCTCAAACGGGAAATTATGATAATGGCTTTAACCCTGACTACAAGGTCGGCTCACAACTGCCGTGCACTGGTGTGTCCACAGCTGGTTAAGCTCGACTATTTCTTTGGTAATTCTTTTCCATTTCCACCAGTTCCACCTTCCTCCAATACACATCCTCACAGAGGAAGCGGAATGTCTTTGGGTAGATCTGTCTGCATCTGTTACCTACTAACCAGCCCTGTGAGCCACCCAGAAGGAAATACTAGAACATGTTTTGTGTCAGATCCTGTGTGCCTGTAGGCCCTTACAACCACAACCATATTTCTGCCATTCCTTTCAAACACTTCTGTTTCTATGAGGGTCCTTGGTACCTTCTCCTAGCAACAGCATGCCCTGTCCTGATACACCCTAACAGTTTGGACTGAAATGTCATGGAACCCTCTCCCTAGCTGCATCTCTTAATGGCAGAGTTCCCTGCTGACAGGGCCTCATCTGCCTAGCATACTGCAGAGGTCACTGTGGCTCCACTGGCATGGTTTGGACTGCTTCGTTCACTCTCAGTAGCAATTCTCAGTGATCTAATGCTAGAGGATCAGTGGAGAGGAGCAAGGCATGGGGTCAGCGGGCGGGCTAAGGAGCACTGAGCATTCAGTCTGCAAGCCAGGTGGTGGCTTTACTGAAAGCTAAGTTGTAAAGAAAGCCACCTAAACAAAACATTTTAATTTCTACCATATATTAGATGACTTGACAGGATTCTTGGAGTGGCTAGGTAGGAACTCAGTACTAACCTACCGGCTTCCCTATGTAGGATGATCCAGTGGCTTTTCAATGCAGAGATATTTCCTAATCATTTTCATCTCTCCGGACATCAGGCCTCAGACGGCTGTGCAGTAACCATATTACTTCACTGCTTAGCCTCCTTCCCAGGGCTACTCTTGCATCCTGCTCACCATGTCTCCACTTCGCGAAACCTCTGCCCTTCTACCAGATTATTTCCTAAGTTGTCCCAGCCTCTGTGAGTTCTGTGTTCTTATCAGGACTACCCCATTCAGCTCTCCCCTTTCTATATCCTGCTGTGCACATCTTTTTACCAGTCTCCTGGCTCCTGCTGTTGTGCTGTATGGATGTTTTGCTTCCCTAACTAGTGGGAGTGTCTGAGGGTTGTGACAGACTCTGCTAGGACTGTTCGCACCTTACACAGTGCTATATGACAGCAGGTTCTGCATCAACAATGTCATATTGCCTGTATCTACATAAACAAATTATTACTGACAAGTCTTTCAATCATCCACTTTAATGTTTATGATGCATCTCAGGAACTTGTTCAAATTAGGCTTATTCAAAACAAACATAGGAATCAAAGTAGTAATGTCTTAAACATTAACAAATAATTTATATTTATGTATGAACACATATTACATGGCTTGTCATCAAAATATTCTTCCCAATATTCTAGCCAATGGGCAGAACATTCTCCACAGTTGCGTGGAGAGTGGGATATGACTTTCTCACGTACTCTGGTGCCTCTTATTTGACCATGTCCCCTGGAGGGGGAGACCTGGTGGCACTCAGAGGAAGGATAGCAGGCTACCAAGAAGAGACTTGATACCCTATGAGCATATACAGGGGGAGGAGGTCCCCTCAGTCACAGTCATAGGGGAGGGGAGTAAGGGGAAAATGGGAGGGAGGGAGGAATGGGAGGATACAAGGGATGGGATAACCATTGAGATGTAACAAGAATAAATTAATACAAAAATATTCTTCAAATTATGTTGATTATAACATTTCAAGGCAAATAGTTTCAACCAGCTATGACTTGAAGATAACTTACCACAATGTGAATGTCCACCTCTCTCTTGGAAAGCAGCTCCTGAAGCAGCTCTATGGCGTCTGGCTGCCAGACATTCCCAACCTGTGTGGAAGAAACACACTTACACTTCTATGATGTGAGCCCAAGCAATAAATTAAGACACAAAGAAATGGCGATAAGCAGAAAATGCCTGGTGGTAGAACTAAGTACACATGAGTATCATGGGTAGCCAACAAATATCATCTTAAAAATGTCCTATTTGGGGGCTGGAGAGATGGCTCAGCAGCTGTGAGTGCTTTTGGTTCCCAGCGCCTGTGCTGGACAGCTGACTCTGCTTCTGGACGCTGTGGGCACCCACACTTATGTACATGCCCACACATGAACCCATTAGAAAAATACAAGACATCTTTTAAAAGATTTATGTTTGTCCAAACATCTCCTTATTGTACTTAACATTTTATGCTTTCAAAGCATAAGCCAGGGCAGGGCTGCAGCTCACTTGGAAGGGTGCTTGACTAGCATGCAGGAGGTCCTGGGCTCATCCCCAGCATCACATTAACTAGGTATGGTGCCACATGCCTATGGCCCCTCCCCTGGTAAGTGGAAGCAGAAGGATCAGAATTCAAGGCCATACTCTCCTGCAAAGGGAGTCAGATACCAGCCTGGGATACAAAACATCCTTTCTCAAAAATTACAAGGCCATTCCACACCCCCCCAAATGCTTTAAAAAGAACATCCCAAACTTAACATTAAAGATATCATATTGCATTTAGAACTTTAAAAAAATAGTTTAATTAGTGCCTATACAGGCCAACAGTATGCACTGACCAAGGAACGTATTTCTTAACATGTTAGAGCTTCCAGGCTAGATAGCCATGTGATGAGTCCTTTGCAAGTAGTTCATGGATCTCCATGCATACACTCCAGTGACATCTTGAATCACTATCACAAACCACTCAGCTGAGCTGTTCCTAACCCTGGAGCCCCAAAACTGTAATAGGAAAGGAGGAGTTTACTTTTGATCTCTGTTACTGCTAACATTGAGAAATAACTGTTTAGGATCTTCTACCTTGTCAGCATAGTATGACTACATAGTATACTGCCATTTAATCACAGGTTTATATACTGCAGTATAATATTGTAGTCTTCCTCATTAAAGACTTTTGAGCTGTCATTTACTTGTAGGTTGTTTTTACAATTTGTATTGTGAGCTGGGGTGTGGGCTGGAGAAAGAACTCAGTCGTTAAGGTTCTAGAGGACCTGAGTTGTTTCCCAGCATCCACATGGTGGCCAACAAGCATCTGTAACTCCATCCACTTGGTGGCTAAGGAGCATTTGTAACTCAAGTTCAGGGACACTAGGCTCCCTCTTCTGGCCTCTATGAGTACTGCATGCACATGGTGTACTTACATGCAGGTACAACACCACAAGAATAGAAACAAAGCCTTAGTCAGGAATGGTGGTGCATGTCTTTAATCCCAGAACCTGGGAGCTAGAGGCAGGAGGATCTTGTTGGCTCTGTTTCTTAACAATTAAACTTTATTATACAACCCAACTAGCTTACACAAGAAGGAAAAAAGGTTAAAGGGACAAAAAAGTGAACCTTCCGGTATCCATTCCACGGGACGGGTCCTTAGGTGTCTCTCTGGTCTGTGTGCTGGTCCAGCCTGTCCGCTGCTCTACACGTGCTCAAGCCCGGGCTGAACCTGTTGTTCTCTCCTCCCCACCTGCCTGAGTCATGTGGGAAGGGCGGTTTCCTTCTCCCGGTGAGGGTCAATTAGCAAAACAATAGCCCAGATGGGGTTCCCAGGTCTGCTTCCTGAATTCCAGGCCCAGGATGGCTCCACTCAGTCTGTCACAAGGTATTCATGGGGTGCCCCAAGGGTAAAGCCCGCCAAGACTGCTTCCACCCATGACAAAGCTTAATCTTTCCCACAGGATCTCTAGGAGTTTGAGGTCATTCTGTATACATAGTGAGTTCCACTGACACCCGAGGCTATGTAGTGAGGCCTTGCCTCTAAAACCAAAACAAAACCAACAACAATAATGACAACAAAAGATAAAAATTTGTATTACAGTCGAAAGGGACTTATTTCTATACTCTAATTTATAAAATATTACTAATATAAGACAGTACTTAAAATTAACCACAAAATACTACCATGTGCTCACCGGTAGAGTCTGATAGAGCTGACAGGGAATACAGAACTGAGGTGTATCTGGATATAGTAAGATAGGATAAAGATGACACTGTGGAATCTTCTCAGTGAACCCATGATCTAAGTATTGTACCTAAAAAACAGATCAAGTAAATTTCTGGTTAAAATTTATTACTAAAAGCTGGATGACAAGGGGGATTTCCTAGTTTTAAGGAGTTTGTATATATGTGTAGCTATCATTTATCAATGAAAAGCACTGGCAACTTTCCTAGAGGACCTGGGATCAGTCAATTCCTAGCACCCACATGGCTTCTCACAACTGTCTGGAATTCCAGTTCCAAGGGACCCAACACAGTGTTCTGCCTTCTGGGCCACTGCACAGATACATGAAACAACGCCCACAAAACCCTCTTTCTTCTTTCTCCCACACTGAAAACTGAGTTTGATTGTGGAACACATATAAAGGTGAAAGGAAAGAACGGACTCCACAAAACTGTCCTCTGACCCCAACATGTGTGACAGGATGCATCCTCCCAGCACACACCCACTAATGAAAAAAATAACATTTAAAGTTTAAAAAGTAACAAAACCTCTGGGTCGTATGGTGGATGTAACTCCGGCAGTTTGGAGAAAGGCAGGGCTGCCACAAATTCAAGAGCATCCCAAGCCACAACTAAATAGCAAGACCTTGTCTCACAGACAAAGGAACTAAGAAGCAAGGACACACATCTGTAACTTCAGCAGTTAGGAGCCTGAGGCAGGAGGGTTAGACTTCAAGGCCTGCCTAGACTACACAGTCTAAAAAAGACAAAACAAGCTAAAAGTCTGCACCTAACAGGGCACTCAGGAATGGAACCAGGTGGATCACTATGGATTTAGAGGCTAGCCCAGCCAGGCTTACATACTGAGTCCCTGCCTTATAAAGGGGAAGGGGAGACCCCATACCCATACCCTGAAAAGATAATTAAATTTAGATTTGATTTTTTTTCTTCTCTCATGTCTTTTATATATGAGGCTACCAGAAGATATGGCCTGGCCCACTTCAAATTATTTAAGAAAATATCCCTTAGGTGGGTGTGGATTAATTTCTGGGTCTTCGATTCGATTCCATTGATCCACCAGCCTATTGCTGTGCCAGTACCATGAAGTTTTAATTACTGTTACTCTATAGTACAGCTTGAGACTGGGTATGGAGATTCCTCCGGAGGGTCTTTTATTGTATAGGATTGTTTTAGCTATTCTGGGTTTTTTGTTTTTCCATATGAAGTTGAGAATTGATCTTTCAATGTCTTTAAAATATTGTATAGGTAGGGATAGGGATTGCAATGAATCTGTAAGTTACTTTTGGTAAGATGGCCATTTTTACTGTTAATTCTCCTGATCCACGAACAAAGGATATCCTTCCATCTTCTGATGTCATCAGAGATTTAAAGTTTTTTTTCAAACAAGTCCTTCACTTGTTTGGTTAAGAATTACTCCTAGACATTTTATATTGCTTGTGGCTATCATGAAGGGTGTAGTTTCCCTAATTTCTTCCTCTGCATGATTGTCATTTGTATATAGGAAGGCTACTGATTTGTTCTGAGTTAATTTTGTATCCAGCCAATTTGCTGAAGGTGTTTATCAGCTGTAGTTCTCTGGTGGAATTTTGGGGGTCACTTGTGTACACTATCATATCATCTGCAAATAGGGATAATTTGACTCCCTCATTTCCCATTTGAATTCCCTTGATCTCCTTTTGTTGTCTTATTGCTCTGGCTAGAACTTCAAGAACTATAATTGAAGAGATATGGAGAAAGTGGGCAGCCTTGTCTGGTGCCCGATTTTAGAGCAATTTCCTTGAATATCTCTCCATTTAATTTGATGTTGGCTATTGGCTTCCTGTATATAGCCTTTGTTATGTTTAGGTATGTGCCTTGTATTCCCGATCTCTCCAAAACTTTAAACATGAAAGGGTGTTGGATTTTGTCAAATGCTTTCTGCATCTAAGGAGATGATCATGTGGTTTTTTTTCTTTCAGTTTGTTTATATGGTGGATTACATTGATGGATTTTCGTATGTTAAACCATCCCTGCATGCCTGGAATGAAGCCAACCTGGTCATGGTGAATGATATCTTTGATATGTTCTTGTATTCATTTTGCAAGTATTTTATTGATTATTTTTGCATCAATGTTCATAAGAGAAATTGGTCTGAAGTTCTCGTTTTTTGTTGGGTCTTTGTGGGTCTTAGGTATCAATGTGACTGTGGCCTCACAGAATGAATCTGGTAGCGTTCCATCCATTTCTATCTTTTGGAGTAGCTTGAAGAGTATTGGCATTAGTTCTTCTTTGAAGGTCTGGCAGAATTCTGTGCTGAAACCATCTGGCCCTGGGCTTTTTTTGGTTGGGATACTATCAATGATTGCTTCTATTTCTATAGGAGAAATAGGACTATTTAATTTGTTTATCCGATCTTGATTCAATTTTGGCAAGTGGAACCAATCAAGAAAACTGTCCATTTCCCTTAGATTTTCAAATTTTGTGGCATATATGCCTTTAAAATAGGATCTTATGATTCTTTGTATTTCTTCAGTGTCTGTTGTTATGTCTCCCTTTTCATTTCTGATTTTGTTGATTTGGATAGTGGCTCTCTGCCTTTTAGTTAGTTTGGCTAATGGTTTGTCTATCTTGTTGATTTTCTCAAAGAACCAGCTCCTGGTTTTGTTGATTATTTGAATTGTTCTTTGTTTCTAATTTACTGATTTCAGCCTTGAGTTTGATTATTTCCAGACATCTACTCCTCTTGGGTGCTTCTGCTTCTTTTTTCCTAGGGCATATAGCTGTGTCATTAAGTTGCTTATGTGTGATGTTTCCACTTTCTTCTTCTTAAAGCCACTTAGTGCTATGAATTTTCCTGTTAGCACTGCTTTCAATGTGTCCCACAAATTTGGGTATGTTGTTCCTTCATTTTCATTGAATTTCAGGAAGTCTTCAATTTATTTCTTTATTTCTTCCCTGATCTAGGTGTCATCAAGTAGAGAGTTGCTTAGTTTCCATATGTGTGAAGCTTTTTTGTTATTTCTGTTGTTGTTGAAGTCCAGCCTTAGACCGTGGTAATCTGATAGGATACATGGTATTATTTCAATCTTTTTGAATCTGTTGAGGCTTGCTTTGTGACCTACTATGTGATCAATTTTGGAGAAGGTTCCAAGGGGTGCTGAGAAGAAGGTATAATCCTTTGTGTTTGGGTGAAAAGTTCTGTAGATATATTAGATCCATGTTGCTATTTCTTGGTTTAGTTTCTGTCTCAATGACCTATCCTTCAGTGAAAGTGGGGTGCTGAAGTCTCCCACTATTAGTGTGTGGGGATTGATGTGTGGTTTAAACTTTGTTAATAGGTCTTTTACAAATGTGGGTGCCCTTGTATTGGGAGCGTTTATGTTCAGAATTGTGATGTCATCTTCCTTGACTTTACCTTTGATGAGTATAAAGTGTCTTTCCTCATCTCTTTTGCTTAGTTTTGGTGTAAAGTCTACTTTATTAGATATTAAAATGGTTACACCAGCTTGCTTCTTGTGTCTTTTTGCTTCGAATACTTTTTCCAAGCCTTTTACCCTGAGGCAGTGTCTATTCTTGTGGCTGAGATGTGTTTCTTGGATGCAAAAGAATGTTGGGTCTTGTTTATGCATCCATTCGGTTAGTCTGTGTCTTTTTATTGGAGAATTGAGACCATTAATGTTGAGAGATATTAGTAACCGGTGACTGTTAAGTCCCTTGATTTTGATGTTGGTTGCAGTAGTGAGCTTGTGTGGTTGTTTTTGCTACGGTATTGTTATCTAATTCCCATGTAATTTCGGTTATAGTTTTGTACCCGGTTTTTTAATTGGTTTGGTGGTGTTTAATTTCTTGAGTTCTTTATATATTTTGAATATTAGCCCTTTGTTGGATGTAGGGTTGGTGAAGATCTTTTCCTGGTCTGTAGGCTGTTCTTTTGTTATGTTGACAGTATCCTTTGCCTTATATTTTCAATTTTCAATGCATGAAGCTATTTTAAAGATTCTGAAAGAAACATACCTCACTGTTCTGTGAGGTAAACTAACCATAACTTTAAAAGATAGCTAGGTCTTAAACAAATTTGCCAAGGAGCTAGCTAACACACCAGAGAAGACGCTGTTTTACTTAATCACACGTGTGCACATAGGACTACCAGTTACAAGTGGTATGTATATTAGGCACACGTGGTCACATCCCACCTGCAGTGTTTGTTCATTATTGACTGGGTACAGTGGTGCAAGTCCGTAACCCTGGCATGTGGGGGGCTGAGGTGGGAGGGTCCCATGTTTCATGGATGGCCTACATAGTGAGACTGTATCTCTAAACCAAAACCCAAACAGAACAAAAATATCAAGAACAAAAAAAAAATCCTTATTACAAATAATAGTATAAAGTGTTTGATCTTTGTAAGTTTACCAAAAGGTGTTTTAATCTAACTTCCAACCACATACTCCTCTAGTGGTTGGTTAGACTCACCCGGATGGTGCCTCCAACAGTCTCCATGACTTTGCCGCGGTACCACAAAGTATCAGATCCTCTCACTGCACAAGGTTCTCCTTTTTTCCAGAAATATGGTTCCAAAAGACCAAGGCATTTTAAATTACTTTGAATTTCATCCATCATTTTTATGAGCTCAAACTCTGTAGAATTTATTAAAAATAAATTTATGAAAATGTTATTACTTTTTACCAACAACCTAATAACTTCCTAACTTAGGCAACAAAAAGAATTAAGATTAAGCTTCTAATAGATTTTAAAATAAACATTTAATTCAGTCAGCATTTACTACATGTTTTTAAAAGTTTTACTAACAGCCAGGCAGTGGTGGTGCACATCTTTAATTCCAGCACTCAGGAGGCAGAGGCAGGTAGATCTGAGTTAAAGGCCAGCCTGGTCTACAAGGCAAGTTCCAGGATAGCCAGGCTACACTAAGAAACCTTGTTTTGAAAAAAAAAGTTTTTACTAACAGCATTGAATACTTTATCTTTGCTATTTTGAGAATACAAATATCACAAAGCACTCTTTTCAATTAAACACATACCAGATAGCCAGACATGAAAGAACTGTGGGTACAGTCTGACAGCATAGTCACAAATTGTGTATTAGTCTATGCTTAGGTAGAGAGAATACTGCAGATATAAGTTAAATTCTAACTTTTGAGTGTATACATTCGTGAAGGTGCGTGTGGAGGTCAGGAGAGAGCCTCAAGTGTCATACTCAGTCATTGTTCTACCTTGTTTTATTGAGACATGGGCTCACACTAACAAGGCTCTAGCTATAGATCAGGCCAGCTGACCAGCAAGCCCTAAAGATCCACTTGTCAGTGTCTCCTCAGTGTTGCCATACCCAGCTTTCTAAAGTAAAGGTATTTGCCAACAGTGTGTGTGTGTGTGTGTGTGTGTGTGTGTGTACACATGTGTGCACATGCATGTGGGCATGCTGGGTGCAGTATATGTGCCCATGTGAGTGCTTGGAGAGCCTGACACTGATGTCCAGATTCCCTCAGTTGCTTCTTCACCTCACTTTCTGGGACAGGGTCTCTTACTGAACCTGGAACTCATTGTTGTAGCTGGCTAGACTGGGCTGGCTAGTGAGTCCCCAGAATCTACCTATGTGGGTCCCCAGCTTTGGGGTTACAGATGTGTTTCTACACCTAGGTTTGATGTGGGTGCTAGAGAGCTGAGTTCAGGACCTTACCCACTGAGCCACTCTCAGCTTTTTATGTGGGTTCTGGAGATGGAACTGAGGCTCATACTCTTGCCTGGCTAGCACACTCCTGACTGAACTGTCTCCTCAGCTCATCTTTTGTTTTTCTTTGACTATAAATTGCCCTATTACTTCCACAGACCTGTCTTGTAACTGATTCCACTGAAGGCAAGGTTTGGAGTCAGTGACCACCTCAGTCTTGCTTCTTTCATTCTAAACCTATGTTTGCTCTCTGTAAATTGGGTATGACAGTTGCCTACCCATATTATCTGGCGCAGTTTAGTAATGATTAAACGCGTCAAATAAAGCTTCTAGATTAGTTGTTGTTATTCTAAGTCTCAAGTATTCGCACATTTACTGTTTTTCAAACTAGAGAGCTGCATTCAGGTACTCAACAAATGGGAGGAAAATGCCAGTATATTACCAACCCCTTATCAGCAAGTATCCTCCTATGGGAGCTCCTGAGCATAAACTCTGAGTGCTAGAGCTAGGGATCATTTCAGAAAGCACACACTACACGTGCACACAAACCCCAGGCAGCCTTAAGAAGGTTGCTAATCTTCTCAAAGGGCCCTCAACTTTCATGCATCTGTTGTGATGTTTTCTTAATTTAACAAATTAAAACTTTTGTTTTCTTTTTTCATAGAGAGCAGTCAAATGCACTGATTTATGACTTTTTCTTTTGTTGTTATGTGGATATAAAAAAATTACAACCACTTCCACATTGGAACAAGTCACTCAGGGAAACTTGAATAAATATTCCTGGGGTATGGTCACTCATATATTTCTCAGAATAAATAACTTTTTCATTCCTGTTGGAGCAAGAGCTATGTTTTGCACTGACAGATAAGACATACAACAAGCAACTTATGTGCACATTACATAATATATACTAAAGAGGGAAAAGGCTACACTAAGATTAAGGGGAATATTTTGGTAGAGGTACCAGGCTAGAGAGGGTAAACAAGATTTAAACAAATCTATCTATCTATCTATCTATCTATCTATCTATCTATCTATCTATCTATCTATGGAATATTGACTTTTTTTAATTTAGGGATTTTATGTTTTTACTCTTTATTTGCATATTTTTCTCCTCCCTCTTCCCTGATCCAATTCTTCCCATGTCCCCAATTTACACTCCTCCCCCAAATTCATGACCTCTTTTATACATTTATATGTGTACATATCGCAATTCATCTTGGGGTAGGGCCATGTGAAAATTTGTTTCAATCTTGTCTGTGTGGTCTTTGCAGATCGTATGCAGGTAAACCATGCAGTTGGCTTTTGGTAAAGGCAGCACTATCTAGCAGTGGGTGAAGTGAAGCATACTAAGCAAATGTGCTAAGTCAAAATTATTAAACCTTTGCAAAAGTGAAGTCATATGTCTTCTTTACAGCTTTCTAAAACTCAATTCTGGGATTATTTAAAGACTTATGTGAAAAACAAAACCGTAAGGCCAGATCTGGTAGTACATTCCTGTAATTCTACTACTTGGGAGGCAGTCCTGGGAGACTCCAATCAAAGGCCAACTTGGGCTACATAGTAAAATTCTGTCTCAAAGCATTTAAAAGAAAGGAAGAATGAAAAAAGAAAAAAAGACAAAGAAGCCCCTGCCCTCTCTGATGACATATAAAAACAGGCCAAAATAAAGAAAACAAAACAAAAAAAGCAGAACTGTAATGTATTTTATAAAACCACACAGTAGAACATGTTTCTGATCTCAGAGTAGGTTAAAGGCCTGCACCACTATCACCTGGCTAACTGGTCAGGACCTTGATTTGTTTTGAGCTCTTGGTGCCAATTAATAATGAAGAGATGTTTGAAATGACTGTCAATTTGAGGACTACATTGGACTATGTGCTGAATGGCTGGTTATGGAATAGCAAACTCAGATTTTGTTGGCAGAGCACTTACTTTGCTTTTCAGTGTGGCCTGATTTGGCATATACCTTTAGATTCAGCTGGCTTAGTTTTTGTCTCTGTGTTTGAGTCAACTGCTTTTTTCTTAGGTCAGTTTGCAGTTCAAGCTGACATGAAATAAAATATCTTCACTGACAGAGGCTTATATAATCACTAGTGTAGATTCTTGGGAAACTTGTCTTGTTATTTGAATACAAAATTGAGAGCTCTAGCTGGGTGTGGTGGTTCATGCTTTTAATCCTAGCATTCAGGAGTCAGAAGCAGGTGGATTTCTGTGAGTATGAGGCCAGGCTGGTCTACAGAGTGAATTCCAGAATAGCCAGGGGTATTACACAGAGAAAACCTGTCTTGAAGAGAGAGAGAGAGATACGCGAGTGCTGCTGTAATTTTTGTTAACATGGGGAATACTAAGCCTATGGTATTTTGGTAGCTCTGAGAAAGAATTTTAGCTAATTCTTTTAGAGTTTGCTAGGTGATACATGCTTTTAATCATGCCATTTGGGAGGCAAAAATAGATCTATATGAATTTGGAACACCCTTGGCTACAAATTAAGTTCTAGGCCAGCCAAGGTTACATAGTGAGACCTTGTCTCTAACAAAAGAACAGAACCAACACACACACACACACACACACACACACACACACACATACACACACACACACACACAGTGTGTTAGTTTAAGAGTGCTTTGAATTAATGAAAAGTGTTTGTGTTATTTTGTATTTTAATGTGGATCTCTGATAACTGATCTAAACAAAGGCTGAAAACTTAATGGTTATGGCAATTAGACATTTATCTAGATTGAGGGTCCCTTGGACTCTATAGAGAAAAACATTCCCTCTGGCTCTTCAGGTAACTCTAGGTGACTTGGGTCTTAGCTAAAGTCTTGAGGTGTCTGGCCACATGAGATATAGAAGTCTCACAGAAATTACGTGTCAAAAGAGAATGGGATTATACACTCAGTCCTACTCTAAGATTCTTAAACATAACTACTTTAAAAAATATTTATTTTATAAATCACAGCATACTAAAACCTGGTGATTCAAGGTTCTTTTTTTTTTTTTTTTTTTTTAGATCTCAGTCAGGCTTAACTGAAATTCGAATGCTGACTCTGGAATCCAAGACTAGGGGAAAATCAAATCAAACAAAACTGACTTACAGAAAAAGTTTTGAAAACATAGTTTAGTGTTTAAAAGTGCTCATTGCCCTTCCAGAGGTCTCAGGCCCGGTTCCAAAGGATCTGACACCCACCCACACCTACCCCTACACTCATTTACATAAAATTAATTAGTTAAACACATAGGTTGATGGTTTGGGGAAATGACTCAGTAGTTAAGATCAGCATTCTTGCACAGGACCTCAGCTTGGTTGGGATGGCAAACACCTGTAACTCTGAAGATCTAATATCCTACGGTGTCCACAGGCATCCAAACTCACTTGTAAATATCTCCCCCAAAACAAGAGGTTTAGAATAAAAGCAAGTGATCTTAATTACTTTTATTCTGACATAAATATATTTTATATTTAATTATCTGTTCAAAGACCTGACTGTACTTTTTACTACCTTACTGTAAAAAATTCAGTATTCTTAAATTATTCAAAACCTATTAAAATGAAGCTGGAGGTTTGGATTGGTGGTTAAGCGTGTTTGCTGCTCTTCCAAAGGACCCAGCACTCACACTGTGGCTCACAACTGCTGGTAACTAAAACTCCACAAGATCCAACACCTTCTTTCTTGTTCTGGTGACAGCACATACATGGCAGACACATACACATAAATACAAATAAGATTATCTTTAAAAATAAATTTAAAAAACTAAATTTTTTTCTTAAAATGGAGGCTTGCAAGAAAGACGGCTGAGTAGGTAAAAGTGCTTGCTATGCAAACCTGGCAACCTGAGTTTGATCCCCAGATCCCACAGCAGAAAAGAGAACCTACCCCCAAAATTGTCCTGTGACCTTCATATGCATGCTGTGGTGCACATAGGCCCTGATACATACTTAAAAATGAAAACCTGTTAAAGTGTTATATTTTGAGTCTATTAATTTTCATAAAACATTTAAATGCTTTGACTACAACACTAAGATTTCTGACCTTCAAACAAAAATGTTAGAGAATAGGGCTGGAGAGATAGCTCAGCTGTTAAGGGCACTTGAGTGTTTTTCCAAAGGACCTGGGTTCAATTCCCAGCACCCACAAAGCAGCTCACAACGATCTGTAACTCTAGGTTCTGACAATCTTGCACAGACATACATGCAGGCAAAACACCAATATACATAAAATAAAAAATTTTAAATTTATTTTAAAAATGTTAGAGAATAAACATTTAAACAGTACAGTTTATTGAAAGTATAAGGTTTTTTCTTTTTCTTTTTTTTTTTTCCGAGACAGGTTTCTCTGTGTAGCCTTGGCTGTCCTGGACTCACATTGTAGACCAGGCTGACCTTGAACTCACAAGGATCTACCTGCCTCTGCCTCCCGAATGCTGGGATTAAAGGCGTGCGCCACCACTGGCCAGTTGATTTTTTTAATATAAGACAACATTCATTAAATTTTATGACAAAGGTTTTGTTAAGTTACAAAATTTCATATTGTCGATATGAATTTTGATTTGGATGTTCTTCTAAAAGACATTCTAAAAAGAAGATTTAAGGCTAGAGAGATGGTTAAGAGTGTTTGCTAAACAATCATGAAGATCAGAGTTCATATCCCAACACCCATGTAACAAGCCAGGTTCCTGCAAACATCTGTAACTTCACCTTCAGGGGATGTTATACACGTCTGTACACTCATGTGCGCGCTCTCTCTCCCTCCCTCCCTCTCCCTCTTTCTTTTCCCTCTCTCCTCTCCCCCTTCCCTCTCTCCTCTCCCCCTTCCCTCTCTCCTCTCCCCCTTCCCTCTCTCTCTTTCTCTCTCCTCTCTTCCTCCTCTTTCCCTCTCTCCTTCCTCTCCCCCTTCCCTCTCTCCTCTCTCCCCCCTCTCTCTCCCCCTCTCCCCCGTGTCCACTTTGACAGGCTGTAGAGTGGAAGCTTTCCCTTAATATCCCCTTTATACGCCCTTTGAAGATCATCTTTAAGTTCAGTCTCCTGTGGTACCTGCTATTAGGTCACCAAGCAGGCCCCAGACAGCAGTGCTGCTAATAATGTCCTAAGATGTGGGCCCTGGGCTCAAACCAGGCAGGTTCTTACTGGGTAAACGGAGGATTCTTATCAGGTAAACAGAAAGCTAAAGTCATCATTCTACAGAAGCCTTGTAATGTTGGTTTCTGTCAACTGATGGGGTGGGTGCATCTTGTCCTGGAACAGTACGCCTCAGAATAAAGACCCTACCCTGAGGACTATGATATAAAAGCCACTTGTCCTTAACTACCAAGCCATCTCTCTAGCTTGTTCTTTTGATTTTTTTTTTTAAAAAAGATTTATTTTTAATTATATGTATGCAAACATGTCTTTGTGAACTGAGTGAAGACAACCAACAAGGTCAGAAGACAGGGATAATCTGGAGCTGGAGTTACAGGCAGTTTTGAGCCACCCATGTTAGATGCTGGGGTCTGAACATGGGGCATCTGCAAAGCCTCTTAACCACTGAGCCGTCTCTCCAGGCTCTCATTTCTCCATTATGTACACAAGCATTGGGGCCCATAGACAGGTCTCTAGCTGGGAAGCTCTGATAACCTTATGTTGAAATAATTTATCATTTAAAATAACTTAAAAAACTCAAATAGCTTATCAAGGGTTATTAAAGTCATTCTGTATGCACTGGGTAAAATTGTCTAGTCCCTTGACCACTCTCCTGAACATGAGGTTTAGAGAAGTTAAATCTTGCCAAATATTTCTGGTTGTGTCTATCATAGGACACCTGAGCTGCTGGGCCCAGTCACTGAAGAAGTGTTTAAAACACAGAAGACCTTACCTGATAATTTAGGCACTACAAATACAGTTCCATCATCACCAATGCAGCTCACTATTGCCTCAAATACATTCGTGTTAGGAATAGCTGGTGGTTTATAGCATCCGGTGGCTCTGGTTTCTGATTTTTTCCCGTTAGGATCAGGTACTTTGTGTTCATTGGTTTTTTCAGTAACTTTCTTGTTAGTGTCAAAGTTAATTTTAAGGCACTTAGTAACTATTGAATCTCCTTGTTCCAGGGGAATTTCCAGGGACTTCTCAGGTGAATGGCTGTTATTTGATTTATTATGTCTGTAACACCCAAAAAAAAAAAAAAAATCTAAATGGAAGCAAAGATAAAATTCTGTAGAAAACAATATGAAAAAAAAATCATTCAAATATGTGTTAACAGTTAACTAAAACCTTTGCTTTATTCCAGGATGCACTAGTCTGTCATGCTAAACAGTCACAGGAGGAAAAGAAAAGAAGAAAATGGCTTGGTGGCTCAAGATGGCATCATGTAACTTTTAGGTCATTCTCTGGGAAAGCAGACCATGCCTCCCCGCCCTACCTCTCTAGAGGAAATTGGAAACTATAAACAACCTTCTTCATTATCTCCTATTATGTTCTGAGAGGAGGGAACCTCTCAGAAAATGCCTCCAAAATACCTAGCTGTAGGGCATTTTCTTAATTAGTGACTGATAGGGGAGAGTCCAGACCATTGTGGGTGGGGCCATTCCTGGGCATGTGGTCTTGGATTCTATAAGAAAGCAGGCTGACCAAGCTAGTAAGCAGCATGCCTCTATGGCCTCTGCATCAGCTCTGGCCTCCAGGATCCTGTCCTGCTTGAGCTCTTTTCTTGACTTCTTTTGATGATGAACTGCGACGTGGAAATGTAAGCTGAATAAACCCTTTCCTCCCCAACTTGATTTTTGGTTATGTGTTTGATTGCAGCAATACAAACCCTAATTAAGACAGACAACAACTCTTGAAACTGTGCCCCCCCCCCACCTCTGGAGAGTTTTAAGTGTTCTCTTTGAATGCTCTCTGTGTGCTAGTGTATATGTTCTCTCTCTCCTTCTCCATGTCACACAGAGCCCCCATTTCTTCTATTCTTTTATTACAAGCTAACTTTAATGTAAAGCTTTTATCTTTTAGGCAATCTGCACCTACAACCCCTACTTTGGTGAACTTTGCTCTGTCTTAAATTAAGACTGCTGAGCTCTCCTTTAATCCCTAACATTGGGTCAAAGACTCTTGCCCAACTACTGAACCTCTGCTCATCTTTTGGCCTTCTCCCTACCACCCTGACTGACATGGGCAATCCTATACATATATACAACTTTAACATTAAATTATAAACTTTCCTCTTACAAATGTACTTGAAATATTTATTTTTGTAAAATATATTTTTCTCTGTATGAAACTCTGGTGCCCCATATCGGACCATGTCCCTTGGATGGGGAGGCCTGGAGGCACTCAGAGGAAAGATAATAAGTCACCAAGAAGAGACTCGATATCCTAGGAGCATATACAGGGGGAAGAGGTCCCACTCAGTCACAGACATAGGGGAAGGGAGTAGAGGGGGAAGCGGGAGGGAGGAAAGAAAGGGAGGATACAAGGGATGGGCTAACAATTGAGATGTAATATGAATAAATTAATAAAAAAAATTAAAAAAAAAGAAAATTAACTTCTCAAGTTTTCATTTAAATGCAATGGCTTTATTCACAGAAGTTGTTTTAAAAATTAAAAAAAAAATCAACCCCAGGATTAACATATAAAATGTTTCTGTCTGTCTTCGTAACTAGATAATTTATGGTCCAAAGTTGTTCAACAATGCCCATCCAGCTTTTGCTACAAATGAAATTTGGAAATAACGCTTTTATCAAGTTGGCAAATTAATTTATTAATGTTATTATGATTATGATATTAAGATTGTTTTTTAAATACAAAATATTTTAAAAATATTTTATGTGTATGGGTGTTTTTTGCCTACATGTATATCTATCTATGCCTTCAAAGGCCAAAAGAGGGCATCTGATCTTCTGGAATTAGAGTTATGGCTGAGCTACCATGTGGGTGCTGGGATCTGAACCTAGGTCCTCTTCCAGAGCAGCCTCTACTCTTAACTACTGAGTCATTCCTTCAGCCCAAGATTAAAACACCTTTGTTTTTAAATCAACCTTGGGCTGAAGAGGTGGCTCAGTGGTTAAGAGCACTGGCTGCTCTTGGAGAGAATCTAGGTTTAGTTCCCAGTACCTCATGGTAGCTTACAACCATCTTTAACTCCAGTTCCAGAAGACTGGATGCCCCTTCTGGTCTCTGTGGCTACCAGACATGTATATAGTGCAAAGACATACATGCAGACAAAACTCATACACATAAAATAATAAGAATAAAATATTGCTTAAAAAGTAAAGGAGTTAAAAAATCATTAGCTTCCCTGACTCAACACAATAAACCAATAGGAAAAATTTAATACATATTTAACTATTACATGCTTTTTGGTTTTCTCATGGTAACAGTAACAAACACTGGCTTAAATGACTGTTAAATCAAGATGACTACTTGGAAATTTGGTAGCAGGAGAAGGCTCTAAAAGAAAAAAAACAGAAATAGTCATATGGGTTGGCCAGTACCCTCTAGTGAATGTGAGACTAACCCTCTCTCTCCTTCTGCCCTTCTCTTCCTTCCCCTCTCCCTTCTCATTCAAGCCATCACTGCCTAATAGTTTAAAAACATCCAATCAGAATGTATGTGACTGTATACAGGAGACAAAGAGGCCAAATGTGTATATGAATACCCCTCTTGTGATATTCAGGGATTTACAATAAGGTTTTGGCTATTCATCTGTAGCACTTCTGGTCAAAGAAGCCTTGGCATCCTGTTTCTTGGACGAGGAGGCCTGCTACAGGAAAAAGGTGGAGATTTATTTACAAATGTTTGGGTTTTGTGTATGAGCTATTTCTGAGTCACGCAAAGGATTCATTCTATACATACTGATTTGCTCTTTTTCTTAGAGGCTTTAATAATAATTTTTCTTTCCTGAAGATCTACTTTCCTGACATCTCAGCTTCAGCTTCATCAGACATACATATGGTCACATATGAAGGCAGGATGTGTGGCCAACAAAAAACCAGAAGGTCAGGTGCCAAAAAGCAGCCACATCTGTGTTGGAACTTCAACCAGCTGCACATATGTTATTAACACCATGGACATCTATGAGTGTGGAGAGCTAGAATGTTACAGATTCAAAGACAAAACTATCTTGGGCTAATTTAAGCCTCTTTAAGTCAGTCTATTACCTTTCTCTGTATGTGGCTTAATATTCTTGTAACAGAAACTCCAAAATTAAATTAAATCAACTAAAGAAACTAACTTTGAGAAAGCGCCAGATAGATTTCCAAAGTGGTTGTACTAGTTTGCATTCCCACCAGCAATGAAGGAGTGTTCCTCTCTCTCCACATCCTCACCAGCATGTGGTGTCAGTTGAGTTATTGATCTTAGCCATTCTGATGGGTGTAAGATGGAATCTCAGTGTCGTTTTGATTTGCATTTCTCTGATGACTAAGGAGGTCGAGCATTTCTTTAAGTGTTTCTCCACCATTTGATATTCCTCTGTTGAGAATTCTCTGTTTAGTTCTGAGCCCCATTTCTCTATTGGGTTATTTGATTTGGTAGTGTTTAATTTCTTGAGTTCTTTATATATTTTGGATATTAGACCTTTGTCAGATGTAGGGTTGGTGAAGATCTTTTCCCAGTCTGTAGGCTGTCGCTTTGTTCTCTTGACAGTGTCACCTGCCTTACAGAAGCTTCCGAGCCTCATGAGGTCCCATTTATTAATTGTTGACGTTAAGGCCTGGGCTGTTGGTGTTCTGTTCAGGAAGCTGTCTCCTGTACCTATGTGTTCCAGACTCTTCCCCACTTTTTCCTCTAATTGGGTTAATGTCTCTGGTTTTAGGTTGAGGTCTTTAATCCACTTGGACTTGATTTTTGTGCATGGTGACAAATAGGGGTCTAATTGCATTTTTCTACATGTAGACATCCAGTTAGACCAGCACCATTTGTTGAAGATGCTGTTGTTTTTCCATTGAATGGATTTGGCTTCTTTGTCAAAAATCAAGTGACCAAATGTGTGCGGATTCATCTCTGGGTCTTCAGTTCGATTCCATTGATCCACTAGCCTATTGCTGTGCCAGTACCATGCTGTTTTAATTACTGTTGCTCTATAGTACAGCTTGAGATCAGGTATGGAGATTCCTCCAGAGGATTTTTTATTGTATAGGATTGTTTTTGCTATTCTGGGCTTTTTGTTTCTCCATATGAAGTTGAGAATTGTTCTTTCAATATCTTCAAAATATTTTGTAGGTATTCTGATAGAGATTGCATTTAATCTGTAAATTGCTTTTGGTAAAATGGCCATTTTTACTATGTTGATTCTCCCGATCCACGAACAAGGTAGATCCCACCATCTTCTGATGTCATTTTCAATCTCTTTCTTCAGAGATTTAAAGTTTTTTTCAAATAAGTCCTTTACTTGCTTGGTTAGCGTTATTCCTAGATATTTTATATTGCTTGTGGCTATCGTTAAGGGAGTAATTTTCCTAATTTCTTCCTCTGCCTGTTTGTCATTTGTATATTGGAAAGCTACTGACTTTTTTGAGTTTATTTTGTATCCTGCCAATTTGCTAAAGGTGTTTATCAGCTGTAGGAGTTCTCTGGTGGAATTTTGGGGGTCACTTATATACACTATCATATCATCTGCAAATAGGGATAATTTGACTTCTTCCTTTCCCATTTGGATCCCCTTGATCTCCTTTTGATGTCTTATTGCTCTGACTAGAACTTCAAGAACTATATTGAAGAGATATGGGGAAAATGATCTGGTGCTTTCTCAGAAAAATGGGAATAGGGCTTCCTCAAGACCCAGCTATTCCACTCCTTGGAATATACCCAGAAGATGCACTACCACACGGCAGGGACATATGCTCAACCATGTTCATAGCTGCCTTATTCATAATAGCCAGAACATGGAAACAGCCTACGTGTCCATCAGTAGAAGAATGGATAAAGAAACTGTGGTATATTTACACTATGGAATATTACTCAGCTATTAAAAACAAAGAATTTCCGAAATTTGTGGACAAATGGATTGAACTAGAAATTATCATAATGAGTGAGTTCACCCAGAAGCAAAAAGAGTCAAATGGTATATACTCACTTATATCGAGACACTAGTCCAAGAGGTATGCCCCCATGAAAAACTTTACCTACCAGGAAAGTAGGTCAGAGGGGAGGACATCCTATTGAGACTTTAGGGGTGAGAAGCCTGGGAGAATGAGGAAATAGAAGGATCCAGAGGGTCCTGGAAAACTACAGGCGGGTCTGGGCCCTGGGGTCCTCCTCAAACTATGGCACCAGTCAAGGAAAAATATAGGCAGTAAACTTCGAACCCCTACCCAGTCTAGCCGATGGACAGGACATTCTCCACCATTTAGTGGAGGAGATCTGACTTTCACACAAACTCTGGTGCCCCATATTGGACCATGTCCCTTGGATGGGGAGGTCTGGTGGCACTCAGAGGAAAGATATTAGGTCACCAAAAAGAGACTCGATACCCTAGGAGCATATACAGGGGGAGGAGGTCCCCCCTCAGTCACAGACATAGGGGAAGGGAGTAGGGGGGGAAAGTGGGAGGGAGGAAAGAAAGGGAGGATACAAGGGATGGGCTAACAATTGAGATGTAATATGAATAAATTAATAAAAAAAATAAAAGAAACTAACTTTGCTGGGGCAAGCTTTTAATCCTAACACCGAGGAGGCAGAGGTAGGCTGATGTTTGTGATTTCAAGGCCAATCTGGCCTATATAGTGAGTTCCAGGTCAGCTAGGGCGACATAGTGAGATAGTCTCAAAATGGAACCCTCCCCCTCCTCCCTCCACATACTGCCTGTGAGCTATGCCCAAGGCTCCCCATTGCATGGGGAAAGTTGTAAAAAGCAAAGACTCTGCAGTGATGTCTTTCTCTCTCTCCCCCTTCCTTTTAGATCTCCATGTTCTAGTTTCTCTCTTCCTCCCCTCTTCAAGTCCTCCTGCTATGATGTCCACAAATGGCTATCTCTTCTCTTTCACCCTAGCAAAGCCCCTTAAAAATAACCACTCGAACAACACAGATAAGTTTACCCAAACTAGTTGGAACCAGTATAGTTGTGGGAGCCAATTGTTTTTTGCACTACACCATTATCTTCCCAAATTGTGGGTTTCCACCATCACGGATCTAATGCCATGAAATATTTGGGAACCCCCGACATAAGAACAAAATGTCTTCTGGGAACCCTTTCCCTGCATCTGGACTCTTGCCTTCCTCCCACCTTATGAGTAATCCTCCCTCTGTTACGATGCTCACGTAACTAGCTACCCACGATCTCAAGGATGTAGCTCTCTGTTGAAAGGAACACATGTGTCCTTGAAAGCCAGTACATAGTAAGCTGGTTTTCAGTATATAAGACTGTCATGAATAAAGAAACAAGCAATCTATTCCTGAGGTGGCTCTTTAGGAGTTAATTATAAATCATCTTTAAGAGCAAATAAAATGCAGCTCATGTTTGAAAACACCCAGACGATTACATAGGCAAATTGATGTCAATAAATTATTAGAAAACCTGTACCTTCTTTCTCTCAAAGCCAAACCTTTTTTAATCAAGTATTTAGAAACATCAACACGTTCTCCTTTTTCATCTCGGCAGAAAATTTTCACAGGTAATGGCCATGTTCTCTTGTTTTCCTGAAGAGATTTATGAGACAAAAGTGAAATCGTATAAGCAGTAGTTTTCAAAAGAATTTCTTCTACATTTCTATGCAAGAAATAATCTCAGCTAACATTATTTTGATATCTAAATATATAAGGGAAAAAGCATGAAAACTATAAAACAAACTATAAGACTTTGACCACCAAAAAACCCAGCCACGTACACTGGAAAGAAATTCACCTTACTAACTGAGGTAACAGGAAGTGCCACCCGTTAGTATGCTTCTCTGTTCCCTTCAGCTTCCAGTAAAATTTCTAGTGTGTGCTTTTACTCTCCTACAACACACAAAAGAAGCTACTACAAAACATATTCTACTTTGTATGAAAAGTTATAAAAGTGAAGAAAGTATACAAAGAACAGTAAGATGGAAAAGCAAGTTACAGAAGAAACTAGAACACTTTCTTCTGAAGACATGCTTCCTAAATCCATACACAGACATGCATTTTATCAGTTGCTTTTGACCTTACTAGACGCTTAATTTTCTAAAGATTAGAAAGGTAGTTTAGTTTATATAGTACTTCTCATGAAAACTTTCAACTCAAGCACATGACTTTAGAAATACTTTGATTCAGCCACATGAATACTGTGGAACATCTATTTACTCATTAACTTGTTTTAGCTTTTCTGGGTGGGCAAGCTGGCTGAACATATAAAGCTGCTTGCTGACAAACCTGATGACATGAGTTCAACACCCAGGACCTAAAAGGGTAAAAGGAGAACCAACTACTAAAGTTGTACTATGACCGCTAAACATGAGCCATGGCTTTTGCTTGTGTGTGTGTGTGTGTGTGTGTGTGTGTGTGTGTGTGTGTGTGTGTATGTTAATACACACATATACAAATATGTATATACCCACCTCTCCCTCTCCCTCCCCCCCCCTCTCTCTCTCAGATAGAGTCTTACTATGGAGCCCAGGCTGATCTGGAGCTTGCTGTGTAGACCAGGCTGTCCTCCAGCTCACAGAGATTTTTCTGCCTCACACTGCTGGTATTTAAAGTACTACACCAACATGCTTTTCTAGGCCTTTAAACTTTGATCTTTCTCCTACCGCCTAGTTCTGGGATTATTATTGGATGCTACCATGCCACAAAGTATTATTATACAGGTATAATATCTTGACATAAGACCAACATAGTTTGGAAATATATTCCAAATATTTTGTTGATATTCTCTTAACAAGAAAATAAACTTAGAATAGAAAAACGTCAATGAAATAACAAATATGATTCCGTCGTATCTGTTTACCCTGTATCTTAGGGTTACTGCTGTGATGAAACACCATAATCAAAAACTTGGGAGAGGAAAGAGTTTGTTTGGCTTATGTGTTTATATCATTGTTCATCATCAAAGGAAGTCAGGGCATGAACTCAAACAGGACAGGAACACGGAGGTAGGCGCTAATGCAGAGGCCATGGAGGGGTACCGCTTACTGGCTTGCTCCTCATGGCTTGCTGAGCCTACTTTCATATAGAACCCAGGACCACCAGTCCAGGGATGGCCCCACCCATAATAGGCTTGGCCTTTCCCCATTGGTCATTAAGAAGATGTCCTTTCCTCAGTTGAGGTTCCCTCCTTTCAGATGACTCTAGCTTGTGTCAGGTTGACATAAAAAAGTAACAAGGACACCTGCTACCTACCTGTAAGATTATGGTTGCTATAGCTCCAGTGAGGTACAACGAGAGACAGTCACAAGCTGTTGCTGTCCACTTGTCACTTCCACCAGCTGGTCTGCAGCAAAGGTAATAATAATATTTGTATTTGTATTACAATGAGTACACAAAGTACTGAAATATTTAGAAATGATATAATCAAGCCAGGTGGTGGTGGCGCACGCCTTTAATCCCAGCACTCGGGAAGCAGAGGCAGGCAGATCACTGTGAGTTCGAGGCCAGCCTGGTCTAACAAAGTGAGTCCAGGATAGCCAAGGCTACACAGAGAAACTCTGTCTCAAAAAACTAAAAAAAGAAAAAAGAAAAAAGGAAAAAAAGAAAAAAAAGTAATGATATAATCACATGTACAGTTTGGTTCTTCATATTGTGCAACACAAATCTGAACATGGACTTATGCTATTTTCATAATTTTCTTTCCCATTTTCACAGCCTTTATTCCCCTTTCTTCATGGGCTCTCTCTCTCCATACACACACACACACACACACACACACACACACACACACACACACACACACGTATTATATATATCTTTTATCTCTGTATTATCTGTTCCTCAGATACACTGAAGTTTGGCTGGATATAAAATCCATAGCTTCCATCTTAAGTATTTAAATACGTCACTTAATTATGTTGTTATCAAGTACTAGTGATAAGCTTAGGATTTTCTTTCTTTTGTAAACCAATTTTACTAAATTATTAGTATTAAGAATAGGTAAAGTATTCTGAATTGATTTTCTTGGATAAGCCATGTAGTCTCTTGATACATAGTTCTGACGAGTCTTTCATGTAGTCTCATGAACTACAGTTTTTAGAATCTGTTTTGTAGTACCCCATCAGTGTTTTCCTTTGGGGTGTCTGATAGACTTATGCTGATTCTTCTTGGGCATTAGAGACCTTTTTCTTTTGAATCCTTTGAGTTTTTTCAGAAATTAAAATTATTTTTAGTTCTTTTAAAATGTCTTTCTCTCCCTCCCTCCCCGCTCTCTGCCCCTCCTGTCCCCGTTTACATATACAAATTCCATAATACAAATGTGGAGGTAAGAGGACAACTTGGGAGTTGGTTCTCTTCCCAGTATGTGGGTCTAGAAGACTAAACTCATCAGCCGTAGTGGCAAAGTGTCTCTACCCACTGAGCCATCTCGATAGTCAAGTGTGCTTTTGTGCTTTTCCTAGTTTAGTCCACATTTCTGATCTCTCACTTCTAATTTCCTTGGGTTGTGAACTGTCATCTTTTTTCAAACTCTGTGTTTTTGCTAATTATCTTATTCTGAATTAACTCCACCTCTTCCTCTTCTTTCTTTCCTCTTCCTCTTCCTTCTTTTTGGGGTCTCACTATGTAACAGTCTGATTTTCAAACTATGATCCTCTTGCTTTAGCCTCCTGAATACTGGAATTACAGTTATGGCCACCACAGTTGATTTTTCAGTGTTCACATTCTATTTTCTGTTGGTCTTTCATACCATCTATAACACTTGTAGCTTTGTATATAAATGGAAATTCATGAAATAGATTTTATTTCTATTTTCCTTTATTTTTCATCGAAGTTTTTTATTCTCAACAGTTTGAAATCTATGTAGCCTCCCACTATTTTATTTTAATGCTACTAAATTTACAGGGTCAAACATTTATTATTCTCTCTTCTTAAAATCATTAATGAATTCAGGTGTGGTAGCACACACCAGGTGGATCTCTATGAGTTTGAGGTCAGCCTGATTTGTGCCTGGCAAATGCCAGGAATACATAGAAGGACTCTGTCTCAATCACCCCAACCTCCCCACCCCTGGCCAAACAAACAAACAAACAAAAAACCCAAACACCTTAATAAAATTTTATGAAAGCTTCAGAATGTATCAGTTAAAACTGACAAGAAACCATGCTAAAACATTTAAAACAATCTATAATAATGAGCAAATTAATTTATTTAGCCTCAAACTACCTTATATCAACAAGTGAACATTCCAAAGATAATCTTCCCATTGCCTTTAGATGTTCTTGAAGTTCTCTTAAGCAGTGAATATTCACTACTAGTTCAACACCCACATCATACAGCAAGACCTATGAGAACAATAAATTTAAGTTCAGGGAAAGGCAACATTTCAAGATTTTTTTTCAACTTGAAAAGCATAATAAAAATTGAACTAAGTAATCACAAGACAAATGAAAAATGCACTTTCATGATTACGTTTTAACCCTGCACTTACCTCCACCAACGTGTCTGTAACCATTCTGATGATCTGGCCTCTTTGCCACTGATTTTTAGCTGGGACTTTAACAGCACAGTGCATATCACGTTCCCACTTAACAGGCTTCCATTCTGAGTGCTCATAAGCAGCTACCATCTTCTCTTCCAAACTATAGAGACAGACGTATTTTAATTTCAAATAATTCCTTACATAATTCTCTCACCAAGTATTTTCTATTAAAGACCTCTGGTCATTTCATTCTGGCCAATCTGAATGCAATGTTCTTTGAATGTATAAAGCATTTCAACCTCTGAACTACCTTCTGCTTGATGTAAAGGTCCCTCAGATACAACCCTGGGCTGATGCTCTCCTGCCTCCTTCCTTCAGGACACATCTGACAGCAGTTTAGGATGTGAGCTTTCCCACAGGCATATGCCATTTTGTACAGCTCAAAGTTTTGTTTTTTGTTTTTGTTTACTTATTTATTTTTGAACAGGGTCTCACTAGGTAGCTATGTTTGACCTGGAACTATGTAGACCAGGCTGAGTCTAAACTCACAGAGATCTGCTTGCCTCTGCCCCCTGAGTGCCCATCTTAGGACACATCTGAAAAGCCTCTGTCTCTGTGAGGTCTTCCTTGACCATCTTAAAACTATTCTCAAATATTTTAGTTTTGTTTACTATTCTTTTATCATCACTCTCACACACTAAGTTTTACTTACACATCGTCTCTTTCTACTGTAATATAAGCCCTATATCAGCAAAGAATTACCCATGTGTTTACCACAATCCTCAAAACTGAATACAGGTTGACAGGGAGTAAGGTGCTTAGTAAGTACTTAGCCACAAACTCTAGTATTATGAAATTAGCCAAAAAGGAGAGATGTTATGCTTGATAAAAGAGTTTGGAGACAATTTAGTTGAAATAATCTCATGGCTTTCAAAATTAAACACTATGGCATTTAGCTATTTGAAGCAAAGAAATCAAGAATAAAACCATAGGCAATTGCTTTCATTATATGTTATACCTATTAAGTAAGTTCTCTGTTAATAACCACTGAATGTAAATCTTCTCAGGAGAAACTACATTACATATGTTCACAGGCAGCTCCTTGTTATACAATGACTGGAAATTCTCATTAGGTAGAGATTTTACAGATAGAGGACTTAAGTTGTTTATTTCACTTGAAATGATTTCTTCAGGAGAAGGATCCCATACTTCAAGATGCTTTTTACAGTTGTCCTTGAGGGTATATCTGAAAAATAACGGAAGTTGTCAAAAGAATAGTCAGCAAAATACTAATACTTGCTCACTTTTAGAGATGGACACATTTCATCTATGGTTTTCCGATTCCTAATTTTGATATCAATAGCAATTACTAAAGTTTATTTTTCTTTAAAAGGGTGCTTAGCCAACACCAAAGCAAGCACACAAAAGAAAAGCTAAACTTTAAAAATAGATAAGCCTGCCAGCCTTACTCATAGCCTCGTCTTCCCATTGATAATCTGTACTCACAGAGAAGCAACCCAGAATGTAACAGCTGTGGCTAGAGAGTAGCAATCAGTAAAAAGGGTCAGTTTGTCAACATGAATGCAATAATCAACATAAAGTATTTTATGTTTAACATTATTTTCTAGCCACAGACAACTAGATGAAGAAAAAAGCTTCTTTCACAATAAGCTGAGATCTAGTTCAAAATCGCTGACAGGTTTGTTGTTGTTGCTGCTGCTGCTGCTGTTTGTTTTTGGTAAATCTAGTGGATAGTTTTCAGTTCTCACGTGAACTCAATACTTCCTTCTGAAGTATTATCTGTTTCTAGTTTTACTTGCCCCAGGCGCATGTTCTTGCCCACACCCCACACATACCAGGGTTTCACCTTCAACAGGCACTAATGAGATAGCTTCATCTTTTTTTTTGTTTATAATTTATATGTTGCTGACCCCATTTAAGCCACCCATCACATCTCCTCTGAGTACGATTTATGGATTTATTTTCTTCATGTACTTGCTAGTATCATAATGTTTTGATTACTGTAGCTTTGTAATAAGATTTGAAATTGGGATGTACATGTCCATTAGGTTCTTCAGGACGGTTCTGGTTACTTACTGCTTTGAATTATCATATGGAAGTTAGCATGGATTTTTCTGTTTCTGCAAAACTGTACTAGGATTTGGAAAGAGATCATTACTATATTGCTCACTTAGGATGGTACTGATAGCATCAAACTGTCCTAATCCATAAACATGGGATGAATTTCCATTTATTTATGTCTTCCTTAATATCTTCCAGAAGAAAAGTTTTCTAATTTTTACTGTATACAATTTTTTCTCTCTCCAGTTAATTATTTTACGTGCCTACGTGTTTTCCTGCTAGTATGTCTGTGAACCATGTGCATGCAGTTCCTGCAGAGGCCAAAATAGGGTGATGGATCCCTTGAGACTGGAGTTACAGATGATTGTGAGCACCATGTGGGTGCTGAGAACTGAACCTGGCCCTCTGGAATAGCTACTGGGAGAAACTGCTCAGGAGGAAAGATTTGTTTCTGGAGTTTTAATCAAAGACTGGTGGGACTCACTGTCTGGCCTGAGATGAGGCACAGTATCAGGAAGGAAGGACTGTGCACCATTCTATCACAATTTTATAATTCTATAACAGTTTTAAGTATTTCTTGTCCAAGTTGGATGCGTCTCTTTTTCTGATTTTAATGCTTTGTCATGACTCCAGTATTCTGCTGAATAGAAATGCTGAAGTTGCCTTAGGTTTTTTACTCCTGATCCTAGAGGAAAGAATTTTGCCACAGTGTATGGTAGTTTCCTTTTACCCCTAAACTTTTTTATCTATGTTCACCATAGATACTGGCTTGTTGTTATGTTTTGCACTGTGTGTGTGTGTATGTACACGTGCACGCACCTGTGTGTGCACGAGCGCGCACGTGTGCCTTGGGTAGCACTGAAAGATGTCTCATAAAAAATGCATGGCTGCAGAGGAATGACACCTGTATTTGATCTCTGGCCTCCATGTGCACACATGCATGCACACCTGAACACATGTACATGTACAGAAATGTGTCATGCATGTGTGCATACCCCACCCTCAAAACCTAGCATTTATAAGAAAATTGTTTACTTTCATTTCTTTCCCTTCCACAGGTGTGACTTAACAGTGAAAGGGGGGGAACATAATCATAGGCCATTATTGTTAGTAGGAATCACTGCAGGTCTTGGCTGGAGGTTACTATCTCTCTGGCTTATGCTAGTAGGTGTTCAAATGCTGGCTTTTTTGAAGGCTACATACAGGTGTTCTGTGAAAGACCCTGTAGGACTACTCTCTTTGCACAAGTCTCTATTGCTTGTGAGATCACCTCAGCCCCTGGCTGCTCCGTGCTCCGGACAATAATGCTCCAGCCTGACTAAAGTAACCCTTCAAACCTAGGAAAAGGAACATGTCTTAAATTGGGAATGTATATGCCACCACTAACCCAGTGCTGTTTCTACTCCAGATTGTCTTACTTAAATAATAAGATGCTTCTTAAGCAGATTCTGCATAGAATGGATAAGATTAAAAAGTTAAGTGACAGCACATGCTGGTGAGGATGTGGAGCAAAGAGAACATTCCCCCATTGCTGGTGGGAGTGCAAATTTGTACAACCACTGTGGAAATCAATCTGGCAGTTTCTCAGAAAATTAGGTATAGTTATACTTTAAGACTCAGCTGACTAATCCTGGACATACGCCTGAAAGATGTCCCACTATTCCACAAGGACATTTGCTCAACTATGTTCATAGCAGCTTTATGCACAATAGCCAGAAAGTAGAAACAACCTAGATGTCCCTCAACAGAAGAGTGGATAAAGAAAATGTGGTATATTTACACAATATTATTAAAAACAAAGACATCATGCAATTTGTAGGTAAATGGATGATACTAGAAAAGGTGATCCTGAGTGAGGTAACCCAGACCCAGAAAGACACACATGGTTTACTCACTTATAAGTGGATGTTAGCCATAAAGTACAGGATAGCCCTGCTAAAACCCACAGATGCAAAGGAGCCAAGGAGGGCCCAAGGAAGCCTGCTCGAGTCTCACTCAGAAGTGGAAATAAAATAGACATCTGAAGTAGATGGAAGGAGAAAACTTGGTGGGAGAAGGGGTGGGGAGGGTAACAGGGTTGGGGATCAGGTGTGGGGGAGGTCAAAGACTGAGAGGGAGAATGGAAATTGGGGGGAAATCTCTGGGACAGGGGAGGCTCCTGGGAGTCTATGGGGGTAACCCTACTCGAGACTCCTAGTAGTGGGGCATATGTTGCACCCCCTGTAGCCAGGTTGGACTACCAGTGGAGGGAGAGAGATACCAAACCACCCATAAAACCTTCAATGCAAAATTTGCCTCACCTATAGTAAGTGCAAGGATAAAGATGGAGCAGAGATTGAGGGAATGGTAAACCAATGGCTGGCCTAAGTTGAGCCTCACCCCATGGGAGAGAGCCAACCCCTGTCACTACTAATGATACTCTGCTATGCTTGTAGGCAGGATCCTAGAATAACTGTCTTCTGAAAGGCTTCATGCAGCAGCTGATGGAAAAAGATGTAGAGACCCACAGCCAAAGAATAGGCAGAGCTTGGGGAGTTCTGTGGAAAGAGTAGGAGCAAAGACTGAGGGAGCCAGAGGGGTCAAGGACATAAGACATACAGAGTAAACTAACCTGGGCCCATGGTCTCACAGAGACTGAACCAAAGAACGTGCATGGGCTAGACCTAGATCCTCTACACATATGTAGCAGATACTCAGCTTGGTCATCATGTGGGTCCCTAACAATGGGAATAGGGGCTGTCTCCGACTCTGCTGCCTGCCTTTGGATCCCTTTCCCCTAGCTGGGCTGCTTTGTCTGGCGCTCATTGGGAGAGAATACATTTAGTCCTGCAACTCGAGGTACCAGGGTGGGTTGGTAACCCTTGGGGGGGGGGTTTACCTTTTCTGAGGAGGAGGAGAGGGAGGGATGGAGAGGCATGAGGGTGGGACTGGAAGGAGAGGAGGGAGGGGGCTGGGATCAGGTTGTAATGTGATTAAATAAATAAATAAATGGGAAAAAGTACCCATGAACTAAAGTTAATGCTCAACTGACTACTTACCCTGCTTCATAAGATGCTAGGCCTTCTTTGACGAGCTGGTCATTAATACTAATAGCAGATGCTCCAGGAGCCCGAGAATCAAAAAGCTCAACCAAAAGCACATTATTTTCCAGAATCTCTGTAAAACCATTAAGACTAGTTTGGAAAAAGAACGACATATGCGACAAATTGTACCAAATCAAAAAATTTGTTTATTAAAAATTGGAAGCAGAAAAAAAAATTGGAAGCAGTTTTTGAGTTTTGCATACATGAGACTTCTGGTTGAACACTGTTCCAGTTTCCCTAGGAATCAGAGCACTATTCTAAAGCCACAGTGATTGTCAATAATTACTTGACTGTATAGCATATAGAGTACTACAAATTTTATTTTAGTGGGGCTGGAGAGATGGTTCAGTGGTTAAGGGCAAGGACTGCTCTTCCATAGGACCCGAGTTCAAATCCTAGCACCCACATGGCAGCTCAGAACTGTCTGTAACTCCAGAGTCTGACAGACTCATATAGACATACTTGCAGGCAAATCACCAATGCACATAAAATAAAGGAAAAAAATATTTTAGGTTATCATGTGCTACTTTTTCTATAATGAACCAAAAGCAGTTTAGAGTTTTTTGATTAATAAAATATAAATTAATATATTTTCAAATAAAATATATTTGTTTTTTCATATACTGTTTTATGGAATATAAAAGGATAAAAGTGAATGAAAATTAACTTAGGCCAGTGATTATTTGTGATGATTTACAGCTTTTCTAAGGCTAATAAAAAGTTAAAAATGAACAAAAATCTAAAAATCTCAAATAGTATTTTCTGCTACTTTTATTTATTTAATTATTTATTTGTTTTAATTATTTATTTAGACAAATTATCTAATTTTTCTTTGATAAACCTGCTTTTTTGCGTCTACTCTGTATAGCAAACTGGGAGTTAATGGTAAAAGTGTTTCCTTAATAGTAGTATATAGCTAGGAACTTGCTTAATAAGTATTTGAATAAATAACAAAAAGACTTCTTTGGGAAACACCATCTCTAAACTGTTGAGCCCTCAATCCTCAAAAAATACCGTCAAATATATATTGAATCAGTATGATTATACCTTTTGCAAAATTAATAACAGTTGGTAGTTGCTAATCAGAATAATTCTAGATAAAAAGATAACCAGTTGCCAGCAGCAACACACAATATAATTTAAAAATACATATTAGAAAACTTCTTTCAACAGACTAGTAGTCTTGTGTAAATTATAAAGAAACAGATGGCTAAGCAGTGGTGAACACTGATACTCTGACCTTCCTACTCTCCACAGTTCTAGACTTCTACAAAGTTCTTAAAGTTCAATGTGGCTAACGTTCCACAGCTATTCTTTATTGTTGTCCCTGATTTCTTCCTATTAAACTTACATGTTTTCTAGTTTATGAGCTTGGAATCCACACTAATAGAAAGCTGTAATTCCCATCAGTGGTTACCCTAAAGTAAACGAGAATCAGGCAGGGTGGTGGGGGTAGTGGCTGAGGTTGTGCAAGATTCTTTGGCATTCCTTAAATAGAATTATCCTAGTTATTAACTATGGTATAATTAATAGTGGTATAATTAATAGTATTAACAAATGACCAAATGAGAAAAAAAGAGTAATCAAAAAATAAATCCAAGGAGCAAGATGGCTGAGGGGTAAAGGTGCCCACTGCCAAGCCTGGTGACCTGAGTTTGACTCCTGGGACTCACATGGTGGAAGGGTGTAAGCTGTTCTCTGACCTCCACATATGTGCTTTATCCTTGTGCTAATAAACACATGTAATAAAGATAAATACTTGTCTTGCATTTTCCATGGAATAATACTGAAGAAAGTTGCTAAAACCAAAAGGTTTTATATCCAAAGGTTAAGTTTAACTTATCCAGGTTAAACTTGTTTCAAATTAAGAGGAATTTGCTCAAGGACTAGTAGAACTCTGCTGTTCATCTCAGAGAAGCGCCAGATATAAAAATTCTACAGACCAAGGCTGTAATTTCTGTAATTATATTACTTTTCAACTGAATCATTTCTTCTGAAAAATTTCTCATATCAACAAAGTTATCACAGACACTGCGTACTTTTTAAAGCAGTTCTTCTCAACTTCTCTTCACTATGTAAACAGAAGAATCCTCTAATGATGGTTGGGTTCACCTAATGGTAATGTAACAGAATTGAAGAGCAACTATAAATCTTCTCTAAATTAATATGGCCTATATATCTTGGATAAAAATTGCATAAAGTGTGTGTGTGTGTGTGTGTGTGTGTGTGTGTGTGTGTCCAAGATTCCCATCTCCTTATTGACAACCTTTAGGGCCAGGTGTGTTTGGAGATTCAGAACTCCTCAAGCTGAGGAATACACACACACTATATACAATGAATATGTACAATAGAGTTGGGGCAAGTGGTCCACACACATTACTGTCTTCAAATAGAATGTGCACTTACTGTAAAGGAGATAGAGACTATCTAATAAGGCTTCCAGAAAAAAGTACTACAGTTGTAACTGTTCAAATTAGACACAGACATTCAACCTTTCATTTTTCAGAACATGTGTTAGGAACTGTGGGCTAGTGGTCAACCAGGGTTGTAGACCTGAACACTTCCAAAAATGGAGTAACATTTCTCAAAATATGGAAAGACTTTACAACTGAATTCACTTGGGACAAATGAAGGAAAGAAAAACAAGTAATCAAAAAAACCTATTTACTAACCATGTTATGCCTCTCTTCACTTGCCTAATATTAAATCTCAGACTCAGCAAATACAGACAAACAAGCTAATTTCTGGCTTCAGGTTTGCAAGGAGCCACAGTGAAGATAACTTGGTTTCATTGTTTTAAGTGAGGCCTGGCTATGTTGCTGAAACTGGCCTCAAGTTCTTGGGCCCCAGTGATTCTCAGCCTCCTTAGTAGCAGTGAAAATAGGTTCAAACTATTTTCTCTATTTTAAGGATGACTTTAGCCATCAATGGCATGTTTTTTCTTGCCTGTATGCTTTGACTGTAAGGCTTATAGGAAATAAACCACCTCAATCCTATTTCTCAATGACTGTTATTTCTCATTGTTACAATTCAAGGCTCACTTAGTTTATTCCAAGATAAGACCTTATATATAATATTAATCTTATTTAAATAATAATAGAGAAAGATAGAAATATCTTACTAATAACAGAACATGTCACGAATTTATCTTGAGTCTTTTCTTCAAATTTTTCTTTAGCCTTTTTGGACCACCGTGCTTTTTTACTTGGTTCAATATATGCCAGTTTACACTTAATTGCCTGTATCAAACAAAGTTCCACCATTAATAATATAAACTTAATGTCTAGCTATTTTAAACTTATTTTTAAGTTTAGAAAGCTAATGTTTACATAGCTTGGTGGATACAGCACTGGAAAGCCTGAGGTCCTAGGTTCTAACTCTAAGAGTTTAAAACAAACAAACAAACAAACAAAGCCCCAAACAAAATCAAGTAAAACTCTCAAAATAAAAAAACTATTTCAAACTATTTAGAAATCATCAAAGGCATGAAATACCTATAACCTCATAATAAATAAATTTATAACATAACATCATGAATAAAGAAACATAATGAAAAAATTATTTTATAAATAATATCATAAATAAAAATTATTTGGCTGAATGAAATCACTGCAATTCATATATAAGAATAATAAACATTCATTTAAAAGTTAAGACATTTATGATATAAAAGAGAGACATACAGACATATAGGACATATATGAATTCTTTAACTGCTAAAAATGTCAAAGATGGCCAGGCATGGTAGTTCCTGTCTTTTTATTCCAGAACCTGGGAGCCAGAGGCAGGCCAATCTCTTATGAGTTTGAGGCCAGCCTGGTCTACATGGAGAGTCCAGGCCAACCAGAGCTACATAGTATGACAATAAAACTCTGTCTCAAAAGAAGACACTGTGAAAGATGTATCCTGCAAGAACATATATTAAAAACATTGATTATTTTTTGTTTCGGCTTTTGAGACATGGTTTTAGCATATAACTGGCTGACAAAGGAACTTGGTATGTAAACCAAGCTGGTCTTGAACTCATAGAGATCTGTCTGTCTCAGCCTCCCGGATGCTGATTAAAGGTATGTATGTATCACCACACTTGGTTAAAACGTTGAATATACATATATATTTGTGTGAGTATTTTTCCTGAATATTTGCTCATCACATACATTCCTGTATCTCTGATGCCCACAGAGACCACAGAGTTTCAAATGGCTGTAAGTGTCCATGTAGGGTGATAGGAGTCAAACCTGGGTCCCTGGAAGAGCAGCCAGTGCTCTTAACCATGAAGCCATCACTCCAACTCCACTGAATATTTTTGCTCATCTGCATTTTCTAGTTTCTTTTTATGATACCTCTTAGTTCTTCTTCTTTTTTTTATTTTTCAGTTTTTCAAGACAAGGTTTCTCTGCGTAGCCTTGGTTGTCCTGGACTCGCTTTGTAGACCAGGCTGGCCTCGAATTCACAGAAGATCCGCCTGCCTCTGCCTCCCGAGTGCTGGGATTAAAGGTGTGCACCACCACAACAGGCCCTCTTAGTTCTTATAAAAAAAAAAAAACCAGCATGTGCTGGCAAGATGGCTTCACAGGTAAAGATGTATGCTTGCACATCAGAAAACCTAAGTCCCATGCCTGGGGCCGACATAACAGGAGAGAATCAATTTCCACAATTTGTCTCTTTGATAACATGAGTGCTGTGACATGTCTGTGTATGTGCGTACACACATGCAAAATAAAAATAAATTAATATATAACACATTTAAAGAGAATAAAGTGATATAAATACTTTAAAAAAGAGATCTTAGGAAAAATTTAAATAACAAGAGAATATAAATTAGAAGCAGCTCTCTTTTCCTACTACCCAGAGATCACAAAGATTAAGTATTTTACATATTCTCCCACACTTCTTTTTCTCCTGTAAACCTTTGATTACAGAGAAACTAAATAATATTACTTCTGAGATAAGCTTTATCACTCAATGTGCCATGAAACTGAAACTCTAGTACATGGCATCATAGCTCATAATGATGAATGAAAAGCTCCACACAGTAAGTACTTAAGACCAAATACATACATATTATATGTTTATACTTATTTGGCAACATATATCTATTTTTATTACTTCAGAGCTTGGGACTGAATCCAGAGTCTTGTACATGCTAGCCAAGTGTTCTACCTTCTAGCTCCATGCAGTGTTTCTTAAAAAGAATTTTATCTATAAAGCAGCACTTTATTTACAGGTTGCTCTATCAGACACTGCTTATAAACAAAAATAGTCATATACACAACAGTCCTATGTAAAAGAACCTCGATTTCATATTAGCCTGCTATCCTAGTTGTGGTGTTCATAACAGGTAAATTACCTTCTCTGGGGGTTCCAGAAACTCATCCTTTATTTTCCGCATATCTTTTAGTGTTATTTTTGCAGTATTACCAAAGTCCACATATTTAACTTCTACTTCCCGATGTCCAGGCAAACCTTTAAGAGTTATGAAATTAAAAACCACAAACTTAACAGGCCTTTCTGTTAGTCTATATGTTAAAGAAACTTTTGGGAAGTTCAATTATGCAGAAACTTGTATGAGGATAAACTGACTTATAAAATCACCCCAAATGGATGGTCAAGACTTTATACTTCTTTAGTATACATACAGGGCTATGAAACTTCTATCATTTCAAAACTGAAAGATGGCTGCAGTAACATGTTACTACAACACAGGAAGAAAGCCAGCATCACTGGCTGTTTGGAAGGCACAAGCAGGTGGCACAGCACTGGTTAGTTAGTCCCAGGTAATAAGCATCCATGATGGCTTTATGCTTTATGCATCCCTAGGCTAGAAGTCTCAATTCAAGTCTAATTGAGATGTAGTTTTAAACTGTAGAAAAATATAGTGTGAAATTTAACCGACAGCCTTTTCTTTACTAAAATTATCAATCACATATGAGAAGAGCGCCAGTAGGCTGGGAAGTCTCATATTTACCTCTTATTTATTCTTTCCTTTTTCTGAGGAAAGCAATGTAGCAGGGGACCACCAAAACTAAGGAGTAAACTAAAGTGGTGAACACAGGAGCCAGAAAACAGGGGCTCTAATACAGGAGAACAATGAAGTGTATTGCCAGGTCAAAAGAAGTTCCGGAACAGCAAATGTGTGGCAATCCTACAGACCATCACCACACCATGCCTATCTCTCAGACTTCTCCGACTTGAGAAGTGTGAGCAATATTTCTATTGTTTACAAGCAACTCAGTCTGTGATGTTTAGTTATAGCAACACAGACATTCAGAAGAACTGTATCTGAAAAAGGTTTAGGTAGTTTAAGACACTAACCACTAACTAAATTAAAACCAATGATGATTGAGGATAGAAAACTTAATTTGGAAGATTATTGATTTTGATGTAAGATTTGAAATGTTCTGTTTTAGTAGTAGCTAGTTAGGTTCTTAGATTAACGGGGAAAACATCTTAAACAGTGCCAAACTAAACTTAATCCTTTTAATAAAAAGTACATACCTACAAACACTGAAATCAAGCAGGTTCTTTCTCTTGCTATAAGAATATCTGACATGTAACCTATTCAAAAATTGGTCTGTGTAGCTGTAGCTCACTGTTCTAGAGGAGACTCCAGCTCACAAGTGTTGGGATTACAGACGTGGTAGTGCCATGCCCAATTCTAATTTTATTATTTTGTGAATTAAATTTAATTATTTGACTTAAAGAAAATGTAGAAAATGCACACAGTGGTAAAAAAAATTCAACACCATGGCATATGGGTACATATCTGCTTGGTTCTCTTAATGACTTTTAGCTCATGGTGGAAGTGGAAGGGCAAGTGGGTGCATGCTACAGAAGCAGGGAGCGGCAGCCTGGCTTTGAAATCACCCTTTCTCTTGGTAATTAATTCAGAGCAGGTCTTCACTCTTCCAAGGCAAACTCTGCTCTCATGACCCCAAAGCCTTCCACTAGGCTCTACCTTCCAATATTACAACACTGAGCACCAAGTCTTGACATGACTTTTCTGAGGTAAAAACAAACCAAACCAAACAAGAAACAAGAACATAAAATACTGGGCAAAACTGTCTATGGTATGTCTAATTTCTAAAACCCAATGGCTTCATTGTTTATATGTCTTTTTATGATATTAGAAATTGAATCAAAACCCTGACGCATGCTAAGCCAATGCTCTGCTGTTTAGCTACATCCACAGACTACTGTATCATTTCATTCTGAGGCAGGGTTTGTGATCAGTGGCTCAGACCCTGGACTTTCCGCCCTTCTGCCTCCTCACCTTCTACAGCAGTTGGGACAAGAGGCAGGGCACAAAATTGGCTTTACTTTTAATTATTTTTATTACTTCATTTTGCAATACTTCTGTTGTTGTTTCTGAGACATTATATATATGCAAATAGTTCAGGCTAGCCTTGAATTTGCTATGTAGCTTAGTATGACTTTGAAATGATTCTCCTGCTTCTGCTTCCTAAGTGCTGGGATTACAGGTTTAATGCTGCAATCCCATCATGCCTGGTTCTAATCTTATTATTTGTGAATTAAGTTCAATTACGTAAGAAGAATGTAGAAGATGTACAGAAAGACAGGAAAAATTAAACAATAAAGCAAATCCCCAGGAAAGAGGAATACAGTAATTTAGAAAGGAAGCTAAGAATTCTGCACCTTAACAAAAATAGCAGGAAAGAGAGATGAAGGAAGAGGCAGCCAACTTTCAAAGAATGGATTTTTGCTGCTCTGCACCATCGACTGGTTTTCTAGCCAGATTCCTAATGGTTAATTCCTAATAAAGCAAGTCAAATTCTAGTAGCCAGAGATTGGCATCCTAATGTTACAACTGCCTTTTAAAGACACACGACAGAGCACATGGTAAGAGCAGATAATACAACCTCCATGATTTACTTTCTAACAGTTCAGATGATCCTAGCTTTGACATACAACATTTCTCTGTGGAAATAATATACACTTTCCTACCGATCACTTTTGCACGATACCAGATTCCATCTTCAAATTTAGCTACACAAGCTTGATCCTGAACAGGACAAAGGATTTCCAGACTTTCCCCATCTTCACCTTTATAGAATTCCTCAATTGTCTTAAGAAGAGTTATAAAGTCCAGGTTCTCCATCTGAGGAATAAAACATAGAAAACAGAAACTCAAATGTTAAATTTACTGTATATACTGCTCAGAAATTCATAAACATTAAAAAACTGACATGAGCTATAGATTGACCTATCAAGTATTATGTACTTTGAGTTTATTTCAGAATCAGTATAAAATTAGTATACGTAGATGTAACAAAACTAAAATCCCATTAAACAAGGTAACTTACTGTATATTCCTCTAGATTACATCTATATACATACACAGATACTCTAAACTTTTGTTTTTAGCAAAACTAAGTCATACTGTACATAAAATTTAAAGATTTATTTTTATTTTATGTGTATGGGTGTTCTGCTGTATGTACGTCTATGTACCATGAGCATGCATGATACCCATGGAGGCCAGGAGAGGGCATTAGATTCTCCTGGAATTGGTGTTACAGATGGTTGTGAGCAACCATGTGGGTGCTGAAAAATGAATCTAGGTCTGCTGGAAAAGCAACCAGTGCTCTTAACCACTGGGCAATCATTCCATCCTACTGTACGTACAATTCAGTGACCAGCATTTCCACATCAACTCTCATTTTTGCTTCAGCAAATGTTCCTAGTGATATTTCTAAGCTCTATTAGTTTTATCTAAATAATCTGAATGATTATGCAATCCAAGATTATATAATTTTTCTGGCTGCTATTTCTGGAACCCATAAGCCAATCCTATAAGCTAGCACAGCCCTTTTTTAAAAATAAAATTTTTAGGGTGGGGCTGTAGAGATGGCTCAGTAGTTAAGAGGGCATGTTGCTTTTGTAGAGGCCTCAAGTTCTGTCCTAGCAATCATGTCAAGTGGCTCACAAACACCTGAAATTCCAGATCCAAGAGGAGCCATAGTCTCTGGCCTCTCCTATCACTTACAAGCAAACCCCATATATAAAATTAAAATAATGAAAATGAATCTTAAAAATAACCTCTTTTGGATGAACACTCCTTCACTGCTGGTGGGAATGCAGACTAGGGCAGCCACTTTGGCAATCTATCTGGTGCTATCTCAGAAAACTTGGAATAGGGCTTCCTCAAGACCCAGCTATTCCACTCCTTGGAATATACCCAGAAGATGCTCCAGCACAAAATAGGGACATATGCTCAATCATGTTCATAGCAGCCTTATTCATAATAGCCAGAACATGGAAACAGCCTAAGTGTCCCTCAGTAAAAGAATGGATAAAGAAACTGTGGTACATTTACACTATGGAATACTACTCAGCTATTAAAAACAAGAAATTTGTGGACAAATGGATTGAACTAGAAATGATCGTGAGTGAGCTAACCCAGAAGCAGAGAGACTCAAATGGTATATACTCACTTATAACTGGACACTAGCCCAAGGGGCAGTTCTCATCAAAGTCTTCACTTATCAGGAAAGTGGGATAGATGTAAGGACATCCTATTGGGACTCTAGGTGAGAGAAGTATGGGAGAATGGGGAAACAGAAGGATCCAGGGGGTCCTAGAAACCTACAAGAACACTATGATGGGCAGATCTGGGCCCAGGGGTTCTGCTCGATCTATGGCACTAACCAAGGACAATACGTGCAGTTATCATCAAACCCCTACTCAGATCTAGCCAAGTGACAGGACATTCTCCACAGTTAAGTGGAGACTGGAGACTGACTTTCACACAAACCCTGGTGCCCCATATTTGGCCATGTCCCGTTGATGGGGAGGCCTGAGGGCACTTGGGGGAAGGATAGCAGGCTACCAAGAAGAGACTTGATACCCTAGCATCATATTCAGAGGGAGGAGGTCCTCCTCAGTCACAGTCATAGGGGAGGGAAATGGGGTGAAAGCGGGAGGGAGGGAGGAATCGGAGGATGCACGGGATGGGATAGCAATTGAGATGTAATATGAATGATTTTATTTTTCAATAAAAAATAAAAGAAAAAAATTAACCTCTTTTGCACCAGTGAGATGGGTTGGTGAGCAAAGGGGCTTGCTGCCAAGCCTGGTCACCTAAGTTTTCTGGGACCCACATGGAGGAAGAAGAGGACCGATTCTGGCAACTTGTCCTCTGACTTCCACATTTGTACCATTAAAAAGACACAAAACCTCTTTTTCTGCAGAACTTCCCACCTTTTGGGTTTATGTTACACCATTAATTTTAAAATTCACATTTATTTGCATTTATCTATGTGTATGTGCACCTGTCACACCATCCCTGTGGAGGCAGGGCAAATTGCAGAAATCAATTCTCCCCTTCTACCATATGGTCCCCTGGATCAATCACAGGTTGTTAGGCTTAGCAGCAAGTTTTTTCCTCAACAAGCCATCTTGCCAGAACTCTTATGCTATTATCTATTATTTACTCTTCCCTTGAGTAGAGTATACTTGCTGTATTCTCCCAAATGACTACTACATCCAAAGGTTTGATAGATCTCAGACAAACCTTTTTTGCTTAACTTTTTCTGGTGACTTTGAATACTCATGCTATTAATACATTCAAGATATAATACTGACAACTTACTATTAGTATGCTAAAATTCATGTGGTAATGTGACCATAATTCTGACTTCTCAACAAACAATATTATTTTTTTTGTGCTCACTAATTAATCTGATAGCTTTGATGTCACAAATGTCCACTTCCTTATCATTTACCTAGCAGTTTTAAAATAAATTGTAATTCTTTTTTAAAATTTATTTTTATTTCTTATAATTTATTCACATTATATCCCTTTTGTTATCCCCTCACTCTTACCTTCCCGTTTCCATCTTCCTTCCCTCTTTGGTCCTATTTGCCTCCCCCAGACCTCTGATGGGGGATGGGGAACGGAACTTCCCCCACCATCTGATCACAGTTTATCAGGTCTCATCAGGATAGCTTGTGTCCACTACCTCTGTTTGTGTGCAAGGCTGCCCCAAGGGGCAGTGATCAAATAGAAATCACCAGAGTTCATGTCAGCAGTCGATACTCTCCCCCTCCCTTCTCCCAAGTGGAGAATGAGCTATCCATTGGCTACGTCTGAACATGGGGTCTAGTTACACTGCATGCATTGTCCTTGGTTGGTGTCTCAGTTTGTACAGCCCCCACCCCCAGTCCAGATCTGCAGGCCTTGATGGTCTCCCTGAGGAGCTCCTGACCCTCCCAGGCCCTTACACTCCCCACCCCTACTCTTTCATCGAACCCTCAGTGCTCTGCCCAGAGTCCAGCCGCAAGTTCCAGTATCTGTCTCGAACCCACGCTGGGTGGAGTCTCTCAGAGGACACCTATGTTGGGCTAATATTCACTAATGAGTGAGTATATTCCATGTGTGTCTTTCTGGGTCTGGGTTACCTCACTCAGGGTGACTGTTTCTAGTTCCATCCATTTGCCTGCAAATGTCAAGATTTCCTTGTTTTTAAAAGCTGAATAAGATTCCATTGTGTAAATGTACCACAGTTTATTTATCCATTCTTCAGTTGAAGGACATCTAGGTTGTTTCCAGATTCTGGCTATTATGAATAAAGCTTCTATGAACACAATTGAGTAAATGTCATTATTGTATGGTAGGGTGTATGCCCAGGAGTGGTAGAGCTGGGACTTGAGGTAGCACTATTCCTAATTTTCTGACAAAGTGCCAGATTGATTTCTAGAGTGGTTGTACAAGTTTTGACAATTCTCTCTTAAATCAAAATGCAATGGGATTGGTGCATACCTACAATCCCAGCAACTCAAGGGGCAGAGGCAGATGGATCTCTATGAGTTTGAGGCTAGCGTGGTCTGCATTCTGAGTTCCAGGACAGCCAAGGACAAATAGCAAGATCTTGCCTCAAAGAAACAAACACACTTTCTTAATGCTAATAAGTGGCATATGGAGAACTAGTCAAATACCTTTGATTAGGGGAAAGGGAAATATGCGAATTTTAGAAACAACGCTTTCAGACCATACCAAATAGCCTAGTTTAATAAAGAAATCTATTTTATTAGAGAATAGAGTAAATTCACAAATCCCTTTTTGTGACAGGGTCTTACTATTGTCCTAAACAACTCCAAGAAGGGTTCTTCTGCATGGAATTGAGGTTGTTCTCATAGGGGAGTATTTTCACCTCAAGTGGCATGTCACTCAAACTATATATACATACGTGTTCATATTACATAACAAAATAATATGTTTCCTATGGTTTTCCAAACAACCTCTCAATTGACAATATGCCTACAACACAATCTCTATATCTAGGGCACAAGAAGTATTATAGAAGAGGCAGGCAGGAAGATTTTAAGAGCCAGAAGACTAGGATATCAGTTTATGAGATAGTGTCTTCTATATATTAGGGGGAGCTACACTCATAAAATCTCACACACATATAAAACCACTAAGGGAACTTGGCAGGCTGTATTCGTATGTGTAACAATTACAGAAGAAGAGTTCAAGAATTTGAGAGGGAATGGGATGAGTATGAGTGGGTAGAGAGAGTAGAAGAAATGATGTAAATACAGTGCTAAATTATGAAGCTCTCAGAAAAAATTTAATTAAAAATGTTGAAATGATAAACATTATGCATATTTACCAAAATAAAAGGACATTGGAAGAAAAAGTCCATGTCCTAATTTGTTACAAGGTTAGAAGCTTCTAGTAATCATCCAGGCAACCAGAAAGTATGGTGCTACCCTGGAGATGGCAAGCTCTGCAGCAACATGGCTTAGGTCAAGCCTGAATGTGCACATTCAGAGCAGAGTGGTTAGTGACAAGATGCTTTCTCCCTGTGGTCAGACTCCACATCTGACAGAGCAGTAGCATCTTTATCACAGCATTTATATGTGTTTAAGTGTTTTGCCTGAATGCATGCTTGTGCACCACTTGCATGTTTAATACCACTGAATGCCAGGAGAGGGCACTGGATCCCATGGAACTGGAATTACAGACCTCTGTGAGCCAGCATGTGGGAGCCTGGTAGAAGCCCCAGTGCTCTTCAACGCCGAGCCATTCATTCTTCAGTCCCTATCACAGTATTTCTGTGATATTAGTGACCACTTCACAGAAATATGTAAGGGTTTTACATAAGCTAATTCATATAAAGCAATGAGCTTGCTGTTTTACTAGATGTCTAAACTAATTTATCACACTCTAAGCTTAATCTGAGATGCCTTTAATCTACTTTTAAGTTAGTAATAACAGCTCTTAGATATTCATGGTTGGATTATCTAGGAGCTTTCCTGGTCTCCTGTCTAAAAGGAAGTAAAAAACACTCATATGTAAGTACCACTTGTGCTTTTCTACCATTGTTTGCCTAACTTGTAGGAGAAAGAGATTTTTAATTTGCCATAAATCTGGTGGACTTCCTGTTTAAAGTGGCAGCTCCTAAGAAATTTAAATGTACAGAAGACTTGTTTTGATTAATTTTTATTCATCCCTGTTAAACATTTCTATTTAAAAATTTAAAAAAATATACTTACCAACTGAAGATAAAAATCAGTAGGATTATTTATATGGCAAACCATGACTGAAACTTCTGTCATCTCTTCAGGCAAAATGGGTGGACAATAGCATAAAGTTATATTTTTTTCACTGTGGCTTCTTGGCAATTGTGACCTAAACCTAATTAAGAGCATAATAAACAAAGACATTCTTATAAAGGTTTTGGTAGGTATTAGAAGAGATAAGGGGTTTAGAAGGGAGGTAGATGCATAAGAAACCCCAGAAAAATATAAGTAAAACATAGGCTACCTATTTCTGATCTTCCTGCCTTCTCCTCCTGAGTACTAGGGTTACAGAAATGTGCCACTGTGCCTGGCTCGTATTGTGCCGGGTTTAATCCATGCTCTGTGCATACAGGCAGACACTCTAACAAGTGAGCTGTAGCTCTAGGCCCAAGTCGATTATTTTAAAACCTCTTCATTCCCCATTATAGCTATACTCTTTTAAAAAGATTTACTTTTATTTTATGCTTATAAGTATTTTGCTTGTCTATCTTTCTGTCTTTCTGTCTGTCTGTCTGTCTGTCTGTCTGTCTGTGTGCCACATGTGTTTGTTGCCTGAGGAGGGTAGAAAGCAGCACTGGAACTGGAGTTGCAGACAATTGTGAGCTGCAAAGATGGTGTTGGAAACCAAATGTGTATTCTACAAGAGCAGCTAGCGCTCTAACTGCTGAGCCATCTCTCCAGCCCACATAGCCTCAATCTTGAAGAATATTTAAATTCTAACAAGTTACTTACCTTGCTAGTTCCATAAAAACCAATGCATCTCTGAGAGACACAGGCATATCACTGCTGATTTTATTTGTTGGTGGTTTCTGCAGATCTACAATAAGGACATCTTCTTCTTCTCCAAAAACTTTCATTAAGACAGCTTTTTTATTTACCATTTTCAAAAATTCCACTTTTGCCTCCTTTTTCCAGCCTTCACTCTATGGGTAAAATAAAGTTCCAAAGTTGTTAGTAATTACAATTAGGGCTAATGTTACAGTGTTGGATGTTGCTTTATACCAGCCAGCCTGCAACTTTAAGTAAAGGCACTGAAGCAATCATATGCATTTAGGAAATATCTGAGGCTATAAACCAAGAGCAGCCTATATATGTTCAATGTAGACATATTATCATCTATAGATACAATCTTAAGATACATATAAGTTTTAAGTAACTTTAGGATAGTATGAAAATTGAGCGCTGGAGAAATGGTTCAGTGGTTTGGAGCACCTGCTGCTCTTGTGACTGGTAAGATTGCCAGTGCCCACATGGTAGTCTGTAACCACGTGTAATTCTAGTTCCAGGGGACTCTGGCACCTTCACAGCAACCAGGCACATACTTACATACATAGATGCAAAGCATTCATATACATATATGAAATAAATACATCTAAAAATATTAATAAAAATTATAATGACTTTGAAAGTATGTTATATATGAATTTTCCACTTGAATTATAAAACTTCAAAAGGTAATTCTGAATGTATACTTTAAGACCATCGCACTGTAACAGTATAACAGAGACTAAATAGTGGACACCAAAGCAATAAAATTTGGTTCCAGGGATGTAGCTCAGGTGGCAATGTACTTGCCTAGTACAAACCCAGTGCCATATTAACTACAAGAGGAGCTGCTAAGTGTTGTGAGTACAGAGCACAAAGGCACAGACTTCTGCCTTCATAGACCTCGTAACACAACAACTGCTGCACACCTACTTTTAGATATAATTCCAGTTCTCCTAGGATTTCTTGGGGAAAAGATTCACAAATAATTCCTAACAGAAAGCTACATGAGTCATGAATGAAATACAGAGAAAGAGGAGGAAATGTACAGAAATAGGCAGCATCCCATTTTCTAACTGATTCCTTTCTACAAAACTGACTCTAAAACTTGGTGTTTTACTTGAGTATTTCATTACGTTAACATAAACTTTCTTTTTTTAAAATTTAAATAATTCATTCAGATTACATCTCACTAGTTATCCCCTCACTTGTAACTTCTCGTTCCTCCCTCCCTCCCTCCTTCACCCTGTTCCCCTCCCCTAGGCCTGTGACAGAAGGAGACCTCCTCCCCCACCATATGGTCACAGCCTTTCAGGTCTTATCTGGGTAGCCTGCTTCCTCTTCCTCTGAGTGCCACAGGCCTCCCCACCAAGGGGAAGTGGTCAAAAAGGGGGCACCATAGTTCATGTCAGGGTCAGTCCCCACCTCCACACAACTGTGGAGAATGTGCTGTCCATTGGTTACACCTGAATAAGGGCTGTAGGTTTACTGCATGCATTGTTTTTGTTTGGTACAGTAGTTTGAGCAGACCCCAAATATAAACTTTCTTGAACTCAAATTTTCATTAAAATATTTTCAGTTATAGCCGGGCGTGGTGGCGCATGCCTTTAATCCCAGCACTTGGGAGGCAGAGGCAGGTGGATCGATGTGAGTTCAAGGCCAGCCTGGTCTACAAAGTGAGTCCAGGACAGCCAAGGCAACACAGAGAGACCCTGTCTCGAAAAACCAAAAAAAAAAAATATATATATATATATATTTTTTTTTTCAGTTATGAAAGCTGAGGCTTATGGCACCTTTTACTAGCACTAGTTCATAAGCAGAATGTGTTTGTCAAGATTAACTGGTTCTTTCAGATCAGCTTAGTAATTTCACTGGCAACACAACTAAAACTCCAGTAGTCTTTGAGGAAGAACTACTTTCCAATCTCACTTATCTCACTTACTGAATGGTATGGAACGATGTCTTTCAGGGAGCACAGGTGTGCTAAGTGTGGGATGTCTTTCAACAGTTCTTCACTATAGGATTCAGACTTCCTTAGAAGCAGACAGAAGTCACTTAGTGTAACATGCTGCTCACCAACACGCTCTGGTTCCATATGTGTGTCACCAGCTCTACGAAAAAGTAATATTGAGAATAATGCTTCCCTGGGTATGGCTGTGCATGCCTTTAATCTCACCCACAGGAGGCAGAGGAAGAGACAGATGGATCTCTGCTGGTTTGAGGCCAACCTGGTCTATTAGTGAGTTCCAGACCAGCCAGGGTTTCATAGCTAAAACCCTATCTCAAGAAAGATAAAGAAAAATTTCAGTCTTTGAATTCCTTTTATTCTTTACAAGATAAATACTTCTAAGGATAATTACCTCAAGTTAAATCTTGTAAAAAATTATATTCTAAATTAATACTTTATTAATAATTTCATTATTAACTATTATTAAGACACAGCTTTACTACATAGTACTAAATCTTGTGAAAGTTTAACTTTCACAAACTCATTCAGTTTAAACTTAAAGAGCATAATTAATATATTTATATTTATAAAGCTGTGCCCATTAAATAAAGTAACCATGCTAAAGACAATAGGGCTCTCACTACAAAATCATTTCAATTTCTTTTTCTAAGACCTAGAAACAAAGTTTTTAATACATAAGGTAAGTCAGACAGCATGATATTCAAACATCCTTTCATGAATTTATAGCAATAAGATTAAAAATAATTCACCTAATCATATGTAGCTAACTATTAATACTTTATTTAAAAGCATCAGCTACATTATCCTCAGCTCTGAAACAACATAAGATGTATATCTGAGCACATACAAAATCTCTTTTCCAAGTTCCTCTTCTAACAATTCCAATAAAGGAGAACATTTAGTTACTTTGTAAGACAAATATACAACAAGATAGTAGAGCAGAGGCCTTGGACATGAACTACAACAACTCTTTAGCTATTACTAACTTTCTTCCATCCTCTTTCCCACAAATGTTTCTAAGCAGGCTAAGAACACACAATAATCACAAAGAGTCATACCCTGTGATGATCAGGACTTCAGAATTTCCAAAATCTACCATGAATATCTGTATTAGTGAAATTTCACAGGCTGGGAATTTGGTAGGACTACATGGTTTTCTGGTATTTTTAGTTTTTGTTGGAATTATTTCAGTGATAATTCCTCGACACCACATTCTATTCACTATACTGTTGACAAATATTCTTGAACCTACATAATGAGGGAGACAAATCATTAGCATTTATGAGTAAGGACATCAAATAAAGCTCTACCTTATAAATATGTATCTTAGTTTCCAACTAAGAAATCACAGTTCATTGATTTATTAATTACATAGTACTGTCAAGTGTTGTAAGACTAAAAGGCAACATATTGTGGCAGTTTCTTTACTACAGAAACTTATAAGCTAATTGAGAGGCTAAAACCACATAAAGTACACTATACTATGAAACTCTAACTGTCCTGGAACTAACTATGTAAACTGGACTGGCCCCAAACTGTCAGAGATCTGCCTGCCTATGCCTCCTCAGTGCTGGGACTAAAGGAATGTGCTACAACACCTGACATGGAGTTGGTTCTTTCACTGCAGGAAGTTGAGGTGTGGGGCTCAGAATATAGTATGTCAAATATGTCATTTTGACATACGCTAAGCAAAACAAACTGCCAGGACCAAGGCCTCTCTAACCTTCCCTGGGTTTTCCCTTAAGCAAAAACAAGATCTGCTTACCCAAAGTTCATTTATTTAACAAAACTTCCAAAAGAATAGGATTGTCCTAACTCCCTAACAGTAATCAGAAATCCAGAAAAGACTAATTATCAGAAAAAAGAAAACAGTAAAAAAGTCACCACATAGCATAGATAGCTTCTCATCTGTTCTGAGTTCAGCTCTCAGACACTACCTGAAGGGCTTAAATTGTGTAATTCACACTTTGCGCAATAACAATTATTTGTAATAATGTACTATAGTAATTTACACTTTATAATAAGTATAAGCTCTAAAATAATTAGGAAGCTCTAGCTTTCTTCTCTTCCATCTTGATTCTCTCTTCTCTAAGAAATAGCTAAGCTTCAACCCTTTAGCCTTTTTTTGCATGCCATATTTTCTGTAGCTCCTATGTACATGAATATATTTATTATTATTCTCTCTTATAAACCTGCCTTGTTACAGAACATTGGCTATGATCTAGTTAATTGGCAAGGGATAACTTCTTGTCTATCCCAACAGAACAAAGAATATCTACAAGTCTAATTCATGCCACAGTGAGGCAGTAGAAATGTGGTAAGCTAGAACCCATCTGCATAACAATACTTCACTCTGAAGAGGGTGTTATGGGCTTTCTAATTTAAGAAGCAACTGACTCTATAATAGAGCTGTTATACTCCAAACATGTGTTAACATTGATTTTAATATTTAGCTAACTTACCTAAGTAATTTATGTTAAATAATTCCAAAACTTTTATATGAATATTATAAAATGAAAAAAATCTTCTAGTAAGTCTATATAGGTTGGCCAAATGTTACAGTATTTAAACAAACTTGGTAGTATAATCTGGAGTAATCTTTACCTAGCTCCAAAACGTCTGAAGGATCAAGGTGCAAGCTCTTATTGCAAACTTGCTTCATTTTCTTCTCCAATATTGTTGCATCTTTTATTTGTGAATATTTCCGCACATAGAAGTGGCAAGGATGTATTACATGACTTACAAAAACTAGCTCTGGACAACCTGGGCAAGAATCCATATTTAAAGCACATTATTAAAACATGACCTAGGAAAGAACCATAAAAGGTGGGCAACTGTAATTTCAAAACAAACAAAAAACCCCACCACCACTACCACCAACAAAACAGAAACAAACAAACAAACAAACAAACCTGTCTTGTACCAGCAGGTTTCTAAAATTATTAGGAGCCTGGAAAGAGCTAAACTGCAAAGGCCCAACAAAACAAATGGTTCACCTTTGTGTGTGTGTTGCCAGGGATGAAACCCTGGCTATCACGCACCTTAGGCAAACGCTCTACCACTGAATTACAGTGCCTCCACTATGAACTCTTCAGCAACAAGAACTGCAAATACTTTGTCTATCTTGAGAAACATTTTCTATAGGTGGGACTGAAGTTCATGTAAGATTTGAAAGTCACGGTATATAATATAACACAGGAAATCTAGGAAGTCCATCATGTCCAACACAGTAAAGAAGCAGGCCCCTCATACTAAGAGAAAGGAAAATAATAAACAGCAATCCAACCAACCAGAAAGGCAACCCAAACCATGAATAACAGCGTACCCCCTCAAAAATGACTAAGTGCAAACAGACTTGGGGTGGTTTAAATTAGAATGCCCCCATATGCTTGTGTATTTGCTTGGTCCCCAGTTGGTGGAACTGTTTGGGAAGGAATAGGAGGTGTGGCCTTGTTGGAGGAGTTGTATCATTAGGGGTGGCTTTTCAGGTTTCAAAGCCCCATGCCATACCTATTGTGTTCTTTCTGCCTCATAATTATGTCTTAAGTTACCAGCTACTGCTTCAGTGCCATGCCTGCCTGCTGCTATGCTTCCTACCATTATGGTCATGGACTCCAGCCATCTGAAACTGCAAGCCTCAAATAAACTCTTCTATAGGTTGTGTTGGCCAGGGTGTCTTATAACAGCAATAGAAAAAGTAATCAAGACAGGCCACAAGTCGTCATTTAAAAGACAAACTTGCTGACTAGATTATAAAGCATCTGGCTATTGTGTTGTCTCCAAAGAAAAAGATAGCCATAAATCAAGAATCAAATGAACAAAAATTAAACTGGTATATTCAAGACAAAACTACTTTAAAAAGATAAAGACTACTACATAGCAGTAAGTACAACAATTCATCAAGAAGATATAATAAGTGTAAATATATGTATACTAAGAGTTAGGGCTTCTTTCATAAAACATTAAAGGGAATGCAAAATCAGGCAGGTACTGATATAATAATAGTGAGTAACTTCAACATCATTTTATTTAAACTAAAAATCAACAAAGAAACAAGTGTTAAACTATCTTATGCATCACTCAGAACTATCATCTATGGAATACTCGATTTAACAAATATAGAATACATATTCTTCTCATCAATGCATGGAACCCTCCATACAACAGACAATATTACAGGCCAAAAAGTAAGCCTTAACAAATACAAAATAATTTAAAAAATTCCTTGCATTTTATCAAATCACAGCAGAACAAAACTAGATACCAGCAAGAGATACAGAAGAAATTGCACAAATGTCCGCAATTTGAATTCTAGATCAACTGGTGGTGCCTGAAAAAAAAGAGAAGGGAATATATTTAAAGTTTTCTAGAGTCAAAGCTGGGGGTGGGGTACATGCCTTTAATCCTAAAACTCAGGAGGAGAGGGAGGATGACCTCTGTGAGCTCCAGGACAGCCTGGTCTACATGGCAAGTTCTAGGTGAGCCAGAGCTACACAGTGAGAGTCTCTCTCAAAACCGAACAAAAGTCTTAGAATCAAAAGAAACAGTATCATAACTTATTAGGGTGTCTAGAATAAAGCTAAGGCAGTTCTAAGAGCAAATTTATAGCAATCGAGTATTCATTCACATTAAAAATAATGCATGAGCCATATATGGTGATGCACACTTATAATCTCAAAATTTGAGAGATGCAGGCAAGGGGATTAGAAGGTCAAGATTATTCTCAGTTTACAAAGTGGGTTTGAGGCAATTTTGGACTACATAAAACACTACCTCAATTCTCCTACAGTCCCCAAATTAGAGTAAGTTCAAATAAATAACTTAATGATATTTTTTCAAGGTCTTAGAGTAACAAAAGCAAGCCAATTTCTGCAGGCAAAAGAATAAAAGATCATCTTAGAAAATCATTAAGACTTAAAATAATACAAAGAAGCAAAGAACTGGTTTCCTGAAAAGATAAACAAGATTGACAATCCTATCCAATCTAATCAAAATTGAGGATTGTAAACTAATAAAATTAGAGAGAGCAAGAGCATGTGTGTGCACGTGCGCACCAGAGAGATGTTGTGGTGTTTTTTAATGAAAATAGGGCCATAGGGAGTGATACTATTAGGAGGTGTGGCCTCGCTGGAGTAGGTGTGCCTTAAAAATTATATTCTAAAAAAAAAAACCTGGAAAACCTAAAGAAATGGATAAATTCCTAGACATACAGAACCTAAACTAACAGATGTGTAAAACACATTTAGACTGAAGCAGTAATCAGTTATATCCTTACAAAAGCGCAGGACTGGGTGTATTTACTGTCATATTCTATCAGACAGACTTTACCCCACCATTCCTTAACTAACTCATTCTATAAAGTTAGTTCCCCCAAAACTAGATGAAGACAGCAGCAACAAAACTATATACAAATTTCTCCCATAAACAAAAAATAAAATTTATCAATCAAATTCTTGCAAACTGAATTCAATAATAGTACATTAAGAAGATTATATACCATAAGCAGGTGGCTTCATACCCGGGATTCAAGGTTGGTTCAACATATGCCTCTTAGTAAGTTTAATACAATACACAAATGGACTTAAGGACAAAAATTACATGATCATCTCAACAGACAAAGAAAAAGTCTTTGAGAAAGTTCAGTATCATTTTACAATAAAAGCCCCGAAAAGGCTAGAAACAAGAGGAACATATCTCAACATAATAAAGGTCATATATAGCCAACATTATGTAAAATGGAAAAAAAACTAAAATAATTTCTTTTAAAATTAAGAGCATCATTTTGTGCTCTTATCCACAAATACAATTCTTAAAGTCTCAGCTACATCACTAAGAGGAAAAGAAAAAGATATAAAACATGAAAAAAGTAAAAGTATCCATATTTTCAAATAACACAATATGCTTAAAAGACCCTAAAATCTCCACAAGAAAACATTTAGATCTAATAAACACCTTCAGCAAAAAATAGAATATAAGAATCAATCCATAAAACCCAGTAGCCATTCTATACACCAGTAAATGAACTTGCTTATAAAGAAATCAGAAAAATTCCATTCACAATAGCTTTAAAATTACCTATGGATAATTTTAGCCAAAAGTAAAAGATCTCTATAGTCAAAACTTCAGAATACTAAGTAAAAAAAAATTGAAGACACTTGAGGATGAAAAGACTTCCTACACACATGGCTTGGCAGAGTTTTTGTTAAAATAGCCATATTATATAGAACTAACACATGACCCATCTAAACCACTCTTGTGTAATATATTCAAATGAATGTAAGAAAATACACCATGAGATACTTGAGCATCTATGTTTATTATAGTACTATTCACAATGAGCAAGTTATTATCTTAATACACTAACAGATGAGTGGATAAGGAAAATGTGTGTGTTTGTGTGTGTGTGTGTGTGTGTGTGTGTGTGTATACACATATACATACATACTATGGGGTTTTATTCAGCATAAGAAATGAAATTATATCATACACTGGAAAATGGATGCAAGTTGAGACAATATTAATCTAAAAGAGAAAAAGCATTTTTCATTTATGGATTTTAGATTATGTGTGTGTGTGTGTGTGTGCGTACATATACGCGCACACACACACACACACGCATACACACACACACACACATAAGTCTTAAAAGCAGAAGCAAAACACTCTGATGAAATAAAGGAGAGTATCAGAATGGAAAGAAGAAAGGAGATGGTGGGGGAATAAATAATGGCCAAAGTACATGATATATAAAAAGGTTTTATGAAACCCACCACAATGTACAATGAATGCATGCCAATAAAATTCACAAACACACCAAATTGGCTAAACTACCAAAAATGATCTACTGATTTATGATAGCTAATTTTAATTGTCAACCTGATTAGATTTACAACCACTTAGGAGATAACCCCCTAGGCATGACTGTGAGGGCATTTCCCAAGGTGCTTAACCAACAGAAGACTCACCAGGACTGTGTGTGTGGCACCATTTTATGAGCTGAGGTATTAGATGGAATAAAGAGAAAAGTGAGTAGAGTGTCAAGCATCCATTTCTCTCTGCTTCCTGACTGCAGATGGAATATGGCCAGCTGCTTCATATTCTTGCCACCATGTCACCTACCACTCTCAAACTGTGAGCTAAAATAAATCTTTTCTTTAAATTGCTTCTGTCAAGCATTTTGACAAAGCAACACAGAAAGTAACAAATACAGAAAACTGGTAGAGACTTAGGGATGCTATTATGATAAATCTGACCATGTGGTTCATAGGCTTTGGAACTGGTTTGTGGGAAGAGTAAGGAAGAGTTTGGACCTTAGGGTTAGAGAATCCCTAGAATGTTAATGGGTTATTCTGGTGGGAGTTTATTGACAGAAAGGCAGATAAAAAAGCCGCATTTACAAGGTTTCAGATTGTGGAAAAAGATTCTAGGCTGCAGACCATTTGTGTTGCATCCTGGCCAAGATAATGGTTGTACACCACCTATGTCCTGAAAAGCTTCTGTGAGGCAAAGGACACGTCTAATAGAACAAAACAGCAGCCTACATAAAGGGAAGAGATTTTTACTGATTCCACATTCAGTATCAAAAATATATAAAGAACTCAAGAAACTAGATAAAACCCAAATAATCCAATTATGCACAAAACTCAAGACAAGTGGATTAAAGACCTCAACATAAAACCAGAGACACTAAGTCAGTTAGAAGAAAAAGTGGGGAAGAGCCTGGAACACATAGGCACAGGAGACAACTTCCTGAACAGAACACCAACAGCCCAGGCCTTAATATCAACAATTAATAAATGGGACCTCATGAGGCTGAGAAGCTTCTGTAAGGCAGGAGACACTGTCAAGAGAACAAAGCGACAGCCTACTGACTGGGAAAAGATCTTCACCAACCCTACATCTGACAAAGGTCTAATATTCCAAAATATATAAAGAACTCAAGAAATTAAACACCACCAAACCAAATAATCCAATTGAGAAATGGGGCTCAGAACTAAACAAAGAATTATCAACAGAGGAATATCAAATGGCTGAGAAACACTTAAAGAAATGCTCAACCTCCTTAGTCATCAGGGAAATGCAAATCAAAACGACTCTGAGATTCCATCTTACACCCATCAGAATGGTTAAGATCAAAAATTCAAGCGACACCACATGCTGGCGAGGATGTGGGGAGAGAGGAACACTCCTTCATTGCTGGTGGGAATGCAAACTAGTACAACCACTTTGGAAATCTATCTGGTGCTATCTCAGAAAACTGGGAATAGGGCTTCCTCAAGACCCAGCTATTCCACTCTTTGGAATATACCCAGAAGATGCTCCAGCACACAACAAGAAAATTTGCTCAACCATGTTCATAGCAGCCTTATTCATAATAGCCAGATCATGGAAACAGCCTAAGTGTCCCTCACTAGAAGAATGGATAAAGAAACTGTGGTACATTTACACTATGGAATACTACTCAGCTATTAAAAACAAGGAATTCCTGAAATTTGTGGACAAATGGATTGAACTAGAAATGATCATAATGAGTGAGTTAACCCAGAAGCAGAGAGACTCAAATGGTATATACTCACTTATAACTGGACACTAGCCCAAGGGGCATGTCCCATGAAAGTCTTCACCTACCAGGAAAGTGGGATAGATGTGAGAACATTCTATTGGGACTCTAGGTGAGAGAAGTATGGGAGAATGGGGAAACAGAAGGATCCTGAGGGTCCTAGAAACCTACAAGAAGAACATTATGACAGACGGATCTGGGCCCAGGGGTTCTGCTCAAACAATGGCACCAAGCAAGGACAATACATGCAGTAAACATGGAACCCCTACCCAAATCTAGCCAATGGACAGGACATGTTCTACAGTTGAGTGAAGAGCGGGGAATTAACTTTCACATAAACTCTGGTGCCCCATATTTGACCATGTCCCCTTGATGGGGGGCCTAGTGACACTCAGAGGAAGGATAGCAGGCTACCAAGAAGAGACTTGATACCCTATGATCATATAGAAGGGGAGGAGGTCCCCCTCAGTCACAGTCATAGGGAAGGGGAATAGGGTGAAAGCGAGAGACAGGGAGGAATGGGAGGATACAAGGGATGGGATAATCATTGAGATGTAATATGAACAAATTAATAAAAAAATTTTAAAAAATCCAGCTATACCACTCTTGGGCATATATCCAAAGGATGCTTCATCCTGCCACAA
>OU015746.1:130258732-130268840 GCA_907169655.1 Acomys percivali | reverse complement strand
TTGCTCTCTACAAACTGACAGCAAAGCCTCCATTGTTGAAGACAACACCTACACAACTTATTGAGCATGGAGAAGTGGAGCTGGTGCCTACATAGAACCTTCACCCATTCTCGTGTCTTTGGCATGGAAAAGTAATCTGCAGGCTACCAAAAGAGAACTAAAACACCAACACACCCACAAAACCTTTGATCTGCTTGCAAAATATGCTAGAACGAAGGCGGCACAAAGCTTGTGAGAGAACCCAATCAATATTTGATTTGACTTAAGGCCCCACTCCATGAGACAGAACTCATACCCAAAACTGCTGTGTGAGCAAGAACTAAGACTAGAGAGAGCCCAGAGACCTAGAATAAAAATAAATAGTGCCAGTCTTAAAAAAGTAGTATTACAATGACTCCTAATGACATTCTGCTACACTCAGAGATTATTCAGATATCATCAGAGAAATTTTCTCCTACAGCAGATAGGAACAATCACAGAGACCCACAACCAGACAATATGCAGAAAGAGAGACCTTAGAACACACAGCTCTAAATGAGATATCCCATCAAACCCCTTCCCTCAGAGCTTGGGAGCAAAGTACTCTAAATCAGTTGAGCAAAGCTCCTATGAACTCAAAGACCAATGCAGCAAGCATAGGGGTTACCTACATGGGTCTGCACCAGGCCCTCTGTGCACACATTATAGCTTTCAGCTTCATAGTATTTTTATGGCTACTCCTGAGTGTGTGAATAAGTAGGTCTCTGATTCTTGTGCCTTCTCTTGATGTTATTTCCTTCTGTTGGGTTGATCAGTCCAGTCTTGATGTGATGGTGTTTATTTTATCTTATATTTTATTTTGTTATGTTTTTCTGTTATCTCTTAGAAGTCTATTATTTTATAATGAGAGACAGAAAAGGGAGTAGGGATCTGTATGGGAAGGGAAGTGTGGAGGAACTGGGAGGAGTAACTGCAATTAGGATATATTATATGAGAAAAGAATCTATTTTCAACAAAGGAAAAATAAGAAAAGACAATTGAATGGGCTCCCTATTGAAAAACAGTTGTTTAGGAATGTGTTTTCTAAGGTCCTGGGTAAAGTACATAGTATAGCTATCATAGAAGGGCATCAAATTATAGCTCAATCTGGCAGCAGGCCTTGTCAGTGCTGTCAAAATGGTTCTGTTTGGCGGGCACACAACAATACTCAAGGGTTATAAGGTCACGGAGGCAGACACGGTTTCAGAAAGTTGCCAAGAATGGGCAATGTATGGCAGGGTCCAATTCACTACAAGGAGGCCCCAAAGAGGTCATTATGTAAACCTGTGAAGGTGAAGCCCAAGCTGGGATGGAGACCATAGGATGTGGGCAATGCCAGGACAATAAGATGTCTGTGAAGGAAAGTTACAGACATTCTGGAGAGGAGGTGTCCCAACAGAGAGGCTCTATGTGCTACATGAGGCAGAACTGGAGGTATGGGACTCTTTTCAAGCTCACTAGGGCCCACAGGATGCTACTACAAGCTCCAGGTGCTGGGCGTGGTGCTACAGCATTTGGTATTTGCCCTACATGGTTTTAGGCCTGCATCAGTCCAATCTTTCCTTGCAAATGTGTCTTAGTCTGATTTCTATTTCTGTGATAAACTCCATGACCAAAAGCAACCTGGGGAAACAAGGATTTATTTCATCTTACACCTTACAGTCTGTCATGAAGAACAGTCAGGACAGGAACTCTAGGCAGGAACCTGAAAGCAGGAACCAAAGCACAGTCTATAAAGGAACATGGTTTACTGGCTTGTTTTCCATGGCTCTCTCAATTTGCTTTTCATATAATCCAAGACCACCTGTTCAAGGATAGCAACAACTACAGTGGACTGAGCTCTCCCTCATGAATCATTGATCAAGAACATGTCTCATCGACTTGCCCAGAGGCCAATCTGATAGAGGCATTTTCTCAACTGAGTTTCTCTCTCCCAGATGAGCCTTGCTTGAGGCTGACAAAAACAAAAAACAAAACTAACCACCACAGTATGCTCGTGTTCTTTACATTTAGAACAGGAATGCTTACACTGTGACAATGTATACAGGAAGTATTTACCTTTTCAAAAAAATTTACAGAGTCTCATATTATTAATAATACTCCCTTGAATCCCAGAAGCAAATGAACTTTTGAACTGTGTTGGGGATGTTAAATACTAAAGGGGACTTTCATTGTGAGATGAGCACAATATTTTAGAGGCAAAGGATAGTATTTTGTTGTCAACTTGACAGAGGGTGGACCCATGATGCTTAATTATGATAATCAACTTGACAGGATTTAGAAGACAACTCTCTGAGTATGGTTTCAATACAGTTCCAGAGAGGTTTAACTGAGGAAGGAAGGCCAACCCTGAATATGGGTGACATTCTGAGGCTGGGGTCCTGGGCTGAATAAAAGGAGAAAGTGAGGGGGCTGGGAGATGGCTCAGAGCTTAAGAGCATTGTCTGCTCTTCCAAAGGGCCTGAGTTCAATTCTCAGCAACCACACGGTGGCTCACAACCATGTACCACGAGATCTGGTGCCCTCCTCTGGCACGCAGGTATACATGCAGGCAGAACACTGTATATCTAATAAGTAAATAAATCTTAAAAAAAAAAATAGGAGAAAGTGAGCAGAGCAACCACATTCATCTTCTCTTCCTCCTGACTGCAGAGAGAATACAACCAGCCTCCTCAGGTTCCTGCTGGCATGCCTTCTACTGCTACTGCTTCTACATCGTCATGAACTGCACCTTAACTGTAAGACTAAGTACATCTTTAAGTTGCTTTTGTCAAACATTTTTGTCATAGTATCAGCAAAAGTAACTAATACAAGATTCAACCAACATATACACAATGGAATTTTAGTGAGCTGTTACAAAAATGAAATCATGACATTTGCAGAAACTAATGAAATTGGAAATCATTATGTCAAACGAAATAGGCAGATTCAAGAAGATAAATACCATTCTCTCATATGCAGAATATAGTTGTGCATGTGTGTGTGTGTGTGAGTGTGCATGCATGTATGTGTGTACAGGTCAACAAACTAGAGGTGAGTAAGAGACTTAAAAGAAGGAACAAAGGAAGAAAAGAGAATGCAATGGAACACACATGGCATGAAAACAGACAAGGGACAACTGGGAAGAGGAACGAGACAGGCCAGAGTCAGGAAGGGAACAAATGAGAACAAAATAACACATAAATACAAGAACATCATAAGAAGACCTATTATTCTACACCATAAATTTAAAAAGACACTAAAATTTGAAGAACCAATGTAACTACGTAACTAGCGGTTATAGCTGTGAGAAACATTATCAATTTAATGTTTCAGATAGTAAAACCTTTTAACATTAAAAGGAAAACAGATCTAGGTGGTAAAATGATCTTTGTGTCCTCCTACATATTAGGAAAGAGTCAGCATTCATCAAGCAAATGCCACTCCATCAAGTGTGGACAGTTGTTAGCATACCTGCTTTTGATCCAACAGCAGAAGATAGCACTTTCTGAGGAGGCTTCTTTTGGTATCCAGAAGTTTCCATAGGACCATCTGTGGAGCATGCTTTTTCAAAATAAATAAGATAACTTTAGGAATTCTGTTAATGTTGACATTGACCAGACACTAGTGTCTAAAAAGCTGTGACTGAATTGGTAAAACACTAGAAAGGCAAACTTCTTTTTCTTTTCCTTTTTTTTTTTTTTTTTAAATTTTTTGAGACAAGAGTTTCTCTGTGTAGCCTTGGCTGTCTTGGATTCACTTTGTAGAGTAGGCTGGCCTTGAACTCACAGAGATGTGCCTGCCTCTGCCTGGCGAGTGCTGGGATTACTGGCGTGCACCACCATACCCAGAGACCAGAGAAGGAAGAGGAGGAAGGCAGGCCGGCACCACAGTGAGGTGCAGTAAGAAGCACACAGCTGGTGCGGATGGAGATTTGGCTCAGATGATGATAATTAGCAAGTATTTGGGATTATGGATGGGAAGTAGCTTGATAGAAATAATTAGAAGCAGATGGCATGGGATTGAAGCAGGGTATGGGATAGTACCCCAATATGGGAAATAGTTTAGGGGATTAGTAGCTGTCCTGCCCCCAGGTTAACTAAGGCTATTTTAAAATATAACAGGTGTCTGTGTCTTGATTGATTGCTAGTGGGTTAGAAAATACCACTCTAATAATAATTATAGGCCTAATAATAAACATTATTAGGTCATACTGATAAATTAACCATAACAGATTTGAGACAAGATTTCTAGTAAGTAAAGTCATGAAAGGTAATCACAAGTCATTCAAGCATCAATGATGATAATTTAAATGGAAGATGTGTCCTTTGTATTTAAATTTTCATTCTGGGTCTGTGTTGAGAAACCTACACTTTGAGTGTGTTCTACTATCTCCCTTAAAAATGTCTCTTTTACTCTCTTTCTTTCTCTCCTTTCTATGTGCTTAAATTTCTATTAAAATATTTCAAATAAATTCCACTTAAAATACTTTTCTGAAGTTAGCCAGTAAAGCAGACAATAGTGTTAAAAACTGTCTTAAAGAAGACGGTTAATGCAAAATCACATATAGTAGCATTCCATTTCTACAAGAATGGACAGACTACTAACACTGTAAACAACTGGAATATTTACTTGTTATAAAATGATATTCACAACAGTTTAACCCCAGATTAAATATCAGAACAAAGATTTAGGAGGTGTTCTTAATTTAAGAACAGAGTAGTAAAACTGTATCCACAAATTTCATCTACCATTTATTTGTACCATTTATACCAAATTTAAATATATAACATGAAAATATCAAATATCTTAAGTACATCAAATATTAGAGTTGCACATCAAAAATTTTAATTTATTTTTTATAGATTTAAAAAATTATTTTTATGTGTACTGGTATTTTGTTTGCATGTATGTATGTGCACTACATGGGTGGGTGCCTGGTGCCTGTTGATGTCAGAAAAAGGTACTGGATCCCCTGAAATTGGAGTTACAGATGGCTGTAAGCCACTATGTATGTGCTAGGAACCAAACCCAGGGCCTCTGGTCCTCTGCAAGAGTGAAAAGACTTTTAATTGCTGAGTCAACTCTCCAGGCCCCAAATACTGTTTTTTTTTTTATTATTATTATTTTTCAGACAATGTCTCACCGTGTAGCCTTGCCTGGCCTGGGACTCACTATGTATATCAGGCTAGCTTAAAATTTATAGAGATCTGCATGCCTCTGCTTCCTGAGTGCTGGAATTAAAGACTTTTGCCAATATAGGCCTTTAAAAAGCAAGCTCTTGTTAATAATCTTACCATTCAAGTTATTGAGGCAGGATTGATTTATTTTATTTTTTTATTAATTTATTCAGATTACACCTAAATTTTTATCCCCTTTTCTCTTCCTGTTCCTCCCTCCCTCCCTCTTTCATCCTATTCCCATCCCCTATGTCTGTGACAGAGGGGACCTCCTTGCCCACCATATGGTCACTGCCTGTTAGGTCTCATCTTGGTAGCCTTCCTATTCTTCCTCTGAGTGCCATCAGGCCTCCCCACCAAGGGGAAGTGGTCAAATATGGGGCACCAGAGTTCATGTCAAGAGTCAGTCCCTGCTCTCCACATGACTGTGGAAAATGTGCAGGATTGATTTAAATAGAGGCCTAGCCTGAGGTACATAGTGAACTCTGGGCCAGACGGCATTACAGTGTGAAACGCTTCCCACCCCCAAAACCCCAATATAAATGAATAAAAAGCTAAAAACTAATTTCCCAATGTAGGAATATATGAAGGTAGGTATATGGAATCAATAGGTCTAATTCACAATGAGGATATGAGATATAAGATTAGAGTATATTAAAAACATGAACAAAAAGACAGTAATTGATTTTAACTACAGGTAATAAATAGATACTCTCTTTTCTATTTTTACTCACATTCTAGGTTTTCCTCAATAATTTCTTCAATTATTACATCAGGACTAGATCCTAGTTGAGGCAGTACAGCAATAGTCTTAGGAGACGTCTCCACAGCCACCTCTTTCTGTGGCTGCTTGTTTCTCCCTTCTAAATGCCTGTCAGGGGCCTCTGCTTGCAAAGGAGGCATAGGTGTTTCACCAGCCAGGACAGCCACATCTACCCTTTTCTTTTCTAGTGATGAGTACACATCACAACAAAGTTCCTTTTTATTATTAAATTTCTTTTGAACAGTCTGTCCATCTTCATTTTCTTCAGGGTGACATCTGTTTAAAAATATACAGTAGGACTATTTCAATATTGATCTTCAAGCTATTTTTTTTCCATTTGATAGCTGATAGTGTGACACATACCAAAAGATTAAATTGTAGCTGACCTGGAGGTATTTGTAAACCGCTTCATTGATGCATAAACATACACAATTCAATGACTTTGGTAACCTTAAAGAGTTTCATAACCTTGCCATAATCTAATTTTAGAACATGGTCACTGGCCCAAAAGAGCCCTCTTGCCCTTTTCAAACTCCTAAAGAAACTGCCTACTCAAAGTCCCAAACAGCCTTTGAGACTGTATGCTCTGTTTTGTTTTGTTTGAGGCAGGATCTCTCTTACTAAGTTACTCAGGTTGGCTTGGCATTTGGCTGGTCTCTTAACTCCTCCTGCTTCAACCTGCCAAGTGTAGAGATTACAGGTGTATGTCAATACGCTTACCTAGCTTTAGGGTTTAAAAAAGTCAAGAAGGGGTATCATGACTGAAAAACTGAGGAAAACATCAAATAGTCATATCATAAGAAACATATCATCATAATCTGATCCTAAAATATTTTGAGTTTTCCAAAGAAGTAATTTGATTTGGCTTAAGTGTTTCATTTAAATTATATTAACACTATTTCTCACTTTATCATCTTAAAAATAAGTATAGGAAAGAATATGGGTACAAACCTTAAGCTTCCACCAGGCTTGAAGTTACATTACATGAATCCTCTGGGTACAGTATGTTTATGTGTGTGTGTGTGTGTGTGTGTGTGTGTGTGTGTGTGTGTGTGTGTTATCTTCCTCAACTGCTCCCCACCTTATTTTTTAATTGTTGAGACAATCTCTCTCACAGAACTTGGATTCAGAAAGCTCCAGGGATTATCTTTTACATGGTGCTGAGGTCTGAACTCTGGTTGTGCATGGTGAGCCTGCACAGCAGCATTTCACTAACTGAACTAGCTCCTCAACTCTACTTCCTATGTTTCTGCCTTCTCCTTATATGCAGACCCTTTTAGGCTTTCAGATTTTTAATTAGAAAATTTAAAACACAAGAGAACGAGTCCATCAAGGTTACATTTTAGTTAACTCATGATGAATCTTATTTCTTCACAAAACACTAGTGGCCAATTTACAAATTAGAGAAAGGCAACTGAATTTATAATACATGTTTACCTGCCTCTTCCAATAGAAAGTATGCATTTGATATTAGGGAAAACTAAATTGTATGGAACACCATTCTGAAAGGCCCACGTGTGCAAACACCCTTGTATTATAAACACCTTTTGTAGCAAATTTCATCAGACCTTACTCAACTTTTAAGTTAGCTAGCTCTGTCTTATCAATCTTTCCTTATACAACTCCACATTTTTATGTTTGCCTTCATCCTCTCTCTCCTTAAACCATCTAGTTTTATTTATTTATGTTCAGGTCACTTTTTGAAAATTTGTTTTATATTTAAGTATTTTTCAGAGCATTACCTGTGACCTTTTTCAATACCTGCTTCATCAGGCAATCCTGTCATTTAATAATCAGAACATGCAGCTTATAGAATTTGCCTTCATAAATATTTAAATTTAACTCAGAGTAGTCACTTAAAATCAACACAAGATTAGCCGACTTTTATACAGAGGCAGAATGGTTTTTAACCTTAAAAATTTTGATAGTAAGAATACTCAAGCTCTAAAATTGTCTGAAGAACATACTGCCTGCAAAGGCTGCTGATTACCCATAGAAGTCTCCAAGGCTAACCCAAGGCACTGCCTGAGCTCTTCTAGCAAGGTCTTCCTATGACAAAGAGGGTAACAGGTTATCTCAGTCTGATGCCATTTTTATTCCTTTTTCTTTCTTGTTGCTATGATAAAACACTTTGACAAAAGGCAACTTGAGAAAAGGATTTATTTGGTCTTTACTTCTAGGTCAGTGTTTATTACTGAGGGAAGTCAGGGCAACCTGAGCAGAGCTTAAGCAGAAACCTGCTTGCCAGCTTGCTTCTAGGTTCGTACTTAAGCATCTTTTTCATACAACTCAGGACCACTGGACTAGAAATGATGCCATCCAGAGGGCAGGGCCCTTCTAATCAATTAGTAATCAAGGCAATCTCTCACAGACATTCCCTCGGGCCAACCTAAGGCAGGCAGTTCCTCCTCAGTTGGGACATCTCCACTCAGATGACTCTAGGTTGTGTCAAGCTGACATGCTACCCAGGACAGTTTGATTTATTATTATTCCAAACAAAGTTGCAAACAACCAAACTCCTGGTGAATTTCTCGTTTCTGTCTGGATATTGGAAAAAAAGACCAACATAAATAACCTAAATCTGGAATCAAGCACATTTACTCAAGTGCCCTTCCACCCTTCTCCTCAGATAGCCAATAAACAGGAACTGAAAATGTCCACTATCCTGCCTCTTAATTTATTTGTTCCTGTATTCCTAATATAAAAATGTGTATGTATGGGTATACACACTTACATGTTTATGTATGTGTGTGCACATGCATGTGTGTTTATAAAACAGTTTTTTTATTTCCTTCTTTTGAGACAGATAATCTCACTATGTAGCTCTGGTAAACTGAAACTAAATAAAATGACAAATTCACTTCTTTGGTTTCATAAGCCAGATCTCAAATGCTTAGGTGTCACATATTTTATTATAGTCAGATGGCTGTAACAAAATGCCTTTAATGGCACTGTATGTTACAATAGTGGTTACATTTGTTCACTTATTTCCTGTATGTGTGTGTCAGAGTGCATGGTGCATATACTTGCGTTGGGGAGTGCATGTGCCATGGTACATGTGGAAGTCAGAGAAAACTTGTGGGAATCAGTTCTCTCCTATCATGTGCATTCTGGGTAACTCAACTCAAGTCATCAGACTTGATGGCAAGCACCTTTACCTGCTAAGCTATCTTGCTAGACTTTGAGTTTTACCTTTTAAAAGGGATAGAGGTATCACATGTGGTAATACATACTGTGGGAGGCTGAGGCAGAGGGATCACTGAAAACTCAAAGCAAGCCTGGGCTACACAGCAAGTTCAAGGCCAGTTTGGAATACATATAGAAATCCTGTCTCAAAAACAAAACAAAACAACAAAATGGCTGGGAAAGATCTATCTTGAGGCACTTATTGTTCTGTGAAATGATGAAACATTTGCTCCTATTTTGACCTTTCCTTTTCTTCTATCCTGTGAGGCCAACAATACTGAAGGTGTCAACTTTACTCACCCCTCCTTGCACTAGGTCTGAGTCTAGGGCCTATGCATGCTAGTAAGTTGCCATCTTGGAAGGAGAGACAAGGATTCACATCAGACAGTGAACCTGTCAATGCCCAAAATTTTGAACTTTGTAGCCTCCAGACTGAGGAAACAAATTTTTATTTTGGCATTTTGTTACAGCAGTATAACTATACTAAGACATGTGACAACTAAGCATTTGAGATCAGGATTATGAAACCAAAGAAGTGAATTTGTCATTTTATTTAGTCTTGATTAACTTGTGTTTAATTTAAGCAACACCTGGTTAATAGCTATCGTACTGAACAGCACACATGTAGAAAATAAAGTTTAAATGTTGTCCAACAGCAGCACAGTCTTTAGGATGTAGCTCCTGTATACACAGGGACACACAGAGTGGACCTGCAGCAGGTCCCCTAATGTGGCATGCTAGTTTACTGCCTAGATGCTGCTCAGATGCCTACCTTCCATTTGTTCTCCTTTCCACCTGCCAATCATTTTCCACAGGTAAGTGAAAATAAAATACCTTTCCAAGTTCTCTATTGTCCTGAGAAGAATGACCATCCCACTCCTCTGCAACAGTGCTACTGTTTACATGTAATATCACAACCTTTGTGATGTTTTGATTTTCATATCTATTTTATACATTGTTATTTCTGTTTATCTCACTATCT
>OU015746.1:130237382-130258722 GCA_907169655.1 Acomys percivali | reverse complement strand
CTATCACAAAAACCAGTGTTCAATGCTTTCTGATTCAATGAATTTCAAAGAGCTTCCATGCATAAATCACTAATAAGGTCATCCAGGTATTTAAAAATGTGTTACAAACAGAAATTAACGATAGAAATCCAGCTTCTAGATCATTTTGGCTCTTGGATCAGATTAAACATTCATTTGTCATGTACATATAGGAACTATCAGATACTAACAGCATGTTGCTATTATTAAAAATACTTACTTTGTTGAGTCCTCAAATTCAATCTTTCCCATACTGTTGAACATGCAGATAATCTCACTGCAGTTTATATTCAACCTAAAATGTTCAGTACATAAATAAATGTTCTCATAAATTTATTTGTTCTCTGTACAATAGTTGTGAAGATTTACTAATTTAAAAGAAAGCACTTACATAATTTGTCACTAATTATAATTATTTTAATTTGGTTATTACTTTAGGAAGCATGTATGACCCTAAATTTCAAATTATAATCACCTGCTATTTAATAACTCTTGTTATGATTTCCTGAATCATGACTTACTCACCTTGGGGGGTTTCTTGGAATTATGGAACTAACTTGTGACAATTCACTATCAAATGTTAACTTCAGGGTTCGGATAATCTGGAGTCAAGAGAGAAGTATAATTCATATGTGAATTTTTTATTAAAAATATTACTAAAAGAGGATTTTAGAAGAAAAATGATCTTTTAGATATTCAGTTGACACATTTAAGGTTACTTTTTGGGCTCTCAAAGTAAAGAGCACAGATAAATGTTTACAAAATTCTCTAAAGGAGGGAGGGTAGGACCAGGAGGTGATGAGAGAGGAGCGTAACGTGAACAAATTAAAAATTAAAAAGAGAAAAGCCCTTAAAGGAGTTTAAAGTTGTTTATATATTATATATATAATATGTATTATAATGTATATAATATATAACATATATTTATAATATATATACAGATATCACCAACAAATAATTAGAATGTAACTGAATACACAAAATTCTGATCAGATTTATTATGCACCTGTGTTAACGTCAAATGCTTCCTTTTCTTGCCTCATCTAAACTAACCAGAATAAAGACCAAGTTTTATCACTTTTTTTCAAAACCTTATATGTAAACATATGTTTATAGAATTACAGTTAGGAGAGAATGAAGAACATGATACTGGTAAACTCTTCACCTTTCATTTAAAGTTAGAGATTCTGGAAGCAATTAAAAATCAATAGCTTCTAATTCTATACCTCAGTGTATCATTTCCATTTGTTCATTTATGGGAAATAAGACTATGAGAATACAAAGATTAAAAGGAGATTCTTACCCTTAGAGAATGAAGCAGAATTAGCAAATAGGATATTATAATGTTGGCCTGCCAATTTGTGCTATAAGAAAGACATTTCTATTATATACAACTTTTCTCTCTAGGCACAAGATTACAAGGCAGGAGCTGGACAAAGCAACTGTTTCCTGACTTGTACACTATGTATATTACACAAGGAGACAGGAGGAACGGGATCTTGAATTAAAAATTTAAGTCAAGAGTTCAGCTATAAACTCATGAGAAGAAAAGTCTTATTTACTGCTCTTATCTGTCCTGATCTTTAATTCAAGTGTCTTAGAACTCTTGCATACTCTTCAACTTAAGTGTCCTCTAAAGACCTAGGGTGGTGCTACTAAAAGTGTTAGGAACTTTCAAGAGGTAAGGACTGATATGGGGCCTTAGGTCACTGACAGAATATCACTGAAAAGAGACAGTCGGATCTCAACCTCTTCCTCTCTTTTCCTTCCCAGGCATGAAATGCATGTTTTTGCTTTGCTATACTCTCCTACAAATGTGCACAGGAGACCCAAAACAAAGGAGCCAAATAATCATGAATGGAAATCTTCAAAACTCTTAGCAAAATCAACCCTTTCCTTTTATATCTGATTATCTCAGATATTTATTGTAGTGACAGAAAGGTAAGTAACACAAACCTCACTTTTCACTTTGTCATACTATTTTGCTTTCACATTATGTGTTCTACACTGTAAAAACCATAAAAAGCTAAATGAACCTAACAGTATGTGTCATAGAATTCAAACACTGGCAGGCACAGTGGTTGGTGCTTGCCTTTAATACTATCATTTGGTGGCAGAGACAGCCAGATCTGGGTCACTTTGCTTTACATACAATTTCCAGCACAGCCAGTGCTACATAGAAAAACACTGTATCAAAAACAAAATAAGCTGGGAGTTGTGGCGCACGCCTTCAATCCCAGCACTCAGGGAGGCAGACGCAGGTGGATCGCTGTGGGTTCGAGGCCAGCCTGCTACAAAGTGAGTGCAGGACAGCCAAGGCTACACAGAGAAACCCTGTCTCGAAAAACCAAACCAAACCAAAAAGAAGAATTCAAACACTTAAGAAGTATCAATTACCAACAAAGACAGTCCTTTAGGTTTCTTTTTGTGTGTGTATGTATGCATATCTTATAATATTTCAAAAGTAGTATGCATTCAGTCAAAACCATAATGCTAGGCTGTGGCAGAGAATCACAGGGTCATAAGAGTAGGCAATGGACCTTTCACAGTACATTGCTGTTAAGTCATGCCATTTGGTATGTTGCCTATATTAAATACATTCCATTTTAAAATATTCTCAACTTAAAATAGGCTTATCAGACTACAATCCCATCACAAGTCATGGAGCACCTGTGAGTTTGGTGTATTTAGAAAATTACTCTTTTGAAGCTCTACACACCAAGTCCATATTCTAGAGTATGTGAAGTAAGCTACACAGAACTAACTCATACTGGAGCAGTAACAGTACCTGAGTCAGGTCACAGTAGGTCCTCAGAGAAGGTGCTGATTTGAGTTCTTTTGCTATCTTCATAGCTGCATCCAAATCATTTTTTTTCTCTTCAATGTAGCTTTTAACTGTTACTAATTTTGATAAATAATCATCTGTACATCTTATAAGTTCTTCACACAAGCTCTTTTTCCTTCATTTAAGACAAAGTTATTCTGTGATATTTTACTAGCACTCATATAAGGTAAATTTATTATTGAGTAGTATTCATAATTTAAAGAAGTAATTAATTAAATTAAAATAATATGGTTAAAAGAGGCATGTTCTAACTGAACATGTGAAAAGCCAATTTTATTAGTTGATAAAGTTAACATATAATGTGCTTAAATGAGGTATTCAACTAAACAGAAATTACAATTGAAATCCATGCATAAATAAAAAATGAGGGGAGGGGAAGGCTGGAGAGATGGTTCAGCTGTTAAGAGCACATACTGCTCTTCTTGCAAAAGACCTGAGCTTAGCTCCCAGCCCCCAAGTCAGGCAGCTCACACCACCATAACTCTAGTTCTATGGAGCTGGCCTCTGTGATCATCAGTACTCATGCCTATGTCCCCACATAGTTAAAAAAATTAAAATATAAAATTAAAAATAAATTATTAGGATGATGACTAGTGGTTAAGATTATTAGTACTGTTCTTGTGAAAGACCTGGTGTCAGTTCCCAGCACCACATTATGGTTTACAACTGTCTCAAACTCCAGTTCTAGATAATCTGATGTCCTCTCTTCACCTCCCATGGATCACCAGGCACATGTGTGGTACACATATATACACACAGGCACAACACTCACACACTTAACAATAAGTAATAAATCTTGAAAATAAAATAATTAAAAATAAGTCTTAAAAAGGAAAAATATTTTAAAAGAAATAGCCATGTCATAGACATTAGAGCATTGTACCTAACTAGGAGAGATTCTGTATCTACCCTGTAGTCATCTGTGCCCTAACAGAGACATATCTGTACCCACTTTTGCCAAGCTTTAACTGAACATTTAACTATTACCATAGATACACAGCCCATGAATCATATATAATGAGATTTAAAAACAGTACAAAACTAGAACTTAGAGGCCAATTAACAGTAATCTGCAAGGTAGTTCCTTGAGTGGTTAAATAGTTATGTCTTCACTAGCTACACATCATTACTCAAATCCTTTTCTCTTCTCTAGGGTAGAATTACTTCGTTACAGCATTTTAAAATGTCTGAACTGAAAACTAAAAAATTCATGTATTTTAATCATTAAACAAAATATTTCATTATTTTCTCCAAATTAAATCTAGCCTCTAGAAAAAGTTTATCACTGAAGAAAACGTGCTAGGTTTTGAAGGTAAATAGATATCCTCCAAACCATATGGTGATATATAAACAATTTCCTAAAAGGTCACATACACAGAATAACATTAGAAAGGAGTAAGAACATCTTTCCTCCACGGAGTGTGTGTGTGTGTGCGTGTGTGTGCGTGTGCACGTGCGTGTGTGTATGTATGTATGTATGTATGTATGTATATATGTAAAATGGTATTTGTGTCTTCCTCTCGAAGCAAGAACATGGTTCCTAATTCCTCACCTCCAACCAGAGGGAGAACAACAGACCTGACTGATGGCTCGAGTTAGGTCTGTTTTGTGCTGCCCAAAGAACTGCTCTTTTGTCTTAGATCTAAGGCAGTGGAAAAGCATGTAGATGCCCAGGAAAGCTGCCGTGCGACACCTATGTAGGGGGGAGAGAGTATAGGTAGATATACAACAGATAACTTGAAACCTAGGAGAAGCTAAGGTGAGATTCTTTGTTAAATTAAGACATAAAAGTAGTGTTCACAGAAGAACTGACAAAGCTATAGTTGGGCCACATATGAACAGACCTTGGCTTTCATCTTATACTGATCCCAAGGCTCAGAAGTTGCCAGCTATTCCATGAAGAATGCTCCAGCAAGAACCAGGCTATAAAGACTGAAAAAGATTGCTAGTTTTTAATGCCCAAGTTTTAACATAAAGCCTACCAGGGATATGAAAACAATAATACAACATAACAGTTCAGTCAGAGGAAGGAAAGAGTAGTAGAGGCTTTCTAAAGAAGAATAGGCACTGGACTTTGTAGACTGATTTGAAAGAACTGTCTTAAATATGTTCAAAGAAACAAAGGAAAACATGAATCAGGAAGTAGAAGAAGTTAGGATGGTGGTCCAAGAAAAACATTATAACATCAAGACAAAAAGAACACAAAACAGAATCAAGGCAGCAGATGTGGTTCAGTGACAGAATGACAGTTTAGCATGATACCCTGGGTCAGAGATGTGGGCATGGTGGAATATGCCTGTAATCCCAGCATCCTAGGGCTGAGGCAAGAGAATTCTGAGTTTGAGGCCAGTCTGGATTATACAATAAGGACCTGTCAAACAGACAACGAAGAGGGAGGAAGCAGTGGTGGAAGCAGAATCAAGAATTGGCAAGCTTAGAAGACAGGACAATTAACTTTGTTTCTGGTGAGTAAAACAAACAAAAAAGATTGAAAAAAACTAAAAAGGAAGAGAGACTACAGGACTTGTAAGACATCAATAGGCAGACAAACAGAAGGAGGTGAAAGATCTGAGGAAATAGGAACACACTACTAAAATAAACAAACAAATAAATAAATAAATATCACCCAAACCAAAAACTTCCAAACCTACTCCATCTAAGATAAACTAACAGAGTCAAACTGTTGAAAGATAGAGAAACAATCATGGAACCAAGAAGAGAAATATAATTTGTCATATATAACAGATTCCTAGAAAGATTATTAGTCAAGTTCTTAGGAGAAACTTTCAAGGCCGCAAAGCAATGGAAGCATATAAAAAGTATGAAGGGGGAAAATCTGTCAAGAGAATTTCTTATTTAGGAAGGCTGTGTTAGGAAAGAAACAAAAAGAGCTGGAGAAGTGGCTCAGAGGTTAAGAGCAGTGGCTGTTCTTCCAGAAGATCCAGGTTTGAGTCCCAGCTCCTACATGGACACTCACAACCAACTATAATTCCAGTTCCAGACAATATAATGTCCTCTTCTGTATGCTGTGGGCATAGCATATACATGGGCACAGACACAGATGCAGTCAAAACACCCAGACACATAAAATAAAGGAAAAAACTTGTTAAAAAAAAAGAAAGGCAGCATAGTTATCAATAAGAAAACAACAACAAATGATGTTAAGGGTGTAGAGGAAAGATGAACTTTTATATGGTGTTGATGGAGTGTAAATGAATCCAGCCATTGTAGAAATTGGTATGGTGGTTTCTCAGAAAAACAAAAATAAAACTACGATACAACCCAGCTACAACATTCTCAGGTACATATCTGTGGTGGTTTCAATGAATACAGCCCCAACGACCTAATATATTTGAATATTTGGTTCTGAACTGTTGGGAAGGATTAGGAGGTACGGCCTTTCTGGAGAAGGTGTGTCCCCTGGCTTTGAGATTTCAAAAGCCCAGGCTAGGCCCAGCCTCTCTCTTACCTGCAGATCAGGTAAGAGTTCTCAGCTACCTCTCTAGCACCATGCTTGCCTGCCTGCTGCCATGCTTCCCACCATAATGGACTAATCCTCTCAAACTGTAAACAAGTGCCCAATTATCTTCTAAGTTGCCCTGGTCATGGTGTTTCTTCACAACAATAGAAAAGTGACTAAGACAACATCCAAAGAAACCTAATTATGCTCGATGGTTTATCTTGTCAACTTGACAGACATGAGTCATCAGCAAAGAGGGACTCTCAGTTGATGAACTGCCTTGACTGTCTTGTGCCATGTTTATGAGAGATTATCTTGGTTAATGATTGATGTAGAAGGACCTGACAGTGGGAAACACTATCCTTGAACAGTTGGCTTAGACTGTATAAAAAAAAGCTGGCTGAGCATGAGCTAGAGAACAGTCTCGTAAGTACCATTCCCTAAGATTTCTGCTTCAAATGGGGAAATAGAAGGACCCACAGGGTCCTGGAATCCTACAAGAAGAACTTTATGACAGGCTGATCTGGGTCCTGGGGTCCTCCTCAAACTAAGGCACCAGCCGAGGAGAATATAGGCAGTAAACTTGGAACCTCTACCCAGACCTAGCCGATGAACAGGATCTTCTCCACCATTGAGTGGAGAGTGAGATCTGACTCTCACACAAACTCTGTGCCCCTTTTCTGACCACGTCCCCTGGATGGGGAAGCCTGGCGGCACTCAGAGGAAGGATAGCAAGTTACCAAGAAGAGACTTGATACTCTAAGAGCATATACAGGTGGAGGAGGTCTCCCTCAATCACAGACATGGGGAGGGGAGAAGGGGGGAAATGGGAGGGAGGGAGGAATAGGAGGATACAAGGGAAGGGGTAATAATTGAGATGTAATATGAATAAATTAATAAAAAAGAATACTTACTGGAAATGTATTTATGTATTGCTTAAATGCTGCCATTGAGTTATACCACCAGACCCACAAATTTTAGCTTTTAAAGCTATACTTTGTGTTATCACTCAGGAAACACCACACACTGAATAAAGTATCCCTTGTGTTTCATAAAAAAAAAAAAATTTCTGCTTCAGATTCCTGCTTGACTTCACTCAGTAATAGCTTATTACCTGGACGTGTAAGCCAAAAATAAACCCTTTCCTCTCCAAGTTGCTTCTGTTAAGAATGCTTCATCACAGCAACAGAAAGCAAAGTAGGCATTAGAATCAAAGTCAAAAGTTTAAATGAGAATGACAACTATAAAGGAAGCACAGGGAAAAGGCAGCATGATGTTGGTTTGGATAGGAAACCAAAAGCATAAGCTTTAACTAATCATTTGGACTTCATAAAAATGTTTGCATTAGGTACTTATTTCACTGGCAGAACACTTGCCTAGCATGTACAAGGCCTTGGGTCTAATCTCTAGCACCAAATGGGGAGGGTATTAACCAATTTATGCATTGGGTGTAAAATGCCACAAAAATGTAAGGAAATTAAGTATTGGTGTGGAGATAAATGAACAAATGATATTACTAAGCATATTATTTGATCCTATCAAAAATTTTATGAGCCTGTTTCTTGAAATGTCATAAGAATTACATTTGTGATTCTTTTAATCACATATGTGATTAAAAATAACACATCAAATAGCTTTGAAGAAAGTGATATTAAATTATTGTTTAGTAACTTTCTATCAGAAAGCCTTTTCTGATGCAAATAAGCACATGAGAAAATGATAGGTCCATATAGAAGAAAAAAGTGGTTTGTATTTCTCCCAAATATGTGAATTCTACAATATGAGTTAGGCTATGAAAATGGTTTTATTAATTGCTGTAATAAAGAGATGTGGTGGCACAAACCTCAAATAGCACTTGGGAAACTAGGGCAAGAGAATCATGTATTTGAGTTCAGCCTAGGTTATACAGTGGTACCTATCTTTAAACACACAGACACACACAGAAACACACAGAAACACACACACACACACACACACACACACACACACACACACACTGACCAAGACAGAGACAGAGAGAGAAAGGAGGGGCAGAGAACAGACAATGAAAGAAGCTTGCTAATGTTAAAAGTTAGCTTTGGACTTAGAAAGCAGAAACACAATTTTTTATTGAAAAATAAAGTCACTCATATTACATTTCAATTGCTATCCCATCCCATGCATCCCCCCATTCCTCCCTCCCCTCCCGCTTTCACCCATTCCCCTTCCCCATGACTGCGACTGATGGGAACCTCCTCCCCTTGAATATAATGCTATGGTATCAAGTTTCTTCTTGGTAGTCAGCTATCCTTCCTCTGAGTGCCATCGGGCCTCCCCATCAAGGGGACATGGCCAAAAAGGGGGCACCAGACAGATACAAAAAATTTTAGAAGTACAGAATGTTTTTCAGTTGAACTTCTGAAAGTCAGCCTTTTTCTTTCTTTCTTTTAAGACAAGGTCTCATTGTTGCTCAGGCTGGTTTCAAATTCACAGAAACCCACCTCTCTCAGCTTCTTACATACTGTGATTATAGGCATGAGTCACTACACCTAGCTAGAAATCAGTCTTTAAAACTCATCTACCCACTACCTTCCAAGCTTGTGTAAAGTTACGCTTCCTCAGTCTAAACAAAGAAACATAAGACAAATTCATGTTAAGAACTTCAGTTTCACTAAATCTGTATTTTAAAGTTATTACCTGGAATCAAGAGAAGCAAGGAGTTTATCAAATTGTTTCTCCACAACCTCTGTTAGACTGCATGTCTCATCTCTTGTTTGACTTTGTGTGCTATCAAGCATCTGGAAAAAAATAATTCAATGAACTAACCTGTATTTTTGCTTTGGAGTAGTTGTATCATCAATATACTGTTGAGTGTAAAATATAGTTTCTGGTGTTTTCCAAACAGCCACAGAAGTGATAAGATAATAAAAAGAGCAAATCTTTAAGCTCAACTTTGTACTCTGGCCCATGTCAGTAAGACCACATCTTGTAGGCATTTTTGTATCAACAATTTGACAAAACAAAGAAAAAAAACAGTAACACCTAAAATTCTGATAGATTTTATAAACTTTTTTCTTATCCTTTATTGTCATTATAGGACAAAAGCGATTTTGGACCACTGAGTTTCTCTACAGCAGGATTTTCTAAATTATAAAACAAAACAATTCCCCAAACCAAAGTTAGAAAACACACTTCAGTGTGGGCCCAGGTCTCTCCAGCTCTGTCACTCCTGTCTCCACACTTAGTGCAGGCGAGAGCTCCTCCTTCACACTACCTCCATGCCTCAGGAACTCTGCTTCTTGGTACAGAACCAGGTTTCCCTACCTCTTCCCAGCTGCCTTGTCTCAGCCACTTCCACTCCTTTGTACCACCCACAGACCTACTCTCGTCCAGGGACCGCACAGACATCATACTTGCCTAGGATCCAGAATGGGCAACAGCAAATGAAGAATGAACACTTACCCAACAAAGACAATTGCTCATATCTACACCAAGAAACAACTCAAGCATCATAATACCAGAGTCCTAGATACCAGTGCACAAACACAAGCATGAACAGTCAAGATAACATGCTTCATTCCAAAGCAGGTACACCACTGTAATGGGCTCCTGACACACAACACAAGGACTTCAAAGCAGCAATTATGAATATGTTCAGGGAGAACAGGAATAAATGCCTTAATGAAGACCATGGAAATACTGACAGTTGAATGAAATAATTAAAATATTTTAAGACATGAAAGCAAAAATAGAATTACTAAAGAAAACCCAAACTAGAATAAAACTGAAAACTTAGGATGTCAAACACAAACCTCACAGGTAAGCCGCACCCACAGATGATACGACATGGAAAAGACAATCTCAAGCACTCACGACAAGGTACAAGAAATGGGTAGCTCAGCCAAAGAGAAAATTAAACCCAAGAACTCCAGGCACAAAATAGCCAGGAAATCTGAAAAGTCTAAACCTATGAATAACAGAGAGACAAATGAGAAGAAACTCAGGTCAATGGTAGAGAAAATACTTCTAATAAAATCATAGAAGAAAAATTCACCAATCTAAAAAATGAGGGACCTATTATGGTACAAAAAGAGTATAGAACACTAAATAGACAGGGTCAGTAAAGAAATTCCTCATGGCACATAATGTTGTAACAGTAAGTGAACAAAACAAAGATGGGATACTAAAAGGAAATAGGATACTAAAAGGGAAAAAGACAAACTAACATAAAGACAGGTCAATTAGAGTAAGTAACACCTGACTTTTCAATAGAGACTCTGAAAGCCAAAAGGGCTTGGATGGATGTTCTATAAACACCAAGAGACCACAGATGCTAGCCTAGACTATTATACCCAACAAAACTATTAATCACAATCAACAGAGAAAGAAAACTATTTTTTTAAAAAAAATATAAGCAGCTTTTACCTACCAATCCAGTTCCACAGAAAACACTATAAGGAAAACTTTAGTCTAAAGAGACTAACTATATCTGAGAAACCATTAGAAATAAATTACCAGGCTAGTAAATCCAAAAAAAGGAGGGAAAACCCACATAATAACAAAATAACAGGAATCAATAAAAACTGTTCATTGATAATTCTCAATTTAATGGTTTCAATTCCCCAATAAAAAGACACAGACTAACAGACAGACTAGATTAGAAACAGGATCTATGGCTATGCTTCCAAGAAACATACCTTAACACCAAGGACAGACATCACCTCAGAGTTAAAGGATGGAAAAAGGCATTTCAAGCAAAAGGATCCAAGAAGCAAGCAGATGTAGCCATTTAGATAGCTAACAAAATAGACTTTCGACAAAAACAATTCAGAAAAGATAGGAAAGAATACTACTACATACTCAAAGGTGAAGGAGAGATAAACATGTTTTTTTGTTTAGATCCCAAGTGTGGGATGAGGAACAGACTTGTGAGAGAGCAGGGGATGTTTATGTCTTTAGAAGCTGAAACACCGTGTGGGGGAGATTGGTTGTTACCAGATGAAAACATCCTTCAACAAATTCTGAGAGGAGGTATAAATATGAGCCAAAACCAGGAAGGGGGCATCTTTGGAGCCTTGGGATAGTTCATTGTTACACTTCGGAAACGCTCCTAGAGAGAACCGCTTGAGGGAAGGCTTTCGGGCTCCAGCTGCTGCTCTGGGTTCCGGTTGCTCCAGGTTCCAGCAGAAGAAATCCTGCTGACAATGCCAGGAGAATCTTTCCTCGGAACTGATATTCAGAAGGTTTCCTTTTTGTGTTCTTTAATATCTTTTTCCTCTTGCTTAGGTTAGTCAGGTTATAAGTGAGGAACACTCAGTTAATAAGTTGATAAATTATAATTAAGAAAATTGAGCCTAAGACTTGATACCCTATGAGCATATACAGGGGGAGGTAATTCCCCTCAGGAACAGTCATAGGGGAGGGGAATAAGGGGAAAATGGGAGGGAGGGGAGAATGGGAGGATACAAGGGATGGGATAACCATTGAGATGTAACAAGAATTAATAAAAAAAAAAAAAAGAAAAAAGAAAAAAGAAAAAAAAGAAAAATGTTTTATTTTATGAAAGTCATGAAATGTCAAGTATTGATTATTAAAGAGGAAATAAACTTCAAAATTCCAAGAAGAACTTTAAAAAAAAAAATTGAGTCTATACATAGGAAAAACTACCATGAGGACATTGCAATTCTAAACATTTATACTCCAAACACAAGGTCACCCAAGCTCATAAACAAACATTACTACAGCTAACAAATCACATATTGACCTCCCCAACACAGTAATAGTGCATTATTCCAATATCCCACTCTCAACAGTAGACAGGTAGGTCATCCAGATAAAACCAGAAATTCTGGAGTTAAATAATATCATGAATCAAATGGATCTAACAGACATCTACAGAACATTTTACCCAAACATCAAAAAAATGTACTTTCTTCTCAGCAGCCTATAGAAGTTTCTCCAAAATTGACCAGTAGATAAAGAAAACAAGTATAAACAAATATAAAGAACATTAAAGTAAAACCCTTTTACCCTATCTGGCCACAATGGATTCATAAAGATGGGTATCAACAATTGAAAGCTTACAATACAAAACTGAATAAGCTGGAAATTAAGAAGAAAATTAAACACTTTATAGACTTTAATAAAAAGGAAACCACAACATACTCAAACCTACGGGATAAATGAAAGTAGTTCTAAGGGGCAAGTTCATAGTACTAAGTGCCCACATTAAAAAACTCACAACAAAAAAGCCTAGAAAGATCTTGTGTTAGTAACTGAGTAACATGCCTGAAAGCTTTGGAACAAGAAAAAAAATACACCTCAAAGAGTATATGGTTAGAAATAATGAATCTGCAGGGATGAAATCAATGAAATAGAAACAACAAAACACAAAGAATGAATGAAACAAAGAGTTGACCCCTTGAGAAAATAAACAAGACTGACAAAACCTTAGACAAATAAACTAACACAGAGAGAAGAAGCAAATTAATAAAATTAGATATTAACAACAGACTGATGAAATTCAGAGAATCTTAGGCCATACTTTAAAAATCTGTACTCTACCTAAAGGAACCTAAAAGAAAACCTAAAGAAAACCTAAAGGAAATGGGTAAATTTCTTGATGCATATGACCTACTAAAGTCAAATCAAGATAAAATAAGCAATTTAAACAGACCCATAGTGAAACAGAAGCGTTGATTTACTGTCTCCAAACAAGAAAGGCACAGGCCATTCCATGGAGAATTCCACCCAACCTTCAAAGAAGAATTAATGATAACAGTCCTCAGATTATTCCAAAAAATAGAAACTAAAGAAACATTTCCTAATTCTTTTCACAAAGTCACTATTACCCTGATACTAAAACCATAAAAGATCCTCCAAAAAATTAGACCAAAAATGTTATGAACATAGATGCAGAAAGTATTAAAGATTTTTTCAATATAATCAACTTTAAAAACATTTCAAAAAGATACACCATGATCAAGCTGGCATCATCGCAGAGGTGCAGGTATGAACCAACATATATAAATCAATAAATGTAATCCAAGTGAATGAAAGACCAAAAAAAAAAAAAAAAAAAAAAAAAAAAAAACACAACCATCTCATTAGATGGCCTTTGATAAAAATCGAATATCCCTTCATGATAAAAGTCTTGAAGAGATTAGGGATAGAAAGGGCATACTTCAGCATAATACAGGCAATTTACAGCAAGCCCACAGCAAATATCAATATAAACAGAAAGAAACTCAAAACAGTTCCACTAAAATCAGGAACAAGGCTGTTCACTCTTGTACTGGTTAGTTTTGTGTATCAACCTGACACAGTCATAGTCATCAGAGAGAAATGAGCCTCAGTTGAGAAAATGCTTCCATGAGATCCAGCTATAAGGTATTTTCTCAATTGGTGATAAATGAGGGAGAGCAAAGACCATTGTGGGTCGCATCTCCCTGGGCTGGTAGTCCTGGTTTCTAAAAGAAAGCAGACTGAACAAGGCATGTGAAGCAAGCACGCGCCATGGCCTCTACATCAGTTCCTGTCCTGACTTCCTTTGGTGCACTGAGGAAGTATAAGCAGAATAAATCCTTTTCTCCCAAACTTGATTTTTGGTCATGATGTTTTGCTGCAGCAACAGAAACCTTAATTAAGACAACTCTCTTCATACCTATTCAATATAGTACTAGATTGACAATATTAGTCAATATTTTGACTAGGACAATAAAATCCTAGTAAAAGCAATAGAATAATTAAAGGAGATCAAGGGAAAGCAAAGGACAGGAAGAAGTAAAAATATATTTGCAAATGACTTGATTTTATATATAAAAGACCCTAGAAACCCCACCAGGAAATGTTTAGAGCTGATTACTACTTTCAGCAAATTAGCAGGATTCAAAACCAACACAAATCAGTAACGTTACTATACACAAAAGACAAATATACTGAGAAAATATATCAAGGTAATAGTACCTTTCATAATGGCCTCAAGAGAGAGGGAGAAGGGGACAGGGAAGGGGAAGGAGAAGGGGAAGGGGAGGAGACACAGAGAGAAAGAGAAAGAAAGAAAGAGAGAAAGAGAGAAAGAGAGAAAGAGAGAAAGAGAGAAAGAAAGAAAGAAAGAAAGAAAGAAAGAAAGAAAGAAAGAAAGAAAGAAAGAAGCCGGGCACAGTGGCACATGTCTTTAATCCTAGGCTTGGAGAGGCAGAGGCAGGCAGATCTCTGTGAGTTAGAGGCCAGTCTGGTCTACCAAGTGAGTCCAGGACAGCCAAGCCTACACAGAGAAACCCTGTCTCAACAAACAAAGAAACAAACACCAACAAAACAAATAAAAAGGAATGAAATCCTGGAGAAACTCTAAACAGCTAAGATAAAGGCTTATATAATAAAAACTCTGAGGCATTAAAAAAAGGTATCAAAGAAGACACCAAGAGATGGAAAGATCTCCTATTCTATGGGCAGCAGGACTACTATGGTTAAAATGGTCATCCTACTAAAAGCAATCTACAGATTTAATGCAATCCACATCAAAATTCCAGTAATTTTTCACAGAAATTAAAACAAATACAACTTCATACAGAAACACAAAAACCCCAGGATAGTTAAAACCATCATGAATAATTTTTAAAAATTGCTGGAGTGTTATCACCACTCCAGATTTAAAGAACTATTATAATAAGATTAGAATGGTATTGGCAAAAAACAGACACACCCACTGACCAATGGAACTGAACTGGAGAACCAGGTATAAATCTACACACATATGGACACTTGATTTTTAACAAAGCCAAAAATAACACTGCAGAAAATACAGCATCTTCAACAAATGGTAATGGCCAAACAGGATGGCTTCATGTATTAGAATGAAAATAGACTCCTATGTATTACCTTGTCCAAAACTTAACTCCAAATGCATCAAGGACTTCAACATAAGACAATACCCCAAATCTGACAAAAGAGAAAGTGGGGACTTGGATTGAACTCATCATGGCAAAATATGTTCTGAACAGCACACTGACACTAAGACCAACAATTAACAAATTGGACCTAGGCAAATGGTATATACTCACTTATATCTAGACACTAGCCCAAGGGACATGTCCCAGGAAAGTGGGACAGAGGGGAGTACATCCTATTGGTATTCTAAGTGAGAGAAGCATGGGAGAATGGGGAAACAGAAGGATCCAGAGGGTCCTAGAAACCTACAAGAAGAATATTATGATGGGCAGTTCTGGGCCCAGGGGTCCTGCTCAAAGTATGGCACCAGCCAAGGACAATACGTGCAGTAAACTTTGAACGCCTACCCAGATCTAGCCAATGGACAGGACATTCTCCACAGTTGAGTGGAGAGTGGGGTCTGACTTTCACACGAACTCTGGTGCCCCATATTTGACCACGTCCCCTGGATGGGGAGGCCTGGTGGCACTCAAAGGACACATAGCAGGTTACCAAGAAGAGACTTGATACCCTATGAGCATATACAGGGGGAGGAGGTCCCCCTCAGTCACAGTCATAGGGGAGGGTAGTAAGGGGAAAATGGCAGGGAGGGAGGAATGGGAGGATACAAGGGATGGGATAACAATTGAGATGTACTATGAATAAATTAATAAAATATTTAAAAAATTGGACCTTGGGATGCTAAAAAGATGTATAGCAAGTAAGACATCATTTGGGGAAAGTGGTAGCATATAAAATGAGAAAATGTCTTTAATAATCACATAGTTAATATCTAAATACGTAAAGATCTTAAAATGTGACATCAAGAAAACAACATAATTAAAAATGGGGTACAGAACTAAACAAGAGTTCTCAAAAGATGAAACATAAATAGCTAAGAAGCACTTAATGAGATGTTCAATCTCCTTAGCCACCAGGGAAATGTAAATCAAATCTACTTTTTATTTTATCTTACCCCAGTCACATAGACCAACATCATAAAACAAATGACAGCACATGCTGGCAATGAATACTGAGTCATTGTTTGTGGGAGTGCATACTAGTAGAAACACTATGGAAATCAGTGTGGTGTTTCCTCAAGAAGCTGGGAATGAATCTACCCCAAGAAGTTGCTATAGTACTTTTGGTATACATCCAAAGAACTCTATATCCTACTACAGAGATGCTTGCTCATCTATTTTCATTGCCGTTCTACTCATATTAGCCAGAAACTGGAAACAGCCTAGATGTCTATCAACTGACAAATAGATAACTATGATACATTTACACAATAGACAATTCAGCTGTTTAAAAAATGAAATTATGGGTACTCCATTCCTAGACCTTACCCCAACCTGCATCCCTGGAGGCCTGCTGCTACCTGGGACAGACAAGTGAAACCCCCTACGCCCAGCCCCTTGCCTGCTGGGTCCCCCTCGGCAAGGCCAAAAGCAGTTGAGCTACACTGTGTACCCTGTGCACTCCACCAACTGCCCTACAGCTCAAGCTGCATTCCCACCATGAGGGAAGACCCCTTCCCCTATAACACCCTTCCTGCAATTTGGCACCACCAGAACCAAGCTATCTTACTACAGGAAGCCCAGAATATCCTAACACAGCTGAAGCACAAGAAAATGACCTTAAATCCAATCTTATGAAGATGACAGAGTCCTTTAAAGAGGAAATGAATAAATCCCTTAAAGAAACACAGGAAAATACAATCAAACAGGTGAAGGAAATGAAAATGGTTCAAGACCTGAAAGTAGAAATAGAAGCAATAAAAAAAACACAAACCGAGGGACTAGTGGAAATAGAAAACCTAGGTAAGAGAACAGAAATTACAGCTGCAAACATCACCAACAGAATACAAATGACAGAAGAGACTCTCAGGTGTAGAAGACTAAATAGAAGAAATTGATGTATCAGTCAAAGAACATGTCAAATCTAAAAAGTTTGAGACACAATGAAAAGACCACAGATAAGAATAATAGGAATAGGAGGAGAAGATTCCCAGGTTAAAGGTCCAGAAAATATTTTCAACAAAATCATAGAAGAAAATTTCCCAAACTTAAAGAAAAGAGATGCTATGCTTACAAAGAGAAGATCACAGAACCCCAAATAAATTGGACCAGCATAGAAAGTCCTGGCCCACATAATAATTAAAACATTAAATGTACAGAATAAAGGAAGACTATTAAAAACCACAAGGAAAAAAGGCCAAGTAACATATAAAAGCAGACATATTAGCATTATAATAGACTTCTCAACAGAAACCTTAAAAGCCAGAAGAGGCTGGGCAGATGTCTTGCAGTTTTAAGAGATGACAGATGTCAGCCCAGACTACTATACCCAGCAAAACTTCCAATCAACATAGAGAAAACAAGATATTCCATGACAAAACCAAGTTTAAACAATATATATCCACAAATCTAGCTTTACAAAAGAACTAGAAGAAAAACTCCAACACAAGGATGCTAACTACACCTAAGAAAACACAGGAAATAGATAATTTCACAAAAGCAAACCCAAAAGAAGAGAAACACACACACAAGCATGGGCTACTACCAACAACATCAAAGTAAGAGAAATGAACAATCATTGGTTATTAATATCTCTAAAAATCAATGGACCTAACAGATATTTACAAAACACAAAAGAATATACCTTCTCAGCACCTCATGGAACGTTCTCCAAAACTGACCATATACTGGACACAAAGTAAGTCTCAACAGATAACAAGAAAACTGAATTAATCCCCTCTATCTTCTCAGACCCCCATGGATTAAAGCTGGACGTCAACAAAAACAGAAACAACAGAAAGCCTACAGAACTCATGGAAACTCTCTACTCAGTGACGTATAGGTCAAGGAAGAAATAAAGAAATTAAAGACTTTCTGGAATTCAATGAAAATGAAGGCACAACCTACCCAAACTATGCGACACAATGAAAGCAGTGCTAAGAGGAGTTCATAGCACTAAGTGTCTTCATAAAGAACTTAGAGATATCATATTAGTAACTTAAAAGCATACCTGAAAGCTTTACAACAAAAAGAAGCAAACACACCCAAGAGGAGTAAAAGGCAGGAAATAAAACTCAGGGCTGAAATCAATAAATTAGAAACAAAGAGAGCAATATAAAAAAAAAATCAACAAAACCAAGAGCTGGTTCTTTGAGAAATCAACAAGATAGACAAACCTTTAGCCAAACTAACTAAAAAGTAAAGAGACAATACCCAAATTAACAAAATCAGAAATGAACAGGAGACATAACAACAGACACTGAAGAAATCCAAAAGCTTGTACTCAACAAAATTGGAAAATCTAAATGAAACAGATGATTTTTTAATAGATACCACTTACCAAAGTTAAATCAAGATCTGGCAAACAATTTAAATAGTCCTATAACCACTAAGGAAATAGAAGCAGTCATTAAAGTCTCCCAACAACAACAGCAGCAGTGGCTGCTGCTGCCCTGGGCCAGATGGTTTTAGCGCTGAATTTTATCAGACTTCAAAGAGCTAATACCAATACTTCTCAAACTATTCTATAAAACAGAAACAGAAGGAACATTGCCAAACTCATTCTATGACGCTACAATCATCCTGATACCTAAACCACAAAAAGACTCAACCAAGAAAGAGAATTTCAGACCAATTTCCCTTATGAACATTGACACAAAAATACTCAATAAAATACTTGCAAACCAATTCCAAGACACATCTAAAATATTATCCACCATGATCAAGTAGGCTTCATTCCAGGGATGAAGGGATGGTTCAATATTTGAAAGTCCATCAATGTAGTCCACAATATAAATAAACTGTAAGAAAAAACTACATGATCATCTCATTAGATGCTGAAAAACCTTTGACAGAATCCAACACTTCTTCAAGGCAAAATGTTAAAAGTCTTGGAGAAATCAGGGATACAAGGTGTATTCCTAAACACAGTCAGGACAATATACAGTAAGTGAATAGCCAACATAAAATTAAATGGGGAGAAATATAAAGCAATTCCACTAAAACCAAAGACAAGACAAGACAAGGCTGCCCACGCTCTCCATATCTATTCAATACAGTACTTGAATTTCTAGCTGGGGCAATAATACAACTAAAGGAGATATCTATGTGGAGGAGGAGGCAGAAAGACTGTAAGGGTCAGAGGTAATGGACAAAATTAATGGATGACTCCAAGAAAACAAGATCTGCTAGATGCAACAAAGAGTAACATACATATGAGCCTGAGACTGTGGCAACACACAACAGACCTGCACAGGATCAAGACAGATGACATCCTAACACTGAGAGAGAGGAGTGGACAGGGGTTCCTACTCCTAATCAAAAAGCTATCTGCAAACATTAAACTTCAGTTTACAGAAAGTACATAGCCTGATTCCTCATAACATCTGATTGTACTAAACTTCTTAGAGTAACAATGCTACAAACACAACCCTGGCAGGGATAGTTTTCAATTCTTCTGCCTGTTTCTCCACTATTATATTATTGGGTTTAAAAACTGAGTGATAAACCTTATCTCAGTGACAAACATCCAAATGTACACATGTACGGAGGTTATTTTAGCTGAGGCTGTAGCTTAGTGGTGGACTGATTGCTTCACATGCATCACTCTCTATGTTCAATCCTACATACATACACACACACACACACACACACACACACACACACACACACACATGAAAAATGAATGGATTTAAAATGTATGATATTAATTGAAATCACATAATCTAAGAAAAAACCACCCACATATTCTCACTTATATGCAGAACGTAGCCAATACCATATATGTATGTATATAAACACATGTATGTACATGTAGTATAACATGTTGGGAAGAGAACCAGAAAGGGTAAATATTAAGAGATGAAGAAGGACTGAATTTAGGTAATGGACATGAGATATGGAAGAGGTTATGAGGCTAATTGTTTCTTTAGTTCTAACTCAGCTATGAAATTTTGATGTTAAGTATATAAAAACATATCCAACAATGAAAGTATAAAATCTAATGTGAACTGTATAGAAGTTCAGTGAGATATATAGACTTTAGATCTAGTGAATTTTGGTGGATGATGTTTTTACTTGTAAGCTTATTATAATAAAGTTTATTAAAAGTGTTTTTTCTTAAAGAGGCCATGCTTTACCTCTTGGTAGAATTTATTCAAAATGCTTACTTTGATAGCAATGTTTAATTGTTCAGAATTACAGCTTGCTATCTTCAGTGCTTCATCAATTTCTTCTGTCTCCTAAGAATAGAGGGAACCATATACAAATGTAAAACACAAAAATAGATGCTTAGATACATTAAAGTTATAAAAACCTGAGCTATCATTTTGGTTACAAATGCAACAAAGACCTACCACAGAAGTGTAAAAGCAAGCAACAACAATAAAAATACTTTTAATCCTGCTGATCTACAAACTGAAAATAACTAACAATTTTATTCTTATACTGTGGATAGAAAACAAGGACCTCAGGCATGCTAGGCAAGCATGCCTACAATCTCAGTCAGCAGAAACTATTAACATTTTGTTATAGTCCAGATTTCTTTCCATATACACTGACATACACTTTGTGAGAAAGAGTCTCACTATGTATTTCTGGCTGGTCTGGAACTCATTTATGTAGACCACGCTGTCCTCAAACTTGCAGTAATCATCCTGCCCCTGTCTTTATAGTGTTGGGATTATAGAAATTCACCACCATACCTATTGCTCTGTTAGCCATGTGCTTCAGCCTTCCAAGAGTTGGGAGTATAAACATGACCACACCACAGCCACCATTTAAAGATATTATTTAACAGTAAAACTGTATTTTGAATCCATTTTTCCCATATAAAATTATCTAAGAAAATGTATAATGGAAAAAAAGTATATACACAAACAGTTTTTAAGAAAAGGTGATTCTAAATCTGACTCTGTTAAGATGTTAACTTAACAGTCAGATGTGGTAGCACACATTTGTAATCATAGCCCTTGGGAGGTACAGATCATCTTGAACTAGGTAGTAAATTCAACATGAGGGCAACATGAGGGCATGTGTGTGTCTCTGTGTGTGTGTGTGTGTGTGTGTGTGTGTGTGTGTGTGTGTGTGTGT
>OU015746.1:130218538-130231653 GCA_907169655.1 Acomys percivali | reverse complement strand
GTTTATCAGCTCTCAGGTTTTCTTATGGCTTTTTCACATACTTTTAGTTCTGTTTGACCCTACTATTACCCAATCTTCTCTTCCATCTCTCTGCTCCCCCTCCCTCATTAAATTTTCTCACTCCCAGTATCCACTCTTCCACTTTTGAATCACATATGTTCTCCCTGCCCTTCTTCAAGAACTCCCCTCTTATGGGCTCTTTTCTAGTGTCCCTGGTATCTATATGTATCCACTTCCACATATATGCACATATATGAAAGTTAGAAGCTAGAAGTGGCACTAGAGAGAACATGTCTTTTTGACCCTAGTTACCTTGCTTAACTTCCAGGTTCATCCATTTACCTAACTCCATTTTCCTTATGGCTTAATAAAATTCCACTGTGTGTAGCTATTTTATTTTTATTATCAACTTAACTGTTAATGAACATCTAGGCTGACTCCATTTCTCTTGCTATAATGAACTGAGCAGCAATAAAAATGGACCTGCAAGCATCTACGCGGTAGGATATAGAATCTTTGGGTATCTGCCCACAGACAGAATACTTGAGTCATATAGAAATTCTATTTTTAGTTTTTTGAGAAATCTCCACAGTGATTTCCATAATGGAGCCTGCCTTCATTGTATCTCACTAGATTTTTGTGCGTTGTCTTCATTTTTATTCAGTTCTAGGAATTGTTTGATTTCCTTAGTAACCAATCAATCATTTAACACTTTTTTACTTCTAGATTTAGTCTATTGTGGTCACACTACCAGAGACTATTTCAGTTTTCTTCTATTAGGTGAGACCTGCTCTGTGGCCAGATGTATAACCTATTTTACAGAATTTTCCATGGGATACTAAGAAGAATGCCTATTCTGCAGTGGTATATGGAATTCCCTTAGTCTATAATGTCATCTAACTGACATTTAGTTTTCATCAGAATAATCTCTTGGTGGCAGTCAACCATTATTACTGTGATGGGGCTCAGCTGTGACTTTGTATCTAGTACTTGTGAACTTTAGTGCACCTGTATCTAGATTTTTTTTTATCTTCATGGTTGTTCCTTTAATCAGTAGGAAGTTACTTTATCTGTTATGACTAGTTTCAGTTTGGAGTCTATTTTGTTAGATGTTAGAGATGCCTGCTTGTTTCCTAGTTTATTTGCTTGGAATATTTTTCATCCTTTTACCATAAAACAGTGTTTATCTTTGATGTGTATCTTGGAGAAAGAAAACAGATCTTGTTTTGTTTTTTTAAAGATCTATTAATTTACATTTCTATGTGTACAAGTGTTTTCTCTGTATGTATATCTGTGTACCACATCTATACCTGGTGCCTGAAGAGGCCAGGAATGGGCATTAGATCTCCTGGAAGAGCAGCCAGTGCTCTTAATCTCTGAGCCATCTCTCCAGTCCCTTTAGACCTTTGTTTTTTAATCTTGTCATTTGATAGAGGATTGAGAGAAAGTACAGAGTTATTAATAAAAAGTGTAAATTAAGTCTATCTGGAGGGTTTGGTTTTTTAAAAATCATGTGTTCTAGTATCTGTTACTTTTTCTATGGGTTTATCACTTTTGATGAGTTTATCATTCCCTTCAGTCTGAAGAATTACTTCCAGTATCTTCTGCAGAGCTGGCTAAAGGTCACACATTCCTGTAGCCGTAGTCCTTCAGACTTTAAGTATATCTTTCTATGTCCTTTTGGCTTTTAAAGTTTTTGCTGGAGAAACCAGCTGCTTTTTGATGGGTCTCTATCTGTGACTTGGCGTTTCTGTCTTGCAGATCTCAGTGCACTTTCTTTGTTCTGTTATATTCAGTGCGCTAACTACATGTGATATTGCGGATGTTGTGCTATTTCATGTTCTATGCTTCTGGTACTTGGATGAGCCCCTTTCTTAATTTGGGAGATTTGATGGTTATCCTTGGTTGTTAACTTGACTACATCTGGCATTATCTAAAACTCAAATTACTGGGAACACCTGTTGAGATTTTTTTTTTCTTAATTAAATCACTAAAAGTGGGAAGATTCATTTCTAGCCTGGATATTTAAGGGGCAAAGATACAACTTTACCAGATCTTTTGAATGGAAGATACACGTTTTATATGTGCCACACCTGCTGGCAGACCATGTAAGGACATGGAAGAAAGAAGCTTTGTCTGCTTGCCCTCACTCTCTTTAGTAAGTCCGTTTCTTCACTGGCATTAGAGTCTGCTTCATCAGGATTTGGTGTATACTGACAACCAGCAGAGACATCCAATCTCATGGACTCAACAACTGGATTATTGGACCTTACACAGGTGCTGTTAGGTTAGTTGGGCCACAGCCTGTAAATCTTTCTAATAAATCCCCCTCTCTAAAATACATATGTGTGTGTGTACATACACACACACACACCCCACATACACACATGTTCTATAAGTTCTGTTCTTCTAGAACAGTGGTTCTCAACCTTGCTAATGCTGGGGCCCTTTAATACAGGTCCTTATGTTGTGGTGACTAACCCCACCGTAAGATCATTTTCATTGCTACTTCATAACTCTAATTTTGCTACTGTAACAAATTGTAATGTAAATATTCTGGAAGACAGAGGTTTGCTAAAGGTGTTGTGACCCAGAGGCTGAGAACTGCTGCTCTAGAGAACCCTGACTAATCCAAGGGATTGTCTGCTGTAATTGTATAGAAATACTCTCTATGACTTCAGCATAGAACCCTCTATTTTTACTCATTATCTGTAGACTCAGTCTTTTCATGGTATCCCAAAGACCTAGAATTTTAAAAAAATTCACACTTAAATTAGCAGTCCTCAACAGAATTTAACAATTCTCCTATACTGTCTTCAAGCCCTCATGTTCTGCCCTCCTTGTCGTCCATTCTATTAGTGAGGATTTTAACTGAGGTTTTTTTCTTTTTTTACATTTAATTTTTCATTTCCATCATCTTTTATGATGGGTTTCCCTTCAAACTATCTCCTCTTTAAGTTCCCACATTTTATTTTATTTTATTTTTTAAACAGTGAATTTATTTATTTAATCTTAGGTGAGGGGGCCATATTTCACCGATATGGAACAGCTACTCAATTCATTTCATTAATTTAATCTTCCTAAAGTACTACTTCACACTCTGATGCAATTTCAGAGCAAACACATCACTGTGCACTTGTTGAATTCATGGCTAATGATCCATGAATTTATAACCCAGGATGATTCATAATTGAGCGAATCACCTTATTTTACTCCCCTCTTACACGAAAGGTTCACAACGAAAGACCAGAACGCTCAAAAAGGAAATGTGAAAGTCTCCAAAGTTGAACCAGAGTAAATGGTAATAATGTCTAGTGAAAATGAAATATCTAGTGTCCATATTTAGGCTCTCACTCATTCATTATGTGGCTGTGTAAGGGGTGTCAAATGTTGATGGGAATTTCAATTTGACCTGGCAAAAATGAAGTAAGCAACATACAGTATTTCATCCGCTCTGTCCATTTTCGCCATGAAAGATTGGCTCCCTAACACGCTTTGTTCAATCCAATGTCAAGGTCTTAAAAACGAATTTCTAAAGCACTTAAGAGATTCTTTGAACAGCTGTATTTAGTAACAAATGACAGATATCTATTAATGTAAGTGTGTCTTATATAAAATATTTTTTTTGCTCTTCATTTTTTATTAATTTATTCATATTACATGCCCCATATTGGGCCAGGTCCCTTGAATGGGGAGGCCTGGTGGCACTCAGAGGAAGGATAATAGGTCACCAAGAAGAGACTCGATACCCTATGAGCATATACAGGGGGAGGAGGTCCCCTTCAGTCACAGACATAGGGGAGGGGAGTAGGGGGGGAAGCGGGAGGGAGGGAAGAATGGGAGGATACAAGGGATGAGTTCCCACATTTTAATCCTATACTGACTTCCTGATTTACTTAGCTCTCTTCGGGTTTTGGATTCACTCAGAACCTTATAGTGCTCTTTAATTTCTCCAAACACATTTATCACCATTCTTTGAATTCTTCGTCTGGAATTTTATCTAAGTTACTCTCATTGGAGGCCATTCCTCTGAAATTGGCAGATTTTGGAGGAGAGATGTTATCCTGGCTTTTCATGTTACTTGTGTTTCTGCAATGGGACTTGCCAATAATAATTAGATTGCTAGCTGGGTGTGGTGGCTCAGGCCTGTAAATCTCAGCACTCAGGAGGGCAGAAGCAGATGGATCTCTGTGAGTTTGAGGCCAGCCTGCTCTACAAAGCAAGTCCAGGACAGGCTACCAGAGAAACCGTGTCTCGGCCTCCCAATCTCCCCCAAAAGAGTAAGATTGTTGGTTGAATTTTTTCAGGCTGCTTTTCTCTTTTCAGTGAAAGTATTTACAGTGTTCAGGAAGGACTAGTCTGTGGTCAGGATGAATTGTCTTTTATCTGTTAGACTGCTGTCCAGAGCACAGTGTTTCTCTGTGAGCAGAATACTGTCTGCAACAACAGTAAGCTCAGTAACAGTCACCCAGAAAACAATCACCCTTTAAGCACTAATGATTTTAGGGAAGAGGGACATCAAACCTTGCAGATACGAACATATTAGTTACTGTGGGTATAGTGGAAAGAAAAAAGATATTAAGACTAGCAATTAGCATTGGGATGACAGAAAGTAGAGGAAGATAAATGTATAGGAAGGAGGGACTGTAGAAGTTTAAAAAGTGGAAGGGGAATGGGGGAATTTGCCTAAAGGTAAAGAGGAAGAAGCTACGCTACCAGAAAGAAAAAAGAATAGCACCGTATGTCAGGATCCTAAAGCAGAGAACCTGCATGCCAGGGCAGATAGTCTTTGGGAGAGGAAAAAGTAAAAGAAAAGAGTAAGGAAAGGAGAAAGAGAGGAGACAGAGACAGAGAGAAAGGGTGGGGGGAGAGAGAGAGAGAGAGAGAGAGAGAGAGAGAGAGAGAGAGAGAGAGAGAGAGAGAGAGAGAGACTCTGTGTGTGTGTGTGTTTGTGTGTGTGTGTGACTATATGACAAGAATAGAGTGGGGCCAACCTAAACGCTAAAATGACACTGGGTATCAAACAAATACAGGGCATAGGGAAAGAACATGCTAGGTAGAGATGTAAGGTAAGAAACTGACTAGCCTAGTTTTTGGCTTTCTTGCCCCTGCAGTGCTGCTTTTCCTTTCCTAGCTCCAGGAATGTCGTCTTGTCACCAGGAGCTCCTCTGCAATGGTTGGCCCTGTTCTCCCTTCTGAGCCTTCCCTTGGATACCAGATTACTGACTCTGTCCTACTCTGTGGCCAGTGCTTCATGGGGAGGGTCTCAGACCTGAGGCATCACCAAAACTTCCTCAGGCCTCCGGTTGAGAATGCAGCCCTATCTGCACAGGTCTTGCCAATGTCCAGCATGCTCCTTGGGTGTGAGTCAAAGTTCTGGTATATATATATTGGTTCTACCAAATTTTCAGCTTGCTGAATGTGATGTAAATCTGGTTTGATGTTTTCCTGTACTGGCTATTGGTTTTCAGCATACAGTCTCCTGACACTTCAAGAGTTTTCTGAGAGTATGTTTCACCAAGGCTCTCAGGCTGCTGGAGTGATACAGTGAAAGACAAGTATTTGGAATGGAAGCGTATGTTCTAAGTAAACATTTTTTTTTTTTTACCCAAAACGTATTTTTTAATTTTAAAAATGTGTATTTATGTGTCCGTGCCTATGCCTGTAGGTACCTGTTAAGGACAGGGCACTGGATTCCCATGGAGTTGGAGTTATAGATGACTGCTGCCCAGCATGAGTGCTGGGATTTGACCACTTCAAGAACAGTATATGCCAACACTGCTAGGCCATCTCTCCAGTCTCTCTTATTCACTTAGGGAAAAAGGTTTCTTTTAACAAACCACACACTGGACTGAATGGTATTTTTAAGCATATTCTCAAAATTGAGAACTAAAAATCTTAATTTACGGTTAATTATTAAATTACATATCTAGTTAATTGTCTTTTATCTTATAATTTCTCAGAGAGAGGTTACTGTAACCAGAAGAAGACTTGATAGAGGATGTTTCTCCTAGAAAGTATGATAAAATGTTAAATATGACAATGAAAGAATTCAGTTAAAATTGTACAAAGATTCCTAATATGATATTTTTGTCTGCAGATATGCTTATGTACCACATCTGTGCTTGGTATCTGTAGAGGCCAGAAAAGGAAGTTGGATTCCTTGAAACTGGAGACACAGATGGTTGTGAGCCACCATGTGAGTGCTAGGAATTGAACCTGGGTCTTCTGCAAGAATAAGTGCTCTTAACAGCTGAACCATTTCTCTAGCCTCTGTCACTCATATCTTATCATTTAAATTTTATTTATGTAACTTCTGTTGTTCATAAATGGAAAAAGGTAACTAGTGTATACCAATTATGCAAAACAATGGTTTTACTGTTACATTTTCATATATGCGTATTATGTACCCTGATCATACTCATTGAGACACACCCCCCATTACTCTTCCCATCTTCCCTCCTCCTGGCCTCTTCCCTCCTCTCCAATTTCATTTATCTTTCTTTTTTTTCCCTCCTCACTTGATTACAAACAAGTCAACTTTAACACACATTTTTTTTCTACAGTTCTCATTCCAGTAATGTATCTAACAAGGCTTTCCTATCCAATATAATATATTATCTACAATTTCTTCTGGTTTACTTTTTTTGAGACAGGGTTTGACTATATAACCTAAATATCCTAAATTCACTAAAGGCCAGTCTGGCCTTAAACTCACAAGAGGCCTGCCTCGGCCTACAGACTGCTGGGATTAAAGGTGTGCATGTACCACCACAACCAACTCCATTTAAAATTTTTATATAGTGACATTTCTAATTACATGGCATTTTAATAACATATACTAATTATCTCTTTTTTGGGTGATTTATCTTTTCTCCTTGAACTAATATATTTTGAAAGAAGTCTAAAGGTCAAGAAAATGGTAGAATTTCTAGAGTATGAGCCTCAGTATAAAATCTATCACTTTGCTATACAAAATCATACAGTGATAATTAACCAACTGCTATTAATCAAAAGCAGACATGGATATTAAGTAAAAACCTAATTAGGAATTATAAATTCGTATTTACCTAAACACAGAAGACCAAAATTATATCTGTTAATTGTGAGTGGAATTGGCTTAAATTTGAAGTAAGTAGCACTTGAATTCCATATAAAATTATAAATCATCTATGAATACAAGTATTAAAATCTCAATTTTTAGAGCACAGATAACAATCCAAAGCAATAAACCACATTTCTTAAATTCAGCTTGTTCACCAATTCAGAGTGGATTTTTCCATTCTCTCTATACATTATTCCAAGTAAGTCTTAGGTACCAATACAAAAGGAATGGCTACCAATTTCAGGAAGGCTTTCTGAAAACCGTTAAAGAGGGACACTCTAGTAAATCTCAAACATCTGAATATAAACCTGATCACTAGGTCTTAGGAATGTAGATGCAGAGGAAAGGATGGGACAGGTCACATCTCTTCTTAAGTAACAATAAGGTAAGTCAAAATGTTTCAAAATAGATTTATCACAACCCTAAAATCAAAGCCATTATTAATAAATATACTCTAAATGCTATGATGATATTCAAAATCCTAAGAATAAGATATATATCAATTGCTCCCTGAAAGCAAACATTTAAACATTAAAATAAGGAAGTCAAAGGCAGAGATGCTCCCAGCTGCCTTCTCTTTTCTTTCATGTATGCTTCCTCCATCACAAGACTGAATCTGTCACAAACTACTGCAGTAATAGAAGGACTCTTTATCTTCAAATGTAGAACCTCCACATCCAAACAAACCCGTCACAGAGATCAAAGTGTATAGGAATTTGCCACAATAAAGGGCATTACTTGTATTTCCAAAGCAGATGAAACAGCAGATATTTCTGTTACAATTAAAGCTTTCACAAATTACAGCATATATAGTTGTACTGTATGTAACCTGGAAGCCAATGAATCTGTAACTAAGTAATGAAAGGTTATTTTAATGTCCTGGAAGTTTGTAAAGTAGCTTTTTACATCATAATATTTTAAAAAATCAGGCATTATTTCCATGTCTTGAGCACAGAATCTCAGATGAGGCTGACAAAAATAAAAACCCCATCTATGGCTTATACCTTGATATTAAGTACTTCCCTGCCAGGAAAACAACAGATATAAACCCAATCCACCTCTCCGAAGGAATCGTAAGTTTGCAGAATTTTACAGTCAACATTGTGAAATTTATTACAGAAATCAAATTGTATTTTTATTTGCCTTCAATGCAAAACACTGATTTATTTCTCTCTTAAGGGCTGAAAGAGTTTAACCCCAGTTGAACTGTTATATACTCAGTACTTCTGGAATAAATATTAACATTTGGCAGTTATTTCACTTCTCTTTTTACAGTACAATGTCTCTACAAACATCAGCTCCTAACACATAGATGTTAGAGAAAGAAGAGTTCCAAGTTTGTTTGCACAGTTTTGGCATAAAAAAAGCTGGGAGGATTTCTGAAAAGAATATACCTACATAGATAAAAATAAAAAGAGGTAATTTTCCACCATTGTGTCCCAAGAGCCAAAATATGTGAGCAACATCTATGACCTTAATCTTCTCTCTTCATCACTTTGAAGAATAATAAACTGGATAGGAACGTCTTCTTTTTCTTTTAATGTCTCTTTCTTGTGCACATGTGTACATGTCTGTGAATGGAGGGGCACTGTACTGTTGCATGCGTGTGATGTTCAGGCGGAAACGCCACCTGGCTTTTACACAGATTCTGGGCATCCAAACTCAGGCCTTAGGCTTGCACTGAAGATCCATCCTCCTGGCCCATAGAAACTTATCTTCTGTTAATGCTTCTTTACTCAGAGATTAGGCAGCCAAGCATGTATTTCTAGCTTCCGATGAGAAACACTCTAGCTGTCTCACATCTTAACCTATAACCTAGGATGCATTCGGTATGAAGGAGCAGAAAACTTACCTTACAGTCAGTGCATTTACTTGTGGCACACTGTTGTGTTACTAACAGGCACAGCTCACAGAAGGCATGTGCACACTGACGCTCATGGTGGTGACCTGCGGATAAAATGTCATCAATTAAACCTTCTACAATTTGTAGAATTGTAGAATAGTTATCCATCAAAGGGCAAAATCAAAAAATATTCTATTCTATAGGAAAAAATACATATTTTAGTCAGATTGGTTGGCTTATTAAAACATGTACAGAACTCAAAAGGAGGGAGAAAAATTAGGAAGCAAAATCATTCAAAGCTGTATAATGTTTGCATGAATCCAGGAAATTTTGAACCTGTATGACTATAGATTTGCCACATATTACAGTCATACAGAGTGCTCTGACTTATTTAATTTGACCTTTGTAAATATCATGCCTAACTTGCTGCTAATATTATATCCAACCTAAAGATGGAAAAATATGTTGGTAATTTGACCAATTAAAAAGTTTAACCCAGACTCCATCCTTCTGTTTCCAAGTCCAATCTTCATTCTGTTTGACAATACTCCTCTTGGGTAATTTGTATTTCATGTCTTATGAAAGAGTTAGGGAAAGCTGAAATGAAACACTGGTAAGAATTCTCTCCTAGTAATCTTAAGATGTTGGCAAGGGTGGAAGCTAAATCTTATTTTCATACACATGACCCACATTACGATTATATTTGCAAACTTAGCATTTGTGAGAAGTACCATTACCATGTTTGTAAATATGGTATCAAGACTTAAACTAGCAAGATGGTTCAGTGGATAAGAGTTTTTGCTGCCTAGCTTGATAACCTGACTTTGATTGATATATATATAATTATAAAATATTTAAATAAACTAGGTACAATTTGAAGCTTATAATAAACTTTTAAACATTATCTAACTTTAAAATAGAGTTCTATCTTATTTAATTATTTATTTTTGTTAGTGTGTGTGAGTGTTTATGTGTGTGGGTATATGTGGAGGCTAGAGGACAATGCTGAGTTCTGTTCCTCAGAAGTACTCTACTTTGTTTTTTGAGACAAGGTCTCTCACCAGGCTGGAGCATGTCAGGCAGCAGCAAGTAAGCCCCAAAGATCTATCTGTTTCTGCCTACTCAGAGAGTTACAAACAAGTAACAGCTTTTTCCTCAGGCACCAAGCACACAAGCAAAACACCCTTACACACAAAAATAATTTTAAGGAAACTAAAGTTAGTAATGTTTTGTTAGAGCACATTTATGAGATTCTTGCTAAATTATAGTAATTTCATTAACTTAAATTTTTAGGAAAGTATTTAAATTTTTCAGCAAGCTAAAGTTTGGCATGAGGATGCTATATGTTAAAGTTATATTTAAATTTCAGGCTAATATTACCTAAGCAATACAAATTCTCAACACCTTTAGTATTATTTCTGATATTGTACAAATTGACCTGTAGCATACTTCAGCTTACAAAGGAATAACTATTTTTCTAGTTGAGTATTTCTAAATCTTGTAATACAAATGCATAGACAAACCATGGGCTTTGAAAGCTTATGCTTAAGAATCTTATTCCGAGCCAGGTCCATGGCACACGCTGATAATCCCAGCATTGAGGGAGGAGGCTGCGGCAGGTAGTTCTCCGGTGAGTTCAAGGCTGGTCTGGTCTACAAAGCTAGTCCAGGACAGCCAAGGCTACACAGAGAAAGAAACTATCTCAAGAAAACAAGACAAAACAAAACAAAACACCACAAACAAAAAACCAAAACCTTATTTTGTAGTAGTTTTCATCTTAATATGGACATTTTCTACCTAACAGAGGCAGTGACCAAAACTCTTAAATATGGCCAGGCCTAGTGGTGCAGGCCTGTAATCCCACATACTTAGGAGGCTGGACCAAGGGCACATAGCTTGCCTAGCATCTACAAGGACGTGGTTGTCCAAATTCAGTACAGCGAAACAAAGGCCTCAAGAGAGATGCTGCTCCAAGTTGAACAATGTACCCAGCTTTCTCTGTGGAAGGTGTTATCCATCTTGAAAAAGTTGACTGACTTTCACTTGTAAAGTATAAACACTAAACAACAAAAGGAACAAGACTTTTCAATTGTTCCAGTTTTGATTCAAGAACTTATCCCTGTTACTGTTCTCTGAAGCACTTCAGTTACAATAACCTAAACTTACATTTTGTAGATTGTAAATGAACCCAACAGGAACACGGCAAAATCTCTGTAACGCCCCCTCAAAAAAAAACCAAAAACCAAAAAACAAACAAACAAAAAAAAAACACCAAACCACAAGATTCACAAAAGCAACTACAGCTTCCGAAGCAGCGCTTTAGAATAAACTGGGCTCTTCCCGCCCCACCCCCTTCATCTAAGAGCCTTTCAGGCCTTATTTCTCCTACAAGAAAAAGGACACAGGAAAATCGAGTTTCTTTCCTCCTTCATCACACAACATTTATTTGAAGGTTGTTTCGTTTCGTTTTGCTTCGCTTTTTCGAACTAAAGAAGGGGATCCGGGCTAGGGTTCTGTGGTCCAGGCGATGACTGCAGTTAAATAAGCACCCTATTTCCTCACCTGCTCTTTCGTGAGTCAATCAACTCGGGGAGCTAAGTGTGAGAGAAGGGCTCCTGAGGCTCGGCATGGGGGAGGGCATGGCCGCTCTGCCTCCATCTTCCGGGGTATGTGGAGAGAGCCTTAGAGGGCCCAGCTAGGCACGAGGCGCGGCCACCCGGGTCCCTCACACAGCCGCGTGGCCTGACCCTCCCACAGGCCTAGCGCGTCCCCACTCCCCATCCCCCCACGCTCCTACCCCTATCCCCCCACGCTCCTACCCCTATCCCCCCACGCTCCTACCCCTATCCCCCCACGCCACCCCCAAGCCCCCATTCCCCACCCCCCACGCTCCCACCCCCATCCCCCCACGCTCCCACCCCCCACACCCCGCTGGGACACCCAGCCAGCCCCAGGCTCCTCACCAGGCTCCTCCCCGCCGCCATCAGCGGACACCTTTCTTCCACACTGAGCGCACTGGCTCCCCGAAGCTCCCCTCGGTCCATTCTTACTCTCCACAAGGTGGCAGGAAGCGAGCCCAGCCGTCGAGGCCTCCGCCGCCATCGCTCCTCGATCCTCCATCCTCTCAGAGATGAGGAGCAACAGCACGTGCGAGACTCCCGACAGCCCTCGCGGCTGCGGGGGAGGGGGGGAAGGGGACGAGGGGGCGGAGCAATCAGTGGACTCTGGTGGTCATTGGCCATAGGTAGCCAATCAGGAGGCAAAGCGACGAGGCCCCACCCCACCCCAGGTTGCTTCTGTGTGGTGCGGGGATTTCGGTTTTATCCTGGATGCCTGGGTCCCGAATGAGGCCTTGAGTTTACTTTGCAAGTGTTACCCAGGAGTCACCACGTTATACCTTTAATCAATGAATTTGGGCTTCGTGTATTATTACATCATGATGTTCGTCAAAAGGCAAAGGAGAAAGAAAAGGAGGCCCCTTGTCTATCTGCTCTGGGCCAGGGCAGCAATCTCTGTCAGACCTTGATAGCAGCTTTGGCTGAGAAGTCAGTTATGCTTGTGAGAGATTCAGTTAATTAAGCAAAAGGATGCTCATTACTAACCGTTGTTGAGACTCATCTACAAGGCTCTGTCCTGGGAGACATCAGGGGTGCTAAGAATTTGCAGGCTAAAAGATTTCTGCTCGAGAGGCATGTATCTAGTATGTTGTGAAGACACTGAGTCAAATATAATCTACAGTAGTGTGGAAGGCCCTCCTAGGCAAGGCAAGGTTTTCCCCTGGACCCTAAAATCCCACTAGCACTAATAGTAGTAAACAAGAAAAAATTCACGGAGAAAGAATGTAAGGAGAGACTTTAGCAGGGGGATACAGTGCCTGCTAAAGAATTTGTAAGTCAGCCAGGCAGGGCACTAGTTTTCTTAATGAGGAACTTGGGTGTGTGTGGGGGGCGGGGGGAAAAGTTGTTTGAAGAATTTTGGAGCATCCAAATTCTTTAATCAGGAAAACATGGGAGTGATTTTTGAACAAAGGATGAAAGAATCTGGCAGAAGGAGCCTCTGGAGGAGGCAGGATCAACTCAGCTGCTACAAATAAAGACTGTGTTGTATATAGTTTCTCTTTCCTGTATTGTTTATGTGATTGTATGTAAAAAAAATTGTGTTCAGAGG
>OU015746.1:130193343-130208538 GCA_907169655.1 Acomys percivali | reverse complement strand
TTGCTGTGCCAGTACCATGCTGTTTTAATTACAATTGCTTTATAGTACAATTTGAAATCAGGTATGGAGATTCCTCCACAGCACCTTTTATTGTACAAGATCGTTTTTGCTATTCTGGGTTTTTTGTTTTTCCATATGAAGTTCAGAATTGAACTTTCAATGTCTTTAAAAAATTGTGTAGGTATTTTGATAGGGATTGCATTGATTCTGTAGATTGCTTTTGGTAGGATGGCCATTTTTACTATGTTAATTCTCCCTATCCATGAGCAAGGAAGATCCTTCCATCTTCTCATGTCACCTTCAATCTCCTTCTTCAGAGTTTTGAAATTTTTTTCAAACAAGTCCTTCACTTGCTTAGTTAAAGTAACTCCTAGATATTTTATATTGCTTGTGGCTAATGTGAAGGGTGTGGATTTCCTAATTTCTTCCTCGGCAAGCTTGTCATTTGTGTATAGGAAGGCTACAGACTTTTTGGAGTTAATTTTGTATCCAGCCAAATTGCTGAAAGTATTTATCAGCTGTAGGAGTTCTCTGGTGAAATTTTGAGGGTCACTTATGTACACAATCATATCATCTGCAAATAGGGATAGTTTGACTTCCTCCTTTCCCATTTGGATACCCTTGATCTCCTTTTGTTGTCTTATTGCTCTGGCTAGAACTTCGAGTACTATATTGAAGAGATATGGAGAGAGTGGGCAGCCTTGCCTTGTTCCCGATTTTAGAGGAATTTCCTTGAGTATCTCCCCATTTACTTTAATTTTGGCTATTGGCTTGCTGTAGATAGCCTTTATTATGTTGAGGAAAGTGCCTTGTATCCCCGATCTCTCTAAAACTTTAAACATGAATGGGTGTTGGATTTTATCAAATGCTTTCTCTGCATCTAAAGAGATGATCATGTGGTTTTTTATTTTCAGTTTGTTTATATGGTGGATTACATTGATGGATTTCCGTATATTAAACCATCCCTGCATGCCTGGAATGAAGCCTACTTGGTCATGATGAATGATATCCTTTATGTATTCTTGTATTCGTTTTGCAAGAATTTTATTTAGTATTTTTGCATCGATGTTCATAAGAGAAATTGGTCTGAAATTCTCTTTCTTTGTTGAGTCTTTGTGAGGCTTAGGTATCAACGTGACTATGGCCTCATAGAATGAATTTGGTAATGTTCCATCCAATTCTATGTTTTGGAGTAGCTTGAAGAGTATCGGTATTAGCTCGCCTTTGAAGGTCTGGTAGAATTCTGCACTGAAACCATCTGGCCCTGGGCTTTTTTTGCTTGGGAGACTATCAATGATTGCTTCTATTTCTGTAGGGGAAATGGGACTATTTAGCTTGTTTATCTGTTCTTCACTCAACTTAGGCAAGTGAAATTGATCAAGAAAGTCATCCATTTCCCTTAGATTTTCAAATTTTGTGGCATATATGCCTTCAAAGTAGGATCTTATGATTCTTTGTATTTCTTCAGTGTCTGTTGTAATGTCTCCCTTTTCATTTCTGATTCTGTTGATTTCAATACTGTCTCTCTGCCTTTTAGTTAGTTTGGCTAACGGTCTGTCTATCTTATTGATTTTCTCAAAGAACCAGCTCTTGGTTTTGTTGATTCTTTGGACTGTTTTCTTAGTTTCTAATTTGTTAATTTCAGCCCTGAGTTTGATTATTTCCAGACGTCTACTCCTTTTGGGTGTTCCTGCTTCCTTTTTTTCTAGGGCTTCCAGCTGTTTTGTTAAGTTGCTTATGTGCGATGTTTCCAATTTCTTTTTAAAGGCACTTAGTGCTATGAGTTTTCCTCTTAACACTGCTTTCAATGTATCCCACAAATTTGGGTATGTTGTTCCCTCATTATCATTGAATTTCAGAAACTCCTTGATTTCTTTCTTTATTTCTTCCCTGACCCATGTGTCATTTAGCAGAGAGTTGTTTAGTTTCCACGTACGTGTAGGCTTTTTGTTGTTTCTGTTGCTGTTGAATTGCAGCCTAAGAGCATGGTGATCTGATAGGATACAAGGTATTATTTCAATCCTCTTGTATCTGTTGAGGCCTGCTTTGTGACCTACGATGTGATCAATTTTGGAGAAGGTTCCATGGGGTGCAGAGAAGAAGGTATATTCTTTCTTGTTTGGGTGAAAGGTTCTATAGATATCTGTTAGATCCATTTGACCCATGGCATTGGTTAATGATGTTATTTCACGGCTAAGTTTCTGTTTCAATGACTTATCCTTCAGTGAGAGTGGGGTGTTGAAGTCTCCCACTATTATTGTGTGGTGATCGATGTGTGGTTTAAGTTTTTTTAGCAGATCTTTTATAAATGTGGGTGCCCTTGTATTGGGAGCATAGATGTTCAGAATTGTGATGTCATCTTGGTTGGCTTTACCTTTGATGAGTATGAAGTGTCCTTCTGCATCCCTTTTGATTAATTTTGGTTGAAAGTCTATCTTGTTTGATATTAAAATGGCTACGCCTGCTTGCTTCTTGTGACCATTTGCTTGGAATATTTTTTTCCAACCTTTTACCCTGAGGTAATGCCTATCATTATAGGTGAGATGTGTTTCTTGAATGCAGAAGAATGTTGGATCTTGTTTATGCACCCATTCAGATAGTCTATGTCTTTTTATTGGAGAATTAAGACCATTGATGTTGAGAGATATTAACGACCAGTGACTGTTAAGAGTCTTAATTTTGATGTTGTTTCCAATCGAGTGTTTGTGTAGTTGTGTTTTTGCCATGGTATAATTACCTATTTCCTGAGTAGTTTTGGTTGTAGCTTGACCCTTTGGGATGGAGTTTTCCTTCTAGTACCTTCTGTAAAGCTGGATTTGTGGATAGGTACTGTTTGAATTTGTTTTTGTCATGGAATATTTTGTTTTCTCCATCAATGTTTATTGATAGTTTTGCTGGGTAAAGTAGTCTGGCCTGGCATCTGTGGTCTCTCAGGATTTGCAGGATCTCTGTCCAGGCTCTTCTGGCTTTTATGGTCTCTGCTGAGAAGTCTGGTGTAATTCTGATAGGTTTGCCATTGAATGTTATTTGGCCCTTTTCCCTTGCAGCTTTTAATATTTTTTCTTTGTTCTGTATGTTTTGTGTTTTGATTATTATGTGACGGGCAGTTTTCCTTTTCTGGTCAATTCTATTTGGTGTTCTGTAGGCCTCTTGTATGTTTATAGGTATCTCTTTCTTTAGGTTGGGGAAATTTTCTTCTATAATTTTGTTGAGAATAGTTTCTGGGCCTTGGAGTCTGATATCTTCTCTTTCTTCAATGCCTATTATCCTCAGATTTTTCCTTTTCATGGTGTCCTGAATTTCTTGGATGTTTTGTGTCAGGAGTTTTCCAGATTTGGCATTGTCTTTAATGGTTGCTTCAAGATCTGTGATTGTATCTTCTAGACCTGAAATTCATTCTTCCGTCTCTTGGATTCTGTTAGAAAGGCTCACCTCTGTGTTGCTCGCCTTCTTCTCTGGGGTTTCACGTTCTCGTTTTTCTTCTGTCTGTGTGTTTATCATTGAATCCATTTTTGTCTTCAGATCTTGAACTGATTTTTTTATTTCTTTCACCTCATTTTTTGTATATTCCTGAGTTTCTTCCATTGCCTCTTTATAGGTCTTCAGAGCTTGAACCGTTTTAATTATTTCTTCCATCTGGTTATTTGCATTTTCCTTAAATTTTTCCAGTTCCACTCTATGTGCTTCTTTTATGTCTCTCACTTGTTTTGCTGCATCTTCCTGTATTTGATTACAAATTTTATTTGTTTCCTCCATTAATATGCTCCTTATTAAGGATTTGAGGTCATTTTCTTGTATTTCCGTTGTATTTGAGCTCTCTGGGTTGTTTTCTTTGGGATAGCTGGAAACTGGAGACGCCATGTTGTTTTGAGGTTTTTTGCGTATGCTTTTACGCTGTCCTTTAGACATCTTGCCGGCTTTGTTTTCGTTGGGTAGATTCCCGAGTTGGATGGAGGGAGTCTGATGATAGATTCACTTGTTTTCTCACGGTTTCCGTAGGTTGGAAGCTCTTATGTTTCACTGTTGTGGATGGCAGGAGGTTAGCCCTGGCGTTTTGGGCTCTCACAGCCAGTGATCCTCAGCTCTCCTGTGCTGTGGGTCCTGTAATCGTTCTGGGTCTCTGGATGAGCGTTGGGTCAGGCCAAGTTATCCACAGCCTTCTGGGTTCCCTGCCAGGTCCAGCCAGGGAAACTAGTCCCAAACCACCGTCTGAGCTCAGCTAGTATCTCAGGGCCAGAACCGTCTGCCGAGCTTAGCTAGGAATTCTGGGCTCAAAATGCACACAGGGTCCAGCCAGAATTTTCGGGCTAGGACTGCGCACCAAGCTCAGCTAGGGGTGTTTGGCCAAACTGCTTGCTGTGGTCAGTTATTGACTCATGCCCGAAACATCCGCGCAGCTCAGCCAGGAATTCTGGATTCAAACTGCACACTGTGTCCAACCAGAGTCTTAGAGCCGGGACTGTGCCAAAGGCTCTACTAGTGACTCTGGGCCCAATCTGTCTGCCAAGCACGGTTAGGGACTGTGGCCCTAAGCTGCACGCCGAGCTCCACCCGAGTCTCAGGGGCAGAATTGTGCTCCGAGCTCAGCCAGACACTATGGACCCACACTGCACGCTGAATTCAGCCCGGGCCTCCAGGCCTATACTGCGTGCATAGTCCAGCCAGAGTCTTGGGGCCGCCGAGCCCGTGTGCACAGCTCCGGAAGAATCCCTGGGCCTAATCCGCCCAGCAAGCCCAGCTAGGGCCTCTGGGCTGAATCTGCGTGTTGACCTCAGCCTGCGTCAGCGCCCTAAAACTGCCCTCTGAGGAGAGCTAATGTCTTGAGCAGAACTGCTCGTTGATGTGTGCTAGCGCCTCCGGTTGGACTGAGCTCTCCGCCCAGCCTGCGTCACAGCCAGTGAACTGGCTGCACTGAGGTGGTCCTTCGGTGGACCTGAGCGCTACCGCCCAGCCTGCGTCACAGCAGGTGAACTGTGGCTGTGCAGAGACGGGCCTGGGGTGGAACTGAGTGCTCCGCCCAGCCTGTGTCACAGCCGGTGAACTGCTGCTGTGCAGAGACAGGCCTGGGGTGGAACTGAGTGCTCCGCCCAGCCTGGGTCACAGCAGGTGAACTGCTGCTGTGCAGAGACGGGCCTGGGGCGGAACTGAGTGCTCCGCCTAGCCTGTGTCACAGCAGGGGAGCCGTGGCTCCGCTAAGCTGTTGTCTTGGGCAAGATTGCCCGCTGCGCTGAATCAGTGTCTCCACAGCACTGCGCCCTGAGCTGTACCCGGGACTCTGGGGCTGAACTGTCCACCGTGTCCAGCTTGGGTCACAAAGCACCACGCAACCCAAATCCTGTCCAGTGTCCCCTCTCCCGCAGCAACTCCCACCGGCCACCACACTAACCGCCTCCACTGGATGGCTCTGAGCTGCGAACCTCAGTCGCTGCTGCTGGTGTTGCTGACGCCGCCTGTGCCACCGCTGCTCTGATCCGAGAAAATCCGCACTCCTCCCGTGTGTAAGGGCACGCAGGTCTTCCGCACCCTGGTCCTTCCGAACCGTGGAGCACTCCTGCTGCCGTGGTGTCGGGATCCTGGTGTTCCTGGCTCAGAAATCTGTGCAATTCCCCGAACTGTTCACTGGAGCTTCCAAACACGGTCCACACTGCTCGCCGCCATCTTGGATCTCCGGGAAGGGCTGTTTATATTTTTTATTTAGAGATGCTTTAGTTTTCTGTGGTATTTTCAGTAAGATTTCTGATTTTTGTTTTGTTTTAAAATTTTGTCTCCTGAAAAACAGTCATCTTATTATTTTCCATAATTTATTCTGAATTCCATGACATATATATATTGCATAAATATTTTGCATAATTTTCATTACCTTCACTTCAAAATTACGCTTTATTTTTGGTGGTTTTAGATGAGAAGGAAATTCCAGGCAGCAGAAACACAACATAAATTGCTTGTGGTGGTGCATGCCTTTGATCCCAGCACCTAGGAAGCTAGGACAGACAGATCTCTGTGAATTTGAAGGCAGCCTGATCTACATGGTGAGTTTCAGAACAGTCAGGGCTACATAGTGAGATTCTGTCTTTAAAAAAAAAGCAAGCAAACAAACAAAATTAAAAAAAAAAACTATAAGGGCACAATAATTTGAACAGGCAAGGTCAAGGATTTTGATTTACCCTTTATATATTGGTGCAGTGCAATCTCAAAGTACATATATACACACATGCAAGCAAATGAGCATGTGCACACACTCACAGGCACACACACACACACACACAGCAGGAGGGACTTGGGGGGAGACTGAGAGAAATAGATTCTTTAAAAGCATTTCAGCTTTGGCTTTATATTTAATACAACTTTGTATTTACCTTTTTTGCTAAAACATTAGCCAGTAACTTATTATTATAAAACACACAGAATATACTTCACATCCATTTAATGCTGTAATTATACTCACATACTGGGTTTTAATCACCACCAGATGGTAGGCTGTAGGAAGAACTTACCAACCAGCATGTCACGGTCTCAAAATGCACCAGATGGCACTGGACTCATGTTTGCCTGTTGTCACTTTGCCTCTGGAAGGGAGCGATATGAAAAGGTAAAAGCTTGGATGCATAAAATTCTCAAAGAGATAATATAAATATATAAAAGTACAAGCTATTTTCCATATACATCCCAGAGAAGGTAGAATGCCTAAATTTTTGTAGAAATGATTAGCTTTTTTTTTTTTTTCTTCAAAATTAGAAAGTGGTGGGAGAGGAAGAACCTCTAGAAATGCCAGGCTTTCTCCTGATGACCTTGTGCAAGGCAGGGAAGGCAGCCGAGGCAGAGAACCTCTCTGACTTCCTGAGCTGAGCAAGAGCCCTGGCTATTCTGATTTCCAAACTGTGCAATTTCTTTCCCTTCTTTCTTTGTTTTTTTTTTTTTTTTTTTAATTTTATTTTCAGAAAACTCCACTTGGGGGAATTGCAACAGATAGAATGTTGAGTAAGTGAACAAATGGCATGGCTGACTTGGGAAGAGTTAAGAGTTAAGAGGCGTTTCTTGCGTCCTCCTTGCTTTTATGGTGAGTCAGTGAGGAGAGCAGGGGCCGTAACACCGCCCATGCCCCCATCCATCTCTCAGCCCCTCTCCCCCCGCCCCGCCCCGACAGACCTGTAACATTGCAGTGTCCGTTGTCCGTTGTCCCTTCTGTAATTCCCTCTCTGAGGGAACCTCCTGCCCGTCACCATCAGGGTAAATGGTGTAAACAGCTAGCAGGAAGCGCAAGAATACTTCAAGCTTGCCGGTGGCCGGCAGAAGGTGACTCTTGTTTCTGGAAGCTGGTGGCTTAAGAATCCGAGGTACAGAAGCTTGAAACTCTAAGGTCCCGACTCTACAGCTGGAAACAAAGCTTGAGGACGTGTCCTTTCCTAGCTGTTTTGGTGCTAGATGCTATTGGCCTGTGTCCTGCTCTGAAAGAGCCTTGCCTTACAGAGTGCAGATTTTACATCTTTACATTTCTGTGGTCCACACCCCTTTCTTTCTTTCTTTCTTTCTTTCTTTCTTTCTTTCTTTCTTTCTTTCTTTCTTTCTTCCTTCCTTCCTTCCTTCCTTCCTTCCTTCCTTCCTTCCTTCCTTCCTTCCTTCCTTTCTTTAAAAGATTTATTTGTTTATTATTATGCATACAGTGTTCTGCCTGCATGTACACCTGCAGGCCAGAAGAGGGCATCAGATCACATTACAGACTGCTGTGAGCCACCGTGTGGTTGCTAGGGATTGAACTCAGGACCTTAGGAACAGCAGGTCGTGCTCTTATCCACTGAGCCATCTCTCCAGCCCATTTCTCTTTCTTTTTCTTTCTTTCCTTCCTTCCTTCCTTCCTTCTTTTTTTCTTTTTTCTTTTTTCTTTTTTCTTTCTTTTCTTTTTTTTTTTTTTTTTCAAGACAGGGTCTCTATGTGTAGCCTTGGCTGTCCTGGACTCACTTTGTAAACCAGGCTGGCCTCGAACTCACAGCAATCCACCTGCCTCTGCCTCTTGAGTGCTGGGATTAAAGGCGTGCACCACCACGCCCGGCTCACACCATTTCTTTACTTCTCTCCATTTTAAAGCGTCCATCTATGGCTGACTGTTCAGGTTTCCTAGGTGACTGGGTCTGTTTACAATGAAGTAAGTTATTACTATTAGGAAACCTCGGAAGGGTGGAGTCTATCCAAGCCCAGGCCATGAACCTCTGTCGTATGTGAGCAAGGAAAGGTATATTTGGGGTTGACCTTTTTTATATTGTTTAAAAAATACTGAATTTATTTTTGTCAATAAGAAATAAAAGTTGTATAGATTAAGAATATGGACCGTAAACTGGGTGTGGTGGCGCATGCCTTTAATCCCAGCACTTGGGAGGCAGAGGCAGGCAGATCACTGTGAGTTCAAGGCCAGACTGGTCTACAAAGCCAGTCTGGGACAGTCAAGGCTACACAGAGAAACTCTGTCTCGGAAAAAAAAAAAAAGAGAATATGGAACGCTTCATGCCATCCTGTTCAGGAGTCATGACTTCATCTGTATTGTTCCAGGGTTAGTGTATGCGCTGTTGAAGCACTAGAGCTGCCTGTCAATAGAAAATAGCCTATTGTCTGAGACACATCTGCAGAATGCTTCGGCAGCTCCGCTGGCTGCACACCTCTTGAGTGCCAGGCCTTCCTACAGGTGGGTGTGTCCCTGAGTCTGAGCACACACACCTGCAACAGCAGTGCGCACCTGCACCTGCTGATTTCCCCACCTGCCCTTCTCTTTGGAGGGACATGCCATCATACAAGCATAAAACCACTTCTCTGCTCTGTTTTATACTGTTTCCTCCTGGCTTTGCTGCAAATGCCATCCAGAACTCCTAGCTCTAGTCAGCTACGTCATTAAATTTGTTTTGCCAGGCCTGGCTATGAGTCCGAAAGAAGGGGCATCGACTGTGGTGATAGCTTCAAAGAGAAGGTGGGTTTATGAAACATCTCTTCAGACCTGCAGGGTGAGGTCTAATAGAAACGATATGACTTAGTCGGGGTGATATGGCTATGTCACAACATGGTCAGGCGCACTACCATGTCTTCACAAGGCAAAGGGGAGTGTGTGTGTGCGTGCGTGAGAGAGAGAGAGAGAGAGAGAGAGAGAGAGAGAGAGAGAGAGAGAGAGAGAGTGTTTGTTCACCTTGCCAGCATTGACCTGAGTGGCTCAAGCTGCAGCTCCAGCCTGGGAAAGGAATTTTTTTTCTTTTAGCTCTTTTCCCTTTTTCTTTTCTAGTGGCTCTCTTCTCTTCTCATCTCTTCACTTTCTCATCCCCTCACTTTCATCTTAAAGGCAAATAAAACATACCTGACTCAACAAGGAGACTTTTCTAAAAACATTCATTCCTATATTCACAGGCCCAGCCCATCTTCATGAAAACTGGCACCTTAACCCCTCCTTCAACCCCCTACTGCTCACTGACAGCTGCTCTTGAGGAAGCTGGCTCTACCCTCCACCTTTCCCCACACTCACCTCTGTCCTTGTTTGCCTGCTTCATTTCAGCACTCCATCAGGCTCTCTTCCATCGTCTTTGCTTCACGTGGATTAACAGCTGGGAGGCATGTCCCCAAAGATGGTTGCCATATTATGTCAACCCATTTGCTTGGTGTGAGTGTGGTGTGAGTGTGAAATGTCCCTTCAGGCTCGTGGGTTTGAATATTTGGTACCCAGTTGGTGGCACTCTTTGGTAGGCTGTGGAACCTCTAAGTGTTGGCATATTCTTAAAACATATTTATATTTTGGGTTCCTCAAATCTCTTTCTCCCTTCACCCTAAACCCTTCTAACACTCCAACAACAGGTAGAAGAGAAAGGTTAGTGGGGAGAAGGGGCATAGTTTTCCTTAGCTACTTCAGGGTCATTGTGTTCAGGGTCATTGGATTTCCTTATTTTTAATAGCTGAGTAGTATTCCATAGTATAAATGTACCACAGTTTCTTTATCCATTCTTCTATTGAAGAACACTTAGGCTGTTTCCAGGTTCTGGCTATTATGAGTAAGGCCACAATGAACATGGCTGAGCATACATCCCTGTTGTATGCTGGAGTATCTTCCAGGTATATTCCAAGGAGTGGAATAGCTGTGTCTTGAGGAAGCCCTATTCCCAGTTTTCTGAGATAGCACCAGACATATTTCCAAAGTGGCTGCACTAGTCTGCATTCCCACCAGCAATGAAGCAGTGTTCCTCTTTCTCCACATCCTCGCCAGCATGTGGTGTCGCTTGAGTTTTTGATCTTAGCCATTCTGATGGGTGTAAGATGGAATCTCAAGAGTCGTTTTGATTTGCATTTCCCTGATGACTAAGGAGGCTGAGCATTTCTTTAAGTGTTTCTCAGCCATTTGATATTCCTCTGTTGAGAATTCTCTGTTTAGTACTGAGCCTCATTTCTCAATTAGGTTATTTGATTTGGTGGTGTTTAATTTCTTGAGTTCTTTATATATTTTGGATATTAGACCTTTGTCAGATGTAGGGTTGGTGAAGATCTTTTCCCAGTCTGTAGGCTGTCGCCTTGTTCTTACATTATTTTTCTATTTTTTCCCATTCCTTTTCTCAGATGTTCTGTTGCTCCCTGCTACTTCTGCTACCTCATTTTGATGCAACAGTCCTAGCGATGGGACCAGTCACCGTTACTCTGAATCAATGCTATGCCCACTTTCTCCCACCTCTGTTCCTTCTTATCCCTCAGCCCTCCTGGGGGAATCTCGCAGTTCCACTCTGTAACCAAATCATCTGCTTACAACCTTCTAGCAATTTATTTCCAAGTCTCTCCAGGAATACAGGATGGCAATCACCTGACCCATCACAGTGGATCAAGTTAAGACTCTCCCCTGCTACACGATCTGAGCCCCCCCTCTCCCGTGCTTCAGTAGACTCAGATGTACCCTCTCTGACAAAAACATCATCAGAAAACAGCTATGAATGACAGCTGCCTTATTCATAATAGCCAGAATATGGAAACAGCCTAAGTTTCCCTCAGTAGAAGAATGGATAAAGAAACTGTGGTACATTTACACTATGGAATACTACTCAGCTATTAAAAACAAGGAATTCCCAAAATTTGTGGACAAATGGATTGAACTAGAAATGATCATAATGAGTGAGTTAACCCAGAAGCAAAAAGAGTCAAATGGTATATACTCACTTATATCGAGACACTAGCCCAAGGGGCATGTCCCATGAAAGTCTTCATTTACCAGGAAAGTGGGTCAGAGGGGAGGACATCTTTAGGTGAGAGAAGCGTGGGAGAATGGAGAAATAGAAGAATCCAGGGCGTCCTAGAAACCTACAAGAAGAACATATGGCGGGCGGATCTGGGTCCAGGGGTCCTGCTCAAACTATGGCACCAGCCAAGGACAATATAGGCAGTAAACTTCGAACCCCTACCCAGATCTAGCTGATGGACAGGACATTCTCCACCATTGAGTGGACAGTGAGGTCTGACTTTCATGTGAACTCTGGTGCCCCATATTTGACTACGTCCCCTTGATGAGGAGGCCTGGTGGCTCTCAGAGGAAGGATAGCAGGCTACCAAGAAGAGACTTGATACCTTATGAACATATACAGGGGAAGGAGGCCCCCTCAATCACAGTCATAGGGGAGGGGAATAGGGGGAATGCAGTAGGGAGGGAGGAATGGGAGGATACAAGGGGTGGGCTAACAATTTAGATGAAATATGAATAAATTAATAAAAAAAGAAAACAGCTATGACACCCCTGCCCTCCGTTCTTTATGTCCTCTGAACACATAGGGGACAAAGAGGCCTCCTTTCCACGAATAAACATAGTTCTGCCTAAGATCAGACCAAGCCTCTCTTTTTGTCTTCTGCCTCCATTTTTAAAGTAATCTAACATACTTCACTATGACTCATCCTGAAATTGCTTTCCAAGGTGCAAGCCAACCCTCTGGCTTTAAGAGATTCCCTTACACTCACAGATGACAATATCAAGTTGTATTCCCTGCTGACTGTGACAGCTGAGGATACCAGTAACATGACCAAATGGGACCAAGCTCATCCATTTGATAAGGCTTGTAGAGACAAGCCCTGGGGTGGAGGAAGATGTCCCTTTAAGAATTATTATTTCTATTTTTATCCCTCTCTTATAAACTTGAATTAAAAAAAATAAAATTAACAAGTAACCAGTTGTCCATGGAGTTCCATAAGGACTGCTTCCCTTGAGCTTCCCTCCCTCCCTCAGCCCTCACCTTATCTGCCTGCACAACTCCTTGTCTGTTCTCTTCCAGGTGCCTTCTCACTTTCACAGGATTCACTGGTGTCCTGTTACCTGCACTTTAAAGCCTGATTCTCCTGATGGTTCTTTCTTGTTTCACAGCCTTTCCCCACATAAACACACACACACACACACACACACACACACCGATCCAAATATGAGTGAGAGGGGGGACATGCAGTGTTTGTCTTATTGAGTCTGGCTCATCCCACTGCATAATCTGATTCCATCTATCTTCCCACAAACGCTGTCTTTTAAGGCTAAGTACAATTCTGTTGGCCATATGGACACATGTGTGTTACCTAGTCATCTAGGCTGGTTCATTTGCCTGATAGCGAATAGGGCAGCAGCAAACATGCTGTGCAAACATCTCTGCAGTAGATAAAGACCTGACCCCTTTTTGCAGGTCTATCGCTAGCAGCCCTTTTCTGCCAGTCTTCCATACCATTTCTTTTTATATGAGGCAACTTTCTGTGCATCTTTGCTGTGGTCCTTGATATGGTGTCTAGAGTAGCCTTCCTGCAGGGGATCTTAATTTCTGTCTCTGTTGGGTTTTATGAGCAGACACTGTACCCTTCTCAGGGACAACCAGGCAGTATGCTGGACTCAGGCCATGGGTTTCTACCTAACAATACTGGTCTTTGAAAGGAACTGGTTCACAAGAACTCTCCTGTGACCCTTGATCTTTCCTCCCCTTCAGCCTTGCCACGGAACTGCTACCTCCTCGTGCCTGACTTCCTGTCATTTTCCCTGCCTGGCAGGAAGTCTCCCTGATCTCTTCTGACACTTTGTACCTCTTGCTGCCTGTACCACATCCTGCCCTTGATTGACAGCTTTCTGGCAACCATGGCTTTTCTTTCCGTCACCACCATGGTAAGCATGGTGCTGTATGTCTCAGTAGGCACTTGCTTTATTTAAAGACTGAAATGGAGACCAAGCAAAACAAAACATTTTGCAAACACAAAACGTCAACAGCCACCAGGCAAAGAACCCACAGTAAAGTTTAGAACTGAAAATCTGTGCTCCGTAGTATCTTGATTTATCTTCAAAATGACTGGTTAAGGGGTGGGGACCTTGTTTCATTTAAAACATATAGGCTTTCTCCTTGAGTTTCTGTTAGACTCTCTGCACTAAGGGGGTAAGCTCCCCCTAAGTGCAATGTCAGTGGCCAGAGCAGAAAGTATCGAATGGGGCCCTGGGTGAAGGGAGCTTGTAGAGAGAGCTGGTCTGAAGTCGAAAGTTAGGCATCTAAGAAACAATAGTGCCAAATGGAAAACAAATTGCGGAGCAGGTCCAGCCTGGCTGGCAGCAGCTGTGCACAATGGCTCTCAGCGAGCAAACGCTATGCTTGCTTTCCCTTTTCATTGTAAAGGAATGGTTTTTGTAAAGGGTAAGATCATATAAAGCAAACAAGTGCTAAAGGCATTATTTAAGCTCATAATTTAGGGAGGAAACTAGGCGGTTAGTTGCTGTAACTGGTTCAAAGGAGCCTCGAAGCACAAGTTTATCTAGAAAATCCAGGAATGTCACCTGACTGTTGCAGAGAAGGCAGAACTGGCTTTTCCAGGGAGGGGAGTCTCTCCCACGGGACTGAGGCATTGCATATCTACAGACAAAAACTCGTTGGCATGGCTATTGCTTTTCCACCCTGTAGTAAAACAGAGTGCAGCCCTGTGGGGTCATTTTCCATCTAAGGGCAAACACCCCTGCCCCACCTTGCAAAACCCCAGCTTCCCTGAGTAAGCCACTGGCCTCTAGAGCCAGTGCTGCTCCTGCTGCTAATGATGATAATATTTTGCAGTGTTGGGCAGTGGAATCCAGGGCTTTAAACATGACAATGTAATGTTCTACCACTGACACACACACACACACACACACACACACACACACACACACACAGTGAAGACACAGAGAAGGAAGGAATACATTGCTTACATTGGTTTTACACTAGTTAAAGGGTGGCGTGATGCACAGCAGAGAACGCTCTGGGACAGAAGGGCTGAGGGAGAGGACATCACTGCTTCTGGATTGACTGTGTTTGTAAACGGAATTCTGAATCACCAAGAAGCAGAATTGAGTTAAGATTTTAACATACATTACGGAACCTGAGTTGGTCCTTTGATAGCCTGTAGTTTGGTAACAGACTAACCTCTCTGTTTGCCCTGTCGCCTCAGGCAGGATCTTGTAATTAAATTTAGGACATCTTAGAAATGTTACCTAGGCATTTGCTGGGGATTTGTATAGTTTTATCACTCCAGGGATAAGGAGGAAATTACTGTACTTGCCTCAGTGTCTTCTTTTCCCCTCATCTTGGTCATAATGTGGTCAGTTAGGGTGGTTGGTAGCCTTTTGTGGGCCGAGTTGAATCATCTACAGGCGACCTCTCTTATATAATCCTCCTCATTTGAGCTTGTTTGTTCAGTTGTAGCCCTGCCAGGTGCCTCCCATCCTGCCCCACACCTTTCCCCACCAGCCTAGGCCAAGCCTTAGCTAACCTGACTGAGGAACTCAGTCCTAATTCATCAACAGGCAAAGTGATGTAACGCGTCGCCTGGATTGTGACCCACCTTTATGAGTCAACTTCATCAGCTTGTTTTTATGGAATTCCAACCTGTGGTGTTAGCCTAACACACACCTTAGGCTCAGGTGCCTCCTGGTCCCCGGCTTAGATGCAGTGCCATGGCTGTTTTCCTGGGGCTTTGTCCATCTGTCCCCACCTAGAATTCTCTCTCTACCTCTCATTTCCCCGATTCATGTAAACAGGCTTACACCCCTACCCCATCCAATACAGTCTGTACTTTTAAATGTCATTTTAATTTCGAACCCCTTATTATAAGTTGATTTCTTCTGCCCCTTCACTGGAACAGCAGCCTGCCCCTCCCCCACCCCCCGAGTGTATGTGTGTGTGTGTGTGTGTGTGTGTGTGTGTGTGTGTGTGTGTGTGT
>OU015746.1:130177449-130193333 GCA_907169655.1 Acomys percivali | reverse complement strand
TGTGTGTGTGTGTGTGTGTGTGTGTGTGTGTGTGTGTGTGTGTGTGTTGGGGGTCCCAGGGGACATTTCCTTCTCCAATCTGGAGTTTGAGTCCATGGTCTCACAATACTGTGCAATTGCTCTACCATTCAGTTACACACCCAATTCAGATCTGTGTTCCTGGGCTATATATATAGAAAGACTTCCCACACCTTTGCTGAGTAAATAAAAATGTTTTGATCCAGGCTTGGCCGGTGATACAGATCTTTAATCACAGCTATTTGGGAGTCCAAGGTAGAAAGATTCCAAGTTCAAAAACTTCCTAGGCTATCAAGTGAGTTTAAGGCCAGCCTATGCAACTTAGCACTAGTGTATGTCAGAAAGAAAAAAAAAAGATAGGGCTGGGTATGTAGCTTTTAGTATGACAGATATATTTGATCCTTGACAGCTTTCATATCTTAATAGATAATATATATGCATTATAATATATATATATAAAATTATTACTATGAATTGGTTCGGTTATGTAAGTATAAATTTGGCAGTGTGCATCAAGAGCTTTGACAATGCTTTGGGGAAACAGCTAATTCAGTAAAGTGATTTCCTCAGAATCGTGAGGCCCTGGGTTTGACCCTCAGAATCTACATAAAAATGCCAGACGCGCACGCGCATGTGTGTGTGTGTGTGTGTGTGTAGGGGGTTTGCTTGTAGTCTCAGTGCTAGGGAGGAGGAGACAGGTGGATTTCTAGGATTGCTGGCAAAGGAGGTTCATTACTAGCCTGTGGTTTAGCTCCAGGCAGTGAGAGGCCTGCCTGGGAGAAAGTGGATGGATTCCAGAGAGTGACACTCATGTCCTCAGGCTTCCACGTGCAGGCATACACATGTACCTGCACACTAATACACACACACACACACACACACACACACACACACATGCAGAAACTAATATATATATCTATATCTATATAATTTTTAATTCCTTAATTTCATTTTTGAGAAATACACAAGAAATTAACCAATGGTATTGTTAGAGATTTAAAGACAAGATTCAGACTTTCAAAGAAAAGGAGTGAAAACAAGTGAGCATCTACATCAAATTTAAACCCTTCCCCACTTGGTCCTATCACGTTAAGTCTTCAGGTCCCTGTCACATTGCTTGCTGTTTCCTGCTGGCCCTGGCAGAACTGAGAGCAGCCAGTGTGTCAGCCAAGAGCACTCAGGCAGTCTGGCAGGGGAAAGCTTAGAAAGCATCAGCCGCCTTTCCAGGGCTGGCATGAGGCAGTTCTCATGCTGCCCAAAACCCTGCAAAGCTTTCCAGCTCACTGAGCCGCTGACAGAGATTAACACTGTAGTAATAGTTACTGCAACTAGAGACCAAAAACCACAAGGTTGGCAACATCATTGTAGCTTCACACACAACACACACTGGACATTCTAATCTATTTATAGAAACTTCAGTGATGACCCCTGTTGCTAAAATTCCTTCTCAGGGGCGGATGTGTATGTGTGTGTGTGTGTGTGTGTGTGTGTGTGTGTGTGTGTGTATGTGTGTGTGTGTGTGTGTGTGTGTGTGTGTGTGTGTGTAGATACACAGCAACTTCTATCCCTCCTCCTAAGGTTGCATGGAAAATCTAAATATGATTCCACCCAAGTTTACTCCCAGGAACCAATGGGGTTTTTTTTTCATTAATTAATTTATTTATTGCAGCCCCCTCATTCCTCTCCTCCCTGTCCTACCCTCACACTCCCCTAACCCTACTCCCCCCTCTTTCCTCGCACACCTCCCCCCCCCAGGGCACTAGCCCACCCCGGCACATGAAGTTGGAGCAGGACTAAGCACTTCCTCTCCCACTGAGGCCAGACAAGGCAGCCAAGCTAGGGGAAAGGGAGTCAAAGACAGGAAACAGAGTTAGAGACAGCCCCCCGCTCCAATTGTTAGGGGACCCACATGAAGACCAAGCTGCACATCTGCTATACATGTGTAGGGGGTGTAGGTCCAGCCCATGAATGCTCTTTGGTTGGTGGTTCAGTCTCTGTGAGCCCCCATGGGCCCAGGTCTGGTTACTCTGTAGGTCTTCTTATGGTGTCCTTGACCCCTCCAGCTCCCTCAACCCCATCCCCCCACTCTTCCACAAGACTCCCCAAGCCCCGTGCCCCTTTCCATAAGTCTCCACATGGCAGGAACCAGAGATTTTATTCGGCTTCCTTATAGATCGTAAGTGAGAGGTTACCTACAGGAGTGTGGCTGCTTCTCCCTCACAAGGCTGCACTAGAAAGTCTTTACTCAGCAGGAATGATGGCTGGACCATAGCCACATAGATGGAACTCCTTCCCCTAGTCTTCCCCGGTCCATATACTCTAGTCCCTCTGTGAGCCAACCAGCCCCCATGCAATTAGGGCAGAGTTGCACACAGTGGGTGCTATGCAGCAGCTGGGTACTCTGGTGAGGGTTCTGTGACCTTCCCTGCTCCTGTACGAGGAAGTGTGAATAGTCAGCAACCCTACCTGGGGTGATCTTGGCCACCTGCACACAGCTGAACTCCTGAAGATGGGGGTTACTTGGCTCAGACCACAGTCACAAACAACAGCCCTCACTTCTTTCAAGTTCCTAAGTGTCCCTCCTGAGCATATACGGCCCTAGGTCTCCTGTTCCCTTTTCCAGAGCTGTAGCCCATGGCCAGCAGCAACAGCCACATATACTCCATCCCTTGCGAAAGGTTGCAGTGCAGAGTAGACCGCGCACAGAAAAGAATTACACAAATGCCATCTGTTCCATCAAGTCAGCACCCGATAGACAGGAAGGTTGTAAAACCAAAGCGTGCAAGGGAAAAGCTCTACACTTGCAGATTATCCGTGGGCACAGTAGAGAAGCATCCAACCCACCCACCAGATCCACAAGGAAAGGACAGCAACAAACCCCAAAATGAAACGGAAATCCCCTTTCATCTTCCTGTGTCCTGTGTGCTGCATTCTGGGAACACCCTCAAATCATAATGGTGGGTTATTAACCACAATGACCCTTGGCTTTAGAAAACATCTTTTACTTAAAAACAAGGCCTCACTGGACCTGTGAACATAGTTATACGCGTCACACATGAATACGTCTGACAGTTACAACATACAACACAACTGACATAAAATGATTGCTGGCCAGTGCTTGGCAGTGTTTCACTAGAAATAAATATTACTATTTAAGTCACAGGTACTCACAAAAAGTTTGCTGGGTGGATTGAGGTGGGCTTAAGGCCTCTATGAGGATAAGAAAGTGAAGTCTGAGGAATCATATCCTAGTTTAAGGCAGACCTAGCACACGCCTTGGGCACGAAAGGCTATTTAACACAGCTTTATATACATACAAATACATTTTTCCCTGTGTTGATATCTGAACATCACACAATTTAAAATAAGGAGGCAGACATAGAGATGAAAATTCTATATAAACAGTTAAATCTTAGCTTTAAAATAGAAAACATGACTATGCTTCGTACAGTTTTCTGTACAAAAGTCGCTCTTTTTATAGGGCTTGGTAGCATTCACATTGTGCAGAGATCTCCTAGGGACTAGCCAGGCGTGAAGAAGAACACCTCTGACCTGCCGCCGGGAGACCTGTGAGTGATGTGGTCTCAATAATACATGTTCTTATCCCACCAGCCTGTGGAGGTAGAAAAGGGTGAATCAGAAACAGAGAGCCTGTGGGAGGCAGTGACCAAGCATTACAAATCATGCTCCTGGACAGGGGGCCCATTTCATCGGCCAGCTCCTTGCCTTCAGCTGGTCTGGTTTCCAGCTTGGCAAAATCCAAACTAAAGTCATCTAAATCATTACTCACTTCCAGGGTAGAGCCGGATGAACAATTTTCGCATCTCATCATACACCCAAATCAAAATGGCGTGTGGTACAGCTACAAACCAGTACTGAGCCCTGGAAATAAAAGGAGGAAAGTGGAGGAGGGTGTGGTGGTGGGTGCCTTTAATCCCAGCACTCTAGGGAGGCAGAGGCAGGCGGTTCGCTGTGAGTTCGAGGCCAGCCTGATCTACAAAGCAAGTCTAAGACAGCCAAGATAACACAGAGAAACCCTGTCTCAAAAACAAACAAACAAAAAACAACAAAACAAAACAAAAACAAACAGACAAACAAAAAGGAGGTAAGTGGGGGGCCTGGATTGTCCAAAGAGAGCCTGGTCAGTGGCAGAGGCAGGGGCGGGAGCTTTTTCTACCTATATAGAAATAGCCAATATATGACACCACTCAACACAGGCCTGCCAAGGTCTTACTTAACTCGAGACGGGACTGCTAAAAGCTACATTGGACTTTGAGGACACCTGTTGGATGAGAATGGTGATGGTCCGGTTAGGCCTGGAAAGCACCTTTCTTCCTTTGGGAAACAGGAAGGTGAAAGGATGGGTTTCCACAGCTTAGGATACATTTAATCTCTTTGGGGGAGACTAGAGGAAGAGCCCGTGGGAACCCGAATGTTTATTCAGGTTATGAGAGCTCAGGCCAGAAGCTGGCTTCTTACTGAGTGCCACTGAAGGCCACCTCACCTGAGCATGGTGAAGCTCAAAGCGTTGACACTCCCGAGACCGTAGGACAGGATCAGCGCGACAATGATCTGTGAGGCGATCCCCACCCAGATGACTTTATTTCTGCAACACACACGTATAAGCAGACAGATGCTGAATTGCCATGTGTCTGTGGTCATGCACATAGCAGACCATGCCACAGGCCAAGTCAACACCTCATCTGTTTCAGGCATGAGCTGTTAGAGGGTCCGGAGATCATTGTTAGCCCCATACGACAGGCTCACTGACCACCCCGGGGGCAGGCATGGAGGTACCTGAAGAGGCCCTGCTGGAAAATGGAGTTCCTCCGGGTTTTCCTGATGATCAGGTCAGCAATTTGTTGGACCATAATGGCGACAAAGAAAGCCGTGTAGCCTGTTGATTCCAGGTATTTTCTCTGATACCTTGTCTGTCAAGAAGTAGAGACAGATGAGATCACGGGACCCTGGAGGAGCAAAACTGAAATCTGACACTCTTTTCCTACTTCACCCAGATTAGGGGTAGACAATCACCATGCGTTCAGAAAGAAATTCTCTTGAAACAGACGCTAAGGAACAGGGACTAACTTAGAAATATTACTCCATTGTGGAAGTTGGGTTGGTTTAAAAGTCCACATCCTTATGGGTGAAATGTGTTTCTTGAATGTAGAAGAATGTTGGATCTTGTTTATGTATTAACTCTGGTGCCCCACATTTGACCATGTCCCCTGGATGGGGAGGCCTGGTGGCACTCAGAAGAAGGATAGCAGGCTACCAAGAGGAGACTTGATACCCTATGAGCATATACAGGGGGAGCATATGTGTCCCCCTCAGTCACAGTCATAGGAGAGGGGAGTAGGGGGTAAGCGGGAGGGAGGGAGAATGGGAGGATACAAGGGATGGGATAACAATTGAGATGTAATATGAATAAATTAATAAAATATATTTAAAAAAATAAATAAAAGTCCACATCAATTGCTGAACTAGTGGAAAAAGTGAGTTTGAGAGACGAAGCTGAATCTTCTCAACAGCCATGTTACCTGGGATCTTCCACACTCAGTAGCTGACAAGCATCTAAGTCTGTCTCCTTGAGATCATTCATGGAAGAAGAGGTTCCATAACAGTATAGGTAGGCAGGGAGGAGAGTGGAGAGGGACCAGGTGGTGCTGGCCAAAGGACTCTTGACTCACCCATTGCTGCCCGTAGCTATCTTCCAAGTCATTTATATCCTCTGTTTCCCACGCTACCCTCAGGTTGATGAGAGAGTTGGGCCAAAAGCCCTGCTGTGCGTAGACGGTGAAATACACAAGGAAACCTCCTAAGGCTTGCATAAGACCTGAAAGAGTGAAAGATTCAAATGAGAGTGGTATCCTGGGCCCAGAGAGCTGTGCCCAGTTCTCGAACTCTTTGGGGCCATCCATCTGTCTACCCTGCTTAGGACTGGAATTGTGGCACCCGTGCCACCGCAGTACCGAGTCAAGGGCAAGGGACTACGGATTTAACTCTCTCTCTCTCTCTCTCTCTCTCTCTCTCTCTCTCTCTCTCTCTCTCACACACACACACACACACACACACTAACACAGTGGGTCCCTCATGCTAAGAGAGCAGCAGCAGTGGCGGCAGCGACAGCAGCAGCTTTTATTCAGTGTTCAAAGAGCCTTCTTATAGGCAGCAAAACAGAAATGCCACTCGCAGGTGAAATCCCTCAAGAGGTGATTGCACACAAGAGGAAAAGTCCCGAGGAGGGGAGGGGTGTGTTCTCAGAGCAGTAAACATGGCTAGCTAACCAACATAAACCAACAGACATGGAAGCTGCTAGAAACGGGACATGAAACAGCAAGACAGGCAGTCAGGCCTGGTTCCTACATGGAATGAGTTCTTTGGGAGGGATCTTGTATAGGGAGGCGTGTAGGGGGGATGACCAATACACCCTCCTCATACCAATGTGCAAGTAAGAGTAGACGGCCAGCTCCTTGTTCACCAGTCTGTCTTTCTTCTTGTGGCGAGGTTTCCTGTTCATAATGTCACTTTCAGCTTTCTCATAGGCCAAGGCGATTGAGGGAATCTAGAGAAGGGAAGATGCCATGAAACCGAATCCTGGAAGGCAGAGTGATGGTAAGCAAGGAGGGCCCAGAAGAGGGAGTCAGTGGGTGGCAGGGTTGGGGAGCAACGCCTGCATCCAGGGCACGGATAACAAGGTGCATTGTCTATATGAGATTTAAAAGCATCATCTTTTAAAAACCAGTCTGCTTTGGGGCTGAGGGTGTGACTCAGCGGCACCATGGTGCTTACTAGAAGTGCAAACGAGGCCTTGGGTTAAAAAAACAAAAAGTCGATCTGCTTTCTAAAATCTCCAGACGCTGGCAGTTCCCAATAAAGCTCATTATAACCCTTGCATCTGTCGTAAAACACCATCCTTCCCTTTCAGCATACAGATAGACCATAAAGCAATGTGGTAGAACAGTGGTGCTCTCACATGGGTCCTATGCCCTTAAAGGACAGACTCCTATGCCCACATTCAGACTTCCAGAGGAGGTCTGGGTGGGGCTAGAGAATTTGCACTTCAAAACTGGTCCACACTCATCACTGCAGGATGAGAGCATGGGGTGGGGGCGGATGTAGGAAGCCTGGAATATTGGGATATGAGTACACTCTGTTTAGGAAGGGCATCTCAGCTCCCTTCTCAGAGATAAAATCTTTTATTTTTTTCTACAAAGCAGGGACCAGACCTAGGTGCTGCACAAACGTAGGGGGGAAAGGCCATGGTTAGGGAAGCTTCTGTGCTGTGACTTCAGCTTGCTCTCTGTTGCTTTTTCTCTCCTTGGCCTGGGTAAGTCAGAGCCCTATGGGCGGTTCTGTGGAGCTTTGTTTACATGGACACAGGCTGGGAGATGCGGGGGGGGGGGGGGAGTCTAGATGGGTGACTGAAATAACAACAAAACCCTGAAGAAGTCGGACAAGCACACACAAACTATCCCTTGTTGCAAGAGCCAGCCCCAACTGAATAGCAAAAACTGAAGGTGCCATATCATCTGTGTTTAGCGGGGCGGTTCCAGATCATGGTAATCTAACTTAAAATGGGCGACTGTGGGGCCATCTTTTTAAGGCACTACCTCTTCCCCAGAGCATGATTGTGTGGTCAATTCTCCAAACAATAGGAGTTGAACAGATGATGACGGCATATTCTTCGAGAGGGCCCAAACTCATGTCTTTAAAAGAAAAAAATTCAGTACTGGAAATCAAGCCCACTAAGCTGTGTCCCCAGCCCTGAGTCTTTTCTTAAAAATCTTATCCTGGTGTGATTTTCACTTCCAAATACTTGGCATATATCTCTAGACCACTGCTGGGAAGCGTGGTCTACGGACCAGCAGAATAACTGTCACCTGGGAGCTCATTAGAGATGGAGAAATGGCCCCATGGCACACAAGTTTGAGAAGCATTGACTTGTCCATCATGAGGCTCTTCGGGGCAGCAGATATAACCTTTATATCCCTGGGGACTATTATCAGACCTTCTGGTGCCACTTACAATGTCCGTGCCCAGGTCAATGAATAGGATAGTGATGGTGCCGATAGGCAGGGGGATGCCAGCGATGATGTAGATCAAAAAAGGGCAGAGCTCGGCGATGTTCTTCGTCAGGGTGTACGCAATGGTCTTCTTCAGGTTGTCAAAGATCAGGCGACCTAGGGGATGACATGTCTCTTGATAGGACTTGCTTCTGGTCCCCCAGGAAACCTGGCTACCAGAAAGACACCCTGAGACCCCCCTACTCACCTTCCTCCACCCCTGTGACTATAGATGCAAAGTTGTCATCTAGCAAGACCATGTCGGCTGCATTTTTGGCAGCGTCAGAGCCGGCTATCCCCATAGCAATGCCGATGTCTGCCTTCTTTAGGGCTGGAGAGTCATTCACTCCGTCACCTGTCACAGCGACAACTGCATCCTGAGGGGACCCAGTGAGAAAACAGGAATGAGGCAGGTGAAAGGCCGGAGGTCCACCAGGAATATACCAGAACCCCTTTTGTCTTGAGGCTGGAGAACTACTAGAGACAAAATGATCTCTTTGGGTGACTGGGTGGGTGGGTGAGTTAAAGATGGACAATCTTAGAAGGAAGAAGAAGAAGCTCTGACAGAGACATGTGCAAATGAAGAAATTAAAATAAAAACTCTGGTGCGCGTTCCCAAACAAAACGAGATGCTTGATGGAGTCAGCCTTCCATACTGATGGGTTGTGAACTTACAGATTCAACCGCTCATATAGAAACATTTTGGTGTACATGCACAGATATTCCTGGCATTGTTTCCCCCCCCCCCAAACAGTATGGAATATCAGGTATTTATGCAGTATTGACATTACATTAGGTGTTATGAGTAATCTGGAGATGATTTAAAGTCCATGGAATGTGAGCACTTTCTATATAAATATTAATTTTAGAAATGGGAGTTGAGTGGTAGTGTGTGGTTTTTTTGTTTTGTTTTGTTTTTTTTTACTTGTAAGTGTTCCCGAAACTACTTCCCTGGGGTTACCAAAGGATGACGGTTTCTTATGTCTTGCTTCCTTTATTATATGTATTTACTTTTAGAAACCCTGTCTATATCTACACCTTACTACAGTGGTACGTGCTTGAATGGCTTCCCCACCACAGCCCATGTTCTTGTGATAAAATAAAGGAAGACAGAGGATGTGTGGCTGTGGGATGGTCTCAAAGATGAACTGAACTTCACTCCTCCCACCAGCTGCCCCTCACACATTCCCCGTCATCTGGGAGCTGCGGCTGTCCTACCTGCCTCTGGCAGCCCTCCACAATGATCAGCTTCTGCTGGGGTGATGTTCTGGCAAATACGATCTCTTGGTAGTTGGTTAAAAGCTCATCCAGTTGCTCTGGGGTCATGTCCTTCAGCTCCATGCCAGTCACCACAGCGGCTTTAGCTTCTCTAGAAGGGTCAGAAGAGATGGGGTGAAGCCAAAGGCCAGATCTTGTGTTGAAACACAGCTCTGGGCATGGTTTCCATGTCAAGACATTAGCAGAGGTGGAAACAGGAACCCATTTCCTATTGTCCTATGACACTGGGAATAAAATGTCAACTAGCCTTTGTTCTCTCCAGAAACGGGCTAGAAATAGTGCTTCCTGGGGCAATGCTTTACTACACAAGAAAGACTAGAAAATTGGCTGCTTTGGGATGAGTACCGAGCTCAGAGCTTGCTGAAGTATTCACTAAGCCCTGGGTCTGATCACTAGCACCACAAAACAAACGCACACACAAACCCTGTTCTTCTGTTCTGTTCCCAGAATCCCATTATGCCGATACACATAGGTAAGATGCCTTTTTGCTGTTTTGGGTTTATAGAGGCCCACTGTGTGCTGTGTGCTATGTTGAGAGAATGATTTACAGAAGCCTTTGAGCAAAATCACTATCCGCCGACTGTAAAAGGCTCTAGGGACTTGATTGTGCAGATATAAATGTGCTCCTCCTCTAATAAATTCTTCAGACACTTTCTATTATCCTGAGCAGATCTCAGAATCCCTTACTTGGTTTGCCAATAGGGCCAAGTGCAGCCTTCAAGGCCCAAGTTGGGCTGTTGAACCTCCCATCTTCCTGGATTCTCCCCTCCCACCCCCTGAACTCCTTGGTTCTGAGATGCTAGTGCTCCTACTCCCCTGAGTAGGTCTATACATGTTTCCTTTGCCAGGACCGGGCCTTTCTCACTTCAGCTTCCCTTGACTGATACTTCATATTTTAGCCTTCTCTAAACTAAATGCTGCAGGCACAAAACAGTGCATGCCTTATTCTTTATGTGTTGCAAGTCTTGAGGTTTTCCACATTTGTTTTTCCTGTTAATACCAAATACTGGAATTATAGCAGTTAGCTCTAGGTCTTTCTAATTGCTAGTATAAACTCTCAAGGTAACCACACCCATGAGTATATAGGCAGCACAAATTGGACTCAACATTAAAGGACAAGAAGTTAAAAGAGGATGTGGGGTGGATCTGGGAGGAGTTGGGGGAGGAGGAGGGAGCAAATACACTCTAAACACATTGTATGCACATATAAACTTTCAAAGAATTAATAAAAAAAATATTTTAAAAAAGTATATTAAGGCAAGGTAAGAAGGAAAACACATTCCTTTCCTTCTTACAGCTGCCTGATTGTGTGGTTATACAAGAGGCTATGAAGCCAGAGCTGAGCAAGTAGATAAATAAAAACATTGGCACAAAGTATGCACTTGTGTTGGGGATGTGGTGTGGCCTTGTGGCAGAGCACAAGCCTAGGTTTCACAAAGTAAACAATCAAACAAACAGAATAAATAAACACTCCATTTCACTCCTGGTCAGTGTGGTGGTGCTGTCCTATCAGTGACCATTCTAAACAAACAGACAAGTCCCAGCCCTGTTTTTGCAGAGGGCTGTTTATTTATACAAAGGAGTGATGACAAGTCTTGGTTTGGGCCAACTGTTGCTGTGCCCAGAGGCTCTCACTGCTGTATCCTACCTGGTAATTACTAATTCCCTGGCAGTTCTGTGTTCCTAACAGGCCTAATTACCTGGGTAATTTAGTCCATTGTTCTTTTTTTTTCTCCTCGATGCATGAAAGAAGATCCCACTGATAACACTCTACTCAACACACCATTCTGGAGTCTTAGATTCATTATGTCATTCAAAGCCCAAGCAGCTCCTTCTCTGTGTGTCTCCTCACTAAATATATTTTTCTCATCTCCTTGGCTAGATGGAAAGTTCCTCACTGGTAGGGATAGCATCTGCTCCAGTGTCTGGCATAAAGCCTGGCATATAGCTTGAAGGCAACAAGAATTGATAGATTAAACGAATGATAGGTGGATGGGTGGAAGACAGACATGATTCAAAGAATAGAGCTTCCATTCCGCCTGCTAAGTAGAAAAGGAGAGTATGTTTGCGTGGCTCCACATTATGACGTTAACCGAATATGCAAATAAACACCCACGATGCTCTCGCACTGTCAGCGGGTGGTATGCATGACAGCAGAAGGATTCTCAACATCCTTAACTGTACTACTAGGTCAATAGCAAGCAATTGTATCTACTCTTCGTTTTTCTCTTTCTAAGCCAGGTGCGAGGCTTCCATCTCTTCTGTCCTGAGCTGCTGCCCAATAGTTTCAATCAATGGTGCAGGACCCAGAAGATCATTTTGCCTTCCGATGTTACCTTAATTTCTCTGAACACACTCTTGGATGTTCACCCAACAGTGCAATTATATTTCATATAGCAAATACCCTATCGTTAATCTACATCCAACTTTTCTTCATTGAATTCTAAAGTACCAAGCAACAGTGTCAATGCAGTGCTTGGCATGTACCAGATATTTAAAAATTGTTTTCGGGGAGTAAATGAATATAAACTACAAATCAAGCCAACATAGCTCTCCTCTGGGAGCGTGTTGGCCCAAAGGGTAAATTTTGGTCACTAGCAAAACTCTTTAGCGTCAACAGGGCCCAGTGGGTAAGAACTTGGCCTTCTGCTCCATTGTCTCTGTAGTTACCTTTTGTTGACTTGCTCCACGGCAATGTTGCGGCGTTTTGCGATGTCTTCCACTGTTTCATTGTTGGCTGATATGATTCCTACACTCTTGGCAATAGCTTTGGCTGTGATAGGGTGATCGCCCGTGACCATAATAACCTAGAACACAGAGAGCAGGGACTTGTGGGTAATGAGGAGCTTTGCTGGCTAAGTAGGGATTATGCTCTGGGTGGATATTTACTAAAATACTGCCTGCTCTCAAAGGGCCTAGAGAGTGCTGTGGTTTTGCTCATGGGCAATTCTGGATCTCAGACACCACTGTTTTTGAAGGATGCCCTGGTCCTGTCTAGACCACCCTTTCACCCAGGCTTCTTACATATCCCCCCATGACACTAGAGGAAGCCTTTCCCTTTGTTATCTTTACCTATTGGTGTCTCCTAGAGACAATATTGTGCAGCTTTAACAGTTGGAATGCTAACAAAGCAGTGAAATTTGTATTTGACTTCCAAATCACGAACCCAAATAGATTATGGAAAATAAAGTACTAAAACCTTTTATTATCTATCATAGTATACGGCAATGGTTCTCAACCCTTTGGGGGGGTCACATATTAGATATCTTGCATATTGGATATTTAAGATGCATAACAGTAGCAAAATTACAGTTATAAAGTAGCAATAAAGTAATTTTTAGTTGGGGGTCATTATTACAGTTATGAAGTGGCAATGCAATTTTTTTTTTTTGGTTGGGGAACAGTATTAAAGGGTCAAAGCATTAGGAAGGTTGAGAATCACTTCTCTAGGGCACTATAATGTGTAATTCATGGCACCAGCAAGTTTTTCTCACTGTAGCCACTGCTGGTTCGTCCTGCGCACATCGTTGTCTTGCTTTTTGAGGGCAGCTGCTGAGATCTCAGCAGAGTGACGGAAGGTCTAAAGCAAGAATTATAATGCTCCTTGAAGAGAACTGGAGACTGACAATCTGCCATGCCGGTTGTCCTTAGAAAGGGACATGACACACAGAGCAGAAAGCAACACTCACCTTGATCCCTGCACTCCGACATTTGGTGACTGCATCTGGCACCGTAGACCGAGGGGGATCGATCATGGACAGAAGGCCCACAAAGCAGAGGTTGGAAGTGGGGAAGTTTATGGTGTCCACATCAAATGGGTAGCCTTGGGGGAACTCCTCTGCTGGCAAGTAGAGGTGACAGAAACCTGGGAGAGGAAAGCACATTGGAGTTAGTGAATCCAGGATGAACGGTGACAGAAGGCAAAGAGCTGGGAGATCGTGGTGCGGCTTGATGGTGGAGGATATGCTTAGCATGCAGGAGGGACTAGGTCTGACCCCAGAGCAGGAAGGAGATGGCATGATGGTACACGCTCGGCCCTTTACTAGTTTACCAATACGTAGCATGTACTACAGTGGTTTAATCCCTTCTTAGTGCATGTTTCTAGAGAAAGACACACTTGGCCCAAATCCATCTGAAAGCAATGTCCTGTGTGCTTGTCATGTTCTAGGCTATGCTCCACATACGACAGCTAACATAACTATGGTGAGACGCGCTTCACTTCTGAAGATGGCTCTGGTGAGTGGCAGGGCTGACACAGTGCAGACTGTAGCACAGGGCTGCACTTCAGCCAAGGGGAGAAGCAGAACAGACAGTCTAGATGTTTTCCATGGAAGAAGGAGTGGATCGAGGAGACCATTGCACGCACATGTGGCTGCGTAAGTTTGGGGAAAGAACTGTTAGGCATCTGAGGGGTGATAGAAAACTCAGTCCGAACCAAGCTAAGTCCAGGAAAGAGGGCAGCAGCAAGCCAGGTAGAACCATACTCTTCTCTGGCCTACCAGCCTCTGGGCTTGAGGTCAAAGGCATTTCTGGGTCTGCTAGATCTCCCAGATCATGGGATTTCTATCAGTTTTTACATCAAATAGTCTTTACCATGGCTCACTGCTTCCTACATTTCAGTGAGCAGGCCAAGAGGTTAAACAGGAGGTTCCTAGAATGACTCTTGTCGGATAAGGGCCAATCTTTGTTGAAAAGATTGCTTGGTGCTATGGGTTCTGTAAGGCATGTTTAAATGAGATTAGCATCTCATTTGTGCGTTTTATCTGCCATACAAACTCAGACATCTTGTGGAAACACACATTCCACAGATTCCCAGTCCAGTGGTAAGCACTTTTGTGGTGCTTAATGGTTAGCCATGGGCTGTGAGTTCATTGCTCTGTAGCTCTGACTAGGTGCCATTCAACCAACCCGTGCTTCTGGCAGCAGAACACACTGCCCCATCACACCGCTTCAGTGATGGACTTTCTCAAGATCCTTCCATCTCAAAATGAAAGCAGCCGACTCTTAATGAGATCAGTGTCTCTCCTCTCATTGCCTGCAGCAAGGATGGCCCTCGACAAACCCAACTCTGAGCACTCACCCTGTGGTGAAGCTTTCGGTATTCTCCCCTAAACGTAAGGCAAAATACCAATGTCTCAGCACACATTTAAGGACTGTACATTATAGCCTCAATCATCTCTGGCCCTGTTTCCTGCACCCACTCCATTTCATCCATCCTTCAACACTGCATGGGCCACGTGCTCTACCATATGCATACATCTCATCCCTTTCTTCCTCCTCTTGGCCTTGGCAATCCTCTTGTGTGGATACTTTCCCTTCCCTCCATTTAAATACTGCAACTCAAGAACCAGTTTAAAATCTGATTCCTTCTATAAAGTCTCTGAATATGTCTGGAACCAATCCCCTTGTCCTCAGTGTAATCATACAACAATCTCTCATATATTTCTCCCTCTACTCCCCCCTCCAGTGCTGGGGATTGAACCCAGGACCTCACTCATGTTAGGCAAATTCTCCATCACTGAACTACACTCCAGCCCCTCACATTCTTCTTTATACAATCAATGTGATGCCATGGCCGCTTGGCTGGTTATGGGGACTTCTTCTTTCATGTCTCTCAGGAGATTTTCTATTATACTTACCCAACACCCGCTCGCCCAGGCCTCCCAGCTCCATGTAGGCCGTGTGGAAGGCGTCGGCAGAGCTCTTGTCCAGTGGCTGCTCCTGGCCATTGATCATGATGGTGCTGCACTTCTCTAAGATCCTCTCGGGAGCCCCCTTCATCACCATGAGGAAGCGTTTGTCGTTAGGGTCCTCTGTCTCGTGTATGGAGACCTGGGAGGGCATGTATTGGGCACGTTAGCACTGGCATCTTTAGAGTGGTTCTTCCAATTAGCAACAGGACAGGCAGGAGGAGTTTTTGTTTTTGTTTTTTTCCCTTTCTGTTTGCCCTCAGAGGGTAAAAGAGGAAGAAGAATCAGGGCACCTCCAAACATGGCCTACCCTTTATCATTTGTAACTCATTAAAAATCTAGATTTGGGTGACCCAGAGGGGCATGCTGTGCTGGAACCCACACTAGGTGCAGCTTGTATTTCACACAGACACCGGCTCTTTGAGGGCCTTGGAGGAGGCCAGGTGTATAAGCTTTGGACAATGGTGCTGTGAGAGTGGGAACTGGAAAACTCCTTGTCTCATTTCTCCCTCCCCGTGGTGAGCAAGTATCTTTTATGTGTGCGTGTGTATGTATGTATGTATGTATGTATGTATGTATGTATGTATATGTCTGAGTGCACAGGTGTGTGCAGGTGCATGTACCTGTGTGTATGAGGTTCACAAGCATATGCACATTTGCACAAGCATGTGAGTATGTGCACACTGAACAAGTGAGGGGGTAGGTATTTGATGCAAGAAAAGTGGTGGGAGTATGAAGAAAGATCAAGTGATAGGGCATGCCTGTGTGTGTGCTGGCACAAGTTGGTGTGTGTGTGTGTGTGTGTGTGTGTGTGTGTGTGTGTGTGTGTGTG
>OU015746.1:130162351-130173313 GCA_907169655.1 Acomys percivali | reverse complement strand
CCCTGAGGTCCGCTGGCCTTACCTTCCAGGCATGTTGTGGAATAGAAGCCTATGTTCTTAGTTTCCAAGGGGTTTTCGTGGGTAAACTCAGTTGACCGAGCCTGGGGCTCAGATTCCCCAGTGAGAGAGGAGTTATCCACCTGAAAGAAAATTCAAAAGTAATTCAAAATCAGCTACTTTAATTAATCCCTATTTTTTTCTTCAAAATAGGGAAAGCGCGCCTGCTACCTCCTGGCAGTCTCCTGAGGAAGGGGCTCCTTGATACTCACTTTGCACCCTTGGGAGGCCACCAGTCTGATGTCTGCAGGGATCTGGTCCCCTCCTTTAATCTCCACAATGTCCCCCACCACCAGCTGCTCTGCTGGGATGATCTTCTTTTCTGAATCTCGGATGACAAGAGCTTGCTGCGGAAGGAAGCCATGACAGACACCTCAGCCTCTGGGCAGCACGGTGACCTTCCCACCTGCCTGCACCTGTGAAACCCTGGAGTGGGGGGGGGCACAGGCCCACAGATGCCAGAGTGCTGAGGGCAGAACTGAAGACTGCTACACACGGGGCATCAGGGCCCTGGGAACTAATTTTTCATGAGGTCTGTTCTTGGAACCAGGCAGACATGATGATGAAGGAGGGTGATGAAGGTGAGGCCCCTACCCCTACCCCCACCCCCTGGTGGCCAGGCAGGTGAGAACTAGCCAAAGAGCTAGACTTCTGATGAGATGGGGGGACTTTACTGAAGGGGTGCCCTGCTTCTTTCTTGGAGCTGCAGGAGGCAGCTCTTATACCTAGCATCTTCCCTGCTAGCTGCTAGTCCTTTCACCCAGGACTAGAGAGGTCTCCTAGCCTATAGACACAAGGATTTCTGGGAGGAAAAAAAAAGAGGAAATTGATCCCCATAGGAACATTTAGAGCAACAAACTCTGTAAGCAAAAAACCAGTCACAAGTTGAGTAGACTGTATGGATCTCCTTGACTGCCTGTGAGGAGGAATGTTCTAGAACCATTTGAGTGTCTGTCCAAAAGGATTCAGAACATGCTGCTCAATGACTAGTGGTCTGTCCTGCTTTTCCCTTGACTCAGCATTCCCGATCTCGTTCGTCCCTGTAACTACCCCAATCTTGTGAGGAACTAGGATTCAGAGACATGAAGCAATTTGACCAAGATGTCGCAGGCAGCAAGGGGTGGGGCCACAGCTGCCTCCTTACCCAGGAAGAGACCAGAGTTGGGTGTCTCCTACTTACCTGGGGGATCATCTTACTAAAGCTGGCCATAATGTTGGTGCTTTTGGCTTCTTGGTAATAAGCAAAAATTCCCGTTAAGACAACGACCAGGACAAGTATGGCACCCAAGTAGACCTGGGTGGGGAGGAGGGGAAGCGGTCAAAGAAACAGAAATGGGGTGACGATCTCTAATCCAACCACCCCAAATATGAAACAGTCTAGTCTAACTGCCGATGTGATACCAAAATGGAAAATTCCTACCTGGACTCATGTTACATATACAGAGAGGCTAAAAGTATTGCCAAGAATTAACTTCCGGCTGTGAAGATGAAATATATATGAAGGAAACAAATGTTGTGCTCATGTTAAGAGCTCTTGTGTGTTTATATACACACACACACATATATACATATATATATATATGTATATATATACACACATTCAACTCTCCCCTCCCTGCACCCCAAAATCTGAAATCTAGGACATTTCTTGTGGCTCATATTCCTTGACAATCAATCACTATCTGCTCCTGTGCCAGCTTGGGGACCATGGATATGTCTCCCATGATGTGCCTATCTGGTACTTAACATCAATGACCTCATAAAGCACCTAGCTTTTGGCAGCTGGTTTCTTTCTCTTAGTACAGTATCAGCCAGCTCAAGTCTATGGGCTTGGCACTGGGTTGTGAGCAAGTATAGCTGCCCTCCGTGGGAAAAGGAGAGAGTAGACATGAGGAAAGAACCTTCCATGGTAATTTTTTTCCCTCGTAACAGACTAAGTGTTCTGTCTGTATTCTTAAATTCATGCTTATATCGTCATAAAAAGAAATACCACTTGTTTCACAGCTGGGAGAGCGAGTGCCTGATTTCCTCATATTCACCACTGCTTGGTGGGTGGTAGAGTCCTAGCTTTGGCCTAGCACTGTGCTCACTGATGGCCTCACTCAATGTCTGCTTCTCCCTGTAACCGAACAAAACCCACGATGACGATTGCTTACACTGTCTAGGGACGCGGTGTTGCTGACATACTGGATCACATATGCGATCCAGCACAAGATGGCGCCTATCCACAGGAGGATGGAGAAGCCTCCCACCATCTGCTTGAGGAACTTGATGATCTCTGGAGTTTGCTTGGGAGGGGTGAGGGCATTGGGCCCATCCCGAGCCAGGAGCTCCGTAGCTCTGATACTGGAGAGACCCTGAAAAAGCCAAGAAACACACATACACACAACAGTGACTCTTCATGCTTCTGCAGGTGGTGCTAGGCATTCATACTGACCAAGAAGGCCCCAGAAAAGTGAGCGATGCCTCGTCCTCCCAACTCCCACTTTTTTTTTCTTGTACAAAGATTACTTTTGTTTTTATAGACAAGGTACCATGCAATAGTCAATATGCACATTAGATATAAATTATCTACAGATGATGGTAAGTATGTGGGAGGTTGCATTGGTTCCATGCAACTAATTGTGCTATTGCAGAAGGGACTTCGGTGTTTGTGGATTCTGGAAAGAAAATAATTCAAAAATGAAAGTCACCACTGTCCCTACTGTAGCCTCACCTTCTCACTTCCACCCGCCCGTCACCTGACCTCCTCCTCTTGCCTCTAACAGGGCAAACAAAATTGGAGGTTAAGTCAAATCTCCTTGCACCAAGTATTAGTGTCAATTTTTTATCTCTCTTTTTAAAATCTGTCCCTCCCACCTCTCTTTCTTTTCATCTTCCTGGCCTAACCTGATTTGGGCCTTCACTTTAATTCTATTGTATTTTACAGTCTTCTAACACACACACACACACACACACACACACACACACACACACACACACACATTTTTCCAGACCTGACTTTTTTTTTTTTTTTTTTGGTCAGATTACTTTTATTTAGAAGCTGTGCCTGCATATACAATTAATGTAGCCCCTCCCCCTCAGCTCCACATGGACAAGTATGAAGATGTCACTCAGGACTTTCCCTAGGCACCTCGATACTTCACTCTTCCTTGGCCTTTTCCACACATAAGTCACACTGGAAAGCCCAGGTCGCTCTCCAAACCCACCTTACCCTTCCTGACCCTTTGAGTATTCCTTCAGACTTATATCCAAGTCATCATTCTGAGGCCCATTCAGACACGGTAGGCTGTTCTGGCCCCTCTGTTCAGAAATTACCCGTCTCTCCTTGTATAGATTCAAGTGTTCATTGTCATTGTCACCCCAGTCGTAAAAAAGTGAGTGCTAAGCTTCCTTGCACAATCTGCTGCCTTAATGGCAGGATTACCTGCTCCTGCTTTTCACTTGCTGCCAATCCAGTGCAGCGAAACCACATAGTAAGTCTGTCTTCTCTCTCTCTCTCTCTCTCTCTCTCTCTCTCTCTCTCTCTCTCTCTCTCTCTCTCTCTCTCTCATTTGAACAAACAAATATGCATTTTCTGTCAAGAGGTTCAAACTTGGGCTAGAGAGATAGTTCAGCCAATAAGAGCGCTTGCTGCTCTCCCAGAGGAGTGAGGCTTGGCTCTCAGCACCCACATGGCAATGCACAACCATCTATAACAGTCCCATGGGGGTCTGATGCCCTCTTCTGGCCTCTACAGGCACTGCATGCATGTACACACATGCAGCCAAAAACATTCATATACATAAAAACAAACAAGCAAACAAATGCTTTTAAAAACAAGGCTCAAACTTTTGAAATGGTACTTGGATTTGAATTCATAGAAGCAAGCAATACATGTATAGTGAATTTATAAAATCTTGAGAGCACACCAGGGTGCTCTGATACCTTGGGCTCTGAGGTGGAGACTCTGGGACCTTATTTTCTAACAGTGGCCTCCCCAGCAGCCAATAAAAAGAGCCCCATGCACCATTTTCCTTCACAAAACATCTTCTGAGCATGGCCTTCAGGAAGGCCTATATAATTCGGGGATCACAGCTCCCTTGCTGTCTATGCCTGGGAATCTAGCTCCGTAGAAAACCCTGGCTGAGGCCTTGGGTCAGGCATGCCATACAGAACACTAATAGTTTCACAGGTGTGGCCCTAAGTCACCCACAGCCTGAACACACCAGCAGCCCTCTTTGTACAGTCAAGACCTTCAGTGCCCTGATGGCTCACCTGGATGATGTTTGTGCCATATTTCTGTTCCAATTCTGTATTGCTGAGCCTGTGGTCATCCTGGAATTCACAAAAGGAAAGGGAGTAAATGACATCATCCCCAAAGACTCCACCCACTATGAGAGCTGCAAGTAGCACTGAGGATAGAAGGAGCCAGGAAGGTTGATGGGGAGGAGAGGAGGCTGCACAGTGAGTAGAGGTGCTAATGCAGGAGAGCCTTGTCTTGACTCCTCGCCTGCCCTGTGAGTACATACTGCACTTGCCATTGACACCAGACACTGCCCCTGTTTTTTATGAGCAATACACTGCTTACTTGCCTCAACCTGCTCTCCAGCTCATGCGAGCCTTGGCATCCTCCTCTTGTAGCTACAAGCTACTTGGGTACTTCATTCAGACCTGGATGCTGAGACTGGCTGGAGGTGATGTGGGATGAGCGCAGGGAGGAGGGGAGAGGCAGAGCGAGGCTGTGGTTGTGGACGCTCCATCTGTAGCCCAGGCTTAGCCTTCAGAACCATTAGTTCCAAGGCTGTAATTTGCCATAGAGATCAAGATACAAAGGCATTCGAGCTCCATGTTGCAAACTGCAGGGCTCTTGTGAGAGGCTTGAGAAAGTGGAGGGAGGGCAGGAACGAAGCAGGAAAACGGGCTCATGTAGGAATGGTGTTTTATACACTATTCAGACTCATGACTTTTGGGAGGCCTACACAAGAGTATCAAAGTTCAAGGCTAGCTGGACCACATATCAAGTACCTGGCCAATATGAACTTCATAGCAATACCTTGCATCCAAAGATAATATCGATCAGTAGATATAGATACAATTTAAGAATTAGCAGGTTTCTGAGAGAACAGGTGTATATTCAAATGGCAATCTCAACGGAAAACATGTGTCTTCGATCTTAAACACCAGAGACTTACAGGACATAACAACTCATTTTGTGGATTACCTATTACTACTTTTTGCTCTGACCTACCTCGGTCAACCCACAACCTTAACAGGTAAGCATTACCTCCCCCCTCTTTAATCAGGTCTCAGAATGCAGCCCAGTCTGGCTTTGAACTCACGACCACTCCCACCTTAGCCTTCTAAGTGCTGGGGTTAAAGATGCATGAAAAGAGGAAAAAGAGTGTCAGTCACATTGAGATTTAAACTTAGGTCAGTTCAACTTCTGAGCTGTGTCCTCAAATGTCTATCAGGGTGCAGGGACACAACAGCCCAACAGTGTGCTTGCTGTTAGATGTTGAACAAGCTCTTCAGGGATGTTAAAGAGCTCTGATTTGTAGTATTTGCTGGTTCCCGTAGGCTCTCGCTGTGCCAAGTTCCTGAGTAGCGAACAAATTGACAAGCCAGCCTGAGTGAGCTGAATGCATCGGTGCTGAAGTGGCCCAGCCGAGCACAGGCCTTTGAGGTCTGCCAATAGACTACCGGGATGACCCAGAACAATCTCAAGCTCCCTTTGGCCTTCCTGAAAGGTCATCATACATTTCACATCCAGGGCAGCTGCTCATTAAAATGAGCAGCTTTAATAACCTAGCGTTCTTCCTTCATAGTAATAATATTGCCCCCTTTTATTTTTTATAAAGAAATTTACTTATAAAACACAGCTCATTTCCCCCATCACAGATCTTGCAAACTAATTCCCATGTTACATAGGGAAATCTGGGGGAAGGGGAACAGGGGGCGGGAAGGTGAGTTTTTATAGAGCTAGCTTGATTGTGCCCAGTTACAGCTCAGTCCTGGAGCAGGATTTAGATGGAACCAGTGATTGTGGAATCCAGGCCCAGCATTTCTAGCCCTGGAGCTGTTTTTCCAGGAACACATAAAACCTCACCAGGCCTGTGGCTTTGCCTTTCCCTCCTTGCAGGCTGTAGCTCACACACTTTTTCTTGCTACCAGAAGACAGACACATAGTTACTTATATCTCACCAGGAGGTTCAAAATGAGAGGACCCAGGGCTCTGCCTCTGGGGCTTACAATTAAACCTCCCCTGTCTCAGCTGGGACTGCCTCCAACCAGAACACAGGAATCTGGCAGCAAGGAAAGAAGGGTGACCACCGGAGGACTCAGGAAGACAGGACGCAACAAGGAAAGATATTATCACACTCTTAACAACAAACAGTTTGGAGTCCCTCCAGGGTATTCCAAACCACGGAGACCACCCCCCTTTTTTTCCTTTACCAGAGGGAGGCTATAGGGACAAGTTCTTAGGGTACCAGACTGACCAGATCAAGTTCTTTCTTAAGCTCTTCTTTCTCATGATTTTTATTGAGTTCTGAGTCTCTGCTCTTTATTCCCTTCAACTTTTTGTTATCTTCCTGGTCTGTCGGCTTGACATCTTTAGTTCCGTTGAGCTCCACAGAATAAATTTCTGTTTTCTGGAAGAGAAGCAGAGGTGCAATATTAGCTCCAGGTAAGTGTTCTTGAGGAGGTGCCTCGTTTCGCCGAGAGGATGGGGAGATGCCTAGAGGAAGAAGAGTGCCGGTCATCCCCACCTGGAGAGGAAGTGGGGCACCCGAAGTGCGAAGTCTCCCTCCTTCCCTTGCAAAAATATGTCCCGTCTTCTCTATGGAGACTCGAGGCTCTGCTGGTACAGCCTTGGCAGTATTTTTTTCAGGGACCCCCCCCCTTCTCTGAAGTGGGACAGGTGGAAAAATTAACCAGTTTCCCCAGCGCCTTGGTCCATGGGTCACACCAGCTGTGTCACCTTTTTTTCGTAGAGAAGCAGTGAAGTTTCAAACAGACTCACGGCAAGCCTGAGTTTTCAGACCACCTTGCCTCCAACAGAAGCCTAGCGTCATCTCCAAACAGGAGCTTACAGAACAGGTGCTATGCCGCTGGCTTGGCAACCTTGGGGACCCTTCCTACACATCTATACTGTCTTCTATACACTGTCTGCCCTAATTACCATATATATTCTTGGTGGCTGGAAGTGAGTTTAGTGCTAAGATCTCCCACCCCTTATTGTCCCAAGACCAAGCATTTCTTTTTATTTTTCCACCTCTTCCTGATGGTTTCTTAAGGTCCCCAATAGACGAGGAGGCTGCACGTACCCGACGCATGCTGTGGCTGGCGGTCCAATCCGTTGGCAAACAGATGTAAGGACACGGGATGCTGGAGCGCTGAGATTAAGACGCGTGTAGCCTTAGTGGAGTGCGGGGCAGTGGTGCGCAGGGACAAGTCCGGTCTTTCGGTGGCGGCGGCCGCGGTGGTGTGCAGGTCCGGGTTCCTGAGCGTTGACCGCGACGATGCTGGCGTTGCAGACAAGGCGCAGATCCAGACCCTGCAAGCACCTCCGCGGCCTATCCCCAGCCGCTGTCCGAGAGAGGCGGCGAGCGCCTTAAATGCCGTGCGCTCCGCCCACATACCTAGGGCGAACGCAGGACTGGGGACGCCCCTGGGGTAGGAAACCCAAGGGAGCTCAAACTTGGGTGGGGGTAGGATTGGTAACCAGAGGTTGGAGGATCTAAGGTGGGGACCCTTCTTGATATGTGGCTGGGGGAAGCGGGGTCTCCCTTTGGGCGGGTCTGGCGACGACGCTAAGCTTGTGGCGCAAGAGCAGTGGCACGCGCCAGCTGCGTGCAGCCCCCGTGCAAGCACCAGGAGTTCCTTCCTGTCTGTCAGTCTGAGCCCCCGGCTCCAGCAAGCCTGGAGCGCATCCACGCCCTGTGGAACTTTTATGAAAATCCACACCCACTTTCTTTTTAAAATGCAGTTTCCTTACCAATAAAGGAATTTATAAAAAAATGTGTAAACCGAGTCGGGGTAGGGGTGGGGGGAATTGCTGTGTCTACCAGCAAGTATCTATCTAAGGTGACTTGACAATACAGATTCTGGCGTGCATTTACTTAGGTAAATGATGCCCCATCCGTAGCAGACAGGCTAACTGCCAAAGACTTGAAGGAGTAGCTAATTACATTGTAAAGATTCAGAGAAGAAATAAAAACTTGCGGTTTTAAAGCCATATTGGAAGCAGAGAGGATATTGGGATCTGGGGGCAGGTGCAGGAACTTTAGGAAGATTAGATTAGGGCTCCTGAGGAGGAGCAGGCTGCTAGAATGTGGAGCCAAGCTTTGGGTGGGACTTTTTATTTATTTATTTTTAATTTTTACATATACATTTATATTATTACACATATATAAAATAAAACTACATATAGCAAGAAGAACCACGAAACAATCAGGAATTATATTAAGGTTACATTCATAACGTTTTGGCTAATTTGAAGAAAACGTCTTTCCTATCTTGGTGAGTCTTAAAATTCTGAATGTAAATCAATATCTATCTTATATCATCTCTATCAACTTAAAACATCTATCGAGACCTAAAAACATCTTAACCTCTAAACAACTAAGCTTAACTGTAAAACTGAACTATCTGGTCTTCAACTCCATCAGAGACTTGAGAAGGAATAAAAATTAATTAGCTAGGTAAACAGGAAGTGCAGGTTAACAGCTTCCAAAGTGAAAAAAAAAAAAAAAGTGACAGAGACAGTTTGCTGCCTGAACAGTCACCCAAAACTCCCTATAACGTTAGAGCGTCCGCTTCAGCCTTCTGGCCCAATATATCTGACAGACAGACATATTTGTGAGGCAGGAACTACTGAGGGCTTGCTTCCCTGGCTTGGCTGAGTTTGGCCATGGACTCTGCCTACAATCCAAGCTTGCCCATTTTTAGGCAGGATTCTGTCTGTAGCCAAAATGAGGACGTTCTCTGCCCTTTAGAGATTATGGTTGAGATGAAGAGGTATACTCAGGGAAAAATAATGACTGACAAAATGTTGTGGCCATAAAACTATTAAGAGTTTAAAGAAAAGGAACATCTGTCGGGAGTTGGTGGGGGTATGTTTTAAATGTCTCTAAAACTCGCATTGAAGTTTAATCCTCTTTGGAAGGTCTAACAAGAGAGGCAGGCTCTGGGCTGGGGATGTAGTTCAGTGGTGTGATGCTACTCCTCTGAATAGGAAAACTGGCAAGGAAGGAAGTAAGACACAGAAGTGGGACCAAACGTTGCCCTTGAGAAGAGATTAGGATGTAAAGTGACCTAATCCTGCCTTCATGAGTGGATTAGCTAATTCAGGGGCTGTTGAGTGAATGAATGTGGAAAAAAGAATCTGCGATACAAGGCTTTGTCTCTTAGATGCACACACCTCCTGCTGTGTGATGCCTTGTACCACCTTGGTTTTCTACAGAGAGCCCACAACCATCACCAGATGCAGCTTCCAGAAGAATGAGCCAAGTTAAAGACTCTCATCCTCATAAATCACCCAGCCTCACGCCTTCTGTCACCACAACAAAAACAGATCACGGTGGGGATACAGGGTGAGGCTTTACACGGTGGGGACAAGGTGGGGACACGGGGTGGGGCTTTATTCCTCGGCTGCCTTGGTTTTCCTTTTTTTTTTTTTTTTTCCCTTCCCTGTCACTCTGTGTTCTCTAGAGAAGATAGATGAGAGACAGGCTGCAAGGTCTGGTGCGGAGAGGGCTGGCCACCAGCTGGCCACGAGGAGTGACTGTGAAGATCCAAGCCTACAGGGAAAAGGGCCCAGGTGACAACTGGAAGAGGAAGTTTTGCCTCCTGTTTCACATCCGGATAGGCCGGTGCCTCTCCTGCCCACTCGCCCTCTCCTGTCTCTGGATTCCTCTCCTACACAGTGGTCTGTCCCCACCCAAAGCCCTCCCCACACACCTGCATCGGCTCAGTGTGCCAGGCAATGACTGGGCAAGCGTTTCCCTGCTGACCGGGGCTGCCTGGTGTTGAAATGAGAATGGAAAAAACAAAAGCAAAACAAAGCTGCAGCCTAAATCACCTCTATAATATTGTTTCCTCATTTCTTCACTTTAGGAAATGCCAAGGTTGGTATATGAACATCCTGCCTGGGGGGTGGGGGGGAAGGCTGCTGTTCAGAGACTGGCTCATAAACTTCAGCATGGATCCCACTCAGGGCTGCTGAAGACTGAGGCCAGCACACACAGTGGCATCAGCAGAAGCAGGCAGAGGTTGCTAGGGGTTCTGCAGAGGCAATTGGCTTGCCCAGGATAGACTCTCTCCTGCCTTAGAGACAGCTTCCCTGAAATACAGTGCTCCTGGGACATAGTTAGCCACCCAGCATTTATTCTTCACCACTTGGTTTTGAGGCTTTGATTTTTCGTGTGTGTGTGTGTGTGTGTGTGTGTGTGTGTGTGTGTGTACATGTATGTGGTGTGCGTACATGTATGTGGTGTGTGTACGTGTATGTGGTGTATGTGTGTGTACATGTATGTGGTGTATGTGTGTACATGTATGTGGTGTGTGTGTGCATGTGTGTGTGTATGTGTCTTATTGCTATTTATTTTCTTTAAAACAAGGTCAGAAAATCCATCTATCTTAGGCTGGCTCTGAATTCATTATGTAGTTCAGGATGGTCTTGAACTTCCAGTGATCTTTCTGACTCGGGTTCCAAAATGTTGAGGTTATAAGCATTAGCCACCACTTCTGGCCTAAAATAAATCGTACTTTAAATGTACAGTATGATGTTTTGGTACTCACAACAAGATTTACTGGATTACAACTGATTAATCCATTCCCCTCCCACATCCTTATCCTTTCTTTCTTTCTTTCTTTCTTTCTTTCTTTCTTTCTTTCTTTCTTTCTTTCTTTCTTTCTTTCTTT
>OU015746.1:130102799-130162341 GCA_907169655.1 Acomys percivali | reverse complement strand
TTTCTTTCTTTCTTTCTTTCTTTCTTTCTTTCTTTCTTTCTTTCTTTTTTCTTGGCAAGAGCCCAAAGCTACCCTCTTGGCAGATCTCCAGCACGCCGTGTTTTAACTGTGGTCCTTGTGTTGTGCTTACCTCTCCGGAAGTCTTTATTCTGCTTGTCTTCTGTATTACACCTCTCAATACCCCCCCCACTTCTACCCCCATAAGACAGTTTTTTTTCAGAAAATAAAAATTATCTTTTTCCTTTTTGAGACAAGATCTCGCTCACCCCATTGCCCAGGCTAACTCAGAACCCCTAGACTTAAGCAACCGTCCCATGTCAGTCTCCTAAGTAGCTGAGACTACAGACCTGTGTCACTGTGTTTGCCTCAGCTCTTTCCTTTTAAGAGGCAGTTGGGAAAATAGTTGTAATCTGAATGCCTTTTGATTTTTATTTATTTATTGCTGCGACAAGGTCTCATGTAGTTTAGACTGGCTTCAACCTTGCCATGTAGCTAAGATGACCTTGGATGTCTATTCTTTCTATCAAAGTGCTAGGATTATAGATATGTGCCATGAAAATTTTCTTTTCATTTTTACTTATTTACTTTTTGTGTGTAGGGGTGTCTTAGTTAAGGTTTCTATTGCTATGAACAGAGGCCATGACCATGGGCAACTCTTATAAAGGAAAGCATTTAACTGTGACTGGCTTACACTTCAGAGGTTTTAGTCCATTGTCATCATGGCAGGAAGCATGGCAGTGTGCAGACATAGCCTGGAGAGGTATCAGAGAGTTCTGCGTCCAGATCATCAGGCAGCAGGAAAAGAGAGAGACACTAGGCCAGGCTTCAGCATCTGAAACCTCAAAGCCCATCCCCCCAGTGACACTCTTCCTCCAACATGGCCACACCCCCTAGTAGTGCCCCTCCCTATGAGCCTATGGTGACCGTTTTTTCATTCAAATCACCACGGCAGGTTTGGTTGTACATCTGTGTGTATTATATGACAGTCAGAGGAGAACCCGTGGAAGTTGGTTCTCCCTTCCAATGTGTGTTCCAGAAACTGAACTGAAGCTCTCGTGCTTGGCAGCAAGCATCCGGGCCCTCACCTGGTCTTTTCTTTTACATGAGGCTGGAAGCTTAGGCCAGGGCTTCCTGTATGGTGAGCAAGCACCCAGCCAACTGAGTTACACGGCTGCTCTGCCACAGGCACTTTAGGATTGTTATTAGTTGCCTTCCTGGCGCTGCGATGAAGCACCCGCCCAAAATCGACTGAAAGAACAAGGGCCCGATTTTGCTTCACAGCTTAGGGGTCGAGTCCATCATGGTAGGAATTTGAGGCAGCTGGTCACACCGTATCCACAGTCAGGAGACAGAGAGTCATGCTAGTGACCAGCTCGTCTTACCTTTTGTATGTAGCCTGGGAACCCAGCCATAGAGCGGTGCCAACCATTTGGTGCAAGTCTTCCCCTTGTCTAGAAAATCACCCAAAGACATACTCAGAGCTTGTTTCCCCAGTGATGCCAATTCCTATCAAGTTGACAATCCAGATTAACCATCACAACTCCACCCCTTGTCAACGTGCCACTCAAACCTACCGCTTTTAAGCCACAACCTTCCATCTCTTGTTCCCATAGGCTCACTGCCATCTTATAATACACAAATCCATTTAATCCAAATTTTAAAAATACTCATTGTCTTTAACAGTTTTCACAATGTTTAAAAGTCCAAAGTCTGAGTCTCATCAGAGTCTCTTAACTGTTGCTTTTATAAAATAAAAACCCGTTGCATACTTTCACTATACGATGGCAGAGAGCAAACACTCCTGTGCTAAAAGGGAAGAGTGGGGACATAGCAAGGAATGCCTGGACCAAAGAGAGGCTGAAATCCTGCAGGGAAAACACCAAATCCTACAGCTCCACATTAGGCATCTAGGGATCACGTGGATTAATCTGTGCTCCCCCTTGAAGCTCGTTTACAGTACACACAGCCTCTCTGGGTACAGCTTCACCCCATGCCTGAAGCCTTCCTCAACTGACAACGCATAGTCTTGGCATCTCCACTCTCCTGGCATACTCACCCCGACAGCATCATTCAGTGGCCTCTTGGGGCTTCCTTGTACGATGAACTCCAATCCTGCCTCAGTTTACTTGGCCTCAGAAGTCTTCTAGAACTGTGAAGTGAGATTCCATGAACACCTCAATCTTGTACATTTCATGCTTACAAAAGAAACGCCACGTGGATGCTGCCACCAGGTTCTGCTGCCAGCTCTCGATGGACCCGGATGCCCTTACATCACTGTGTGGCATTAGCTGCTGTGTGCCTTCCAGGCTGACTCTGGGGAACTGTTTTCTTAGATGGTGGTTTTGGAGAAGGGCTTCATTTTCACTTGAGGTCACTTTCTCCTATCCTCAAGACACCTTCTTGCTGCCCCGCTCCCCATGCAGAGTAATTGGCTTCCCTTTAACAATTACAGCCTATTTTTAATGCATCTGCCTTGGCTGTCACTTCCCACTTGCTTGTGTTCTTTTCCTCACCAAACTACAGATTAAAAACAAACAAACAAACAACAACAACAACAAAACCTTTTCTGCCCAAATGCTTGCCTTTCCCTTACTGTAAACATGGATAAGTACAATTAACAATACCTTTTCCACAGCCTGAATGCTCTTCTGCTTTGAAGTCTCTTCCATCAAACAAATCAATCCTTTATCTTTAAATGCAACTTCTAGTTCTCAGAACCTGAGCAGAAGTCCTTGCCGGAACAGCAGGGGAGCAGGCTGTAGCCCAGTTCTTCATAGAGTCCTTGCTCTATGAGTCCCTTAGCCACAGCCTCTACTGTCTTCATTTATCTTAGCATTCGGATCCTCAAAACTCCCACCAGAGCGGCCCATTACACACTGCTTATAGTGATCTAGGGGTTTTCCAGCCCGAAGCTCCAAGCCATTCCGGGTGCCTCCTGCAAAGCAATTCCAAAGGCCTAAGAGCCTCCTGGCCAGCTTTATCCAGACAGACTTCTGGGCACTAATTTGTGTTTTGTATTAGTTACCTTTTTCTGTATCTGTATCTGCACCTTAGTGAAGAAAGTACTTGTTTTGGGCAACGATTTGAGGATACCAATTTGAACATGAGGATTAGGCCGCTTATCAAACACTGAATCCACAGTCAAGAGCAGAGAGTGGATGGATGCCTGTCCTCAGCCCATTTTCTCATTTTTATTCTGGAGAGTGAGACCTAGCCTGTGAAATAGTGTAACCACATTTAGGGTGGGTCTTCCCAACCTAATGTAGGAAATCCCCACAGACATACTCACAGGCTGGTTACCACGGTGATTCTGAATCCCACTAAGGTTGACACCACAAGCATACCTGAGCATGAAGGTTACTTTTGATAGTATTACTATAGAAACAAATCTCTGGTCCTGTCTGTGAGAGATGATCTAGGTAAGATTAACTGAGGTGGGAAGAGCCACCTTAAATGCCAGCAGAGTGTTTCCAAGGGCTGAGATCCACGCCTGAAGCAAAGGAAGAAACAAGCTGAGCATATACAGTCATGACTATTTTCTGGCTGTGGATGCAGTGTGACCAGCTGCCCCAAACTCCTGCCACCCTGACTTTCTTGCTACAGTGGACTGTGCTCTGGAACTGGGAGCAAAAATAAACCCTTCCTCCTTAAATCACTTCTATCAGGCGTTTTGTTGCAGCAACAAGGTAAGTAATTAACACGTTGAGAATTTAGTAGGCATATTTCGCTCTCAGGAATCATTGAAGGTAGGTATGATGGCACAGACTCAAAATCCAGCACTCCACAGGTTGAGGCAGGAGGATTGCTAGTTCCAAAACAGCCTAAGCTACAGAGTGAGAGCCTGTTCCGTGAAACTAAAACAGAAAGAGTCTTGGCGTGAAACCAGACAAAAGACAAGATGATATTCAGCCAGCCTGTTAGAAAAGCTGAGGTGACTCCTCCCCTTCCATGCCCACAATAAATGTATATTTATGTACCATTCTCAAGGTGAGCAGAGCTATTCTAAGAGCCATGGGAGAGAATACGTAAGTGAGGACCCAAGGGAATTAAGTGAGGCAGAATTTGAGATTGGTTCTTTTCCCCAGTGATGCCAGTAAAGCTTGCCCATTCCTCACATTTTCATGCTTGAGATGATGATGCCAGGCGAGATTTTGGGGTGTAGCAGAGGAATGGCCTTGACCTCCTTCAGTCAGGGTGGCAACAGGGTAGGCATACGTAGTGATTACTTTACTATCTTGGCCGTCTCCTTTTTTCCTTGATGTACTTTGAATAATTGTCCCTGGTTACACAACAACTAAAGTCAGCATGAGGTAAGTTGCTCTGACTCTGCAAATGTATCCGGTGGCACAACTTAAAAAAAATAACACAAAGTTACTCTTGAAAGTGGGATAAAAGGGAAGGGATGCAACGGGCGACCCTGGAGCCATTTTTTTTCTCTCCAGACCCAGGCTCAGTTCTTGCTGATCTAGAACGATGCCTGGAGACTGTCACACCACCAAGGAGAGGAGGGTTAAAACCTTATGGAGGGCACGAGGTCCCTGTGCTCACAGATGAGCGCCATGGAAACCAGAAAAGTTAAACACACAGGCTTGCCTCTTTAGTCTTTCACTCAAAAGGCTGGGAGTGGAGATGGTCACTCTCCTGGTGATCCGTGCTGTCTGTATTGCGAGGCTACGCATCAATCACTCCAACCAGGATGTTTATCCCAGACTCTTCCTCCCTAGACTTTTATCTTGAGCTTTTCCTTCTCAGTCAGTAGAACTCATCTTTATGGGTGAGGTCATATTTGCTTTGTAAAGAGTTTCAATGTAAACACTTTTTTAAAAGCTTCGCTGCACATGTGGGATTGAGATAATTATCATCAGGACACTCTTTCCTCAAAATCATGCTGTTCTTAAATATGCCTAAAATAAGCTTCCCAGCGTCAGACTCGAGAAGTTTGAACCCAGCCTTGGCTACTGAGTCATGCCGAACTGGACTTCTTTCTTGCTTCATTTGGGTCATTACTCTGCCTAATCTGGACTTGGCGGAAACATCTCACAACTGGTACCCAATGTGAAGGGCTTCAGCCTCAATGAAGGTAAGACAAATGTTCGTTAAATGGGAGAAGGAGTAGGATTTTTCAGTCTCTGACCCAAGGGGTGGTAACTCTAAGTGAGGGAGAAAAAGAAAATAGACAAGGGTTCTTCTCAGTGCTCTGCAACAAAGCATTTTATACAATTGTTGAGATATTTGTTAAGATCCAAAGAAACAAAATATTCAGAGCAACAGCTTGCAACTTTGTACAAGCAACAGTAAGATTTAACCCTTGATTTCCTAAACAAGGAACCATAGATGCTGAAGCCTGGAAAAGAATAGGAACTAATGTAAAAACAGCCTATGAGAAAAGAGATAAAAATCCCTGCCAATTGTTTTGCAATCTGGACTGCAGTACCGTGCTGTGTGGTTCCCCACTCTAGGAGACACAGCTCTGCAGGGAGCTGCTGCTTCCATATTTAAGGAGCCCGATTTAAATATGCTGCTTTCCCTTTCGAACACCCCAAATTTATATTCACGGATGACAAATATTTCTTCTTGCCAATCTGATCCAGACATTCAGTTGGCTACCTGACTTCCAAAGACTACTTAGGAAAGATTAGGAATGTAATCGATAGGCAAATGATTGAGCTAACTTCTGCATCATGCCAGCCCTTACAATGTCCGTGATTTTTAAATCCTCAAGACCCAGACGTGTGTCAGCATCACCCGTTTACTTTTGAGTTCTTAAAGAATCTCAGAAATTCTGTTGCTGCCAACGGCATGCCTGCGTGGTTTACTGATAGGATGTGGGAAATGAAAGTAGGGGTATTGTTACTCCTTGGGACTATAAGCAAATGTGCAAAACTTCATTGGCCCCAGGACACTACTTGATGTGGAAAGCAAAATATCTTGATAATTATGATGAACAGGAAGAAAGAAACCGTAACAATAACGTCCCTATTAATTCAGACGTGCTTCACGGAGTGGGACAATATAGTGACGCGGTAGTACAGATGAAAGGTTCCGCCCAGCGTTTTGCCCAAGCACATCTTTGTGTACATCTACTCCTGACTGTGGAGAAAATGCGGATCACCTAGCCACTCTTAAACAGAAGGCTAATGAGCCTTGGCCTGAGTTTCTTCTCGTGTTAAGAGAGCAGTGATTACAATGGCGAGTAATTCATGGGGAAGCCACGGGTGTCCTGATCAGTCGGCTTACATTCGATGGAGCTACGAAAGGACATAGAGCTGCCACGGCACTAGAAAACATGGCAACTTTTCTAATTGAGTACCAGCCACTCGAGACATTAGCAGCTCGTCTCCTGCTGCTGTGGGTCACATGAATGTATATGAAACCAGATTCAAAACAACAGAAACGTTACCTTTGAAAGTGGGACAAAAGGGAAGGAATGGAACGGGGAACCCTGGAGCCATTTTCTCCAGACCCAGGCTCAGTTCTTGCTGATTCAGAAGGATGCCTGGAGACTGTCACACCACCCAGGAGAGGAGGGTTAAAGACTCTGCTGGGACTTCAAGTATTTTGTAAACAAACACGGGGAAATGGAAAACAAGGAAAGGAAATGGGAGAGTATGCCATCAAGAGACAACTGGGAGCTGCCGGGTTCCAGATCTAATTGGCAGGTCCACCTGAGAAAGGGCGGCGGCACAAGCCCCATTCATGCAGGCAGGCAATACCGGTCCAGCTCCCAAAGCGTTTCCTGGTTCTAGGTAGGTCGGAAGTAGGAAGGCCCTTGTTCAACCGCAGGACATTCTGTCTAGGGCCACACAACAGAAAACACTTGGTGTTTTTATGGGATATATATATATATATATATATATATATATATATATATTTTTTTGTTTTTTTCCTTTTCAAGACAGGTTTCTTTGTGTAACAGCTCTGGCTGTCCTGGAACTCTCTTTGTAGACAAGGCTGGCCTCGAATTCACAGAGATCTGCCTGCCTCTGTGTCCTAGGTGCAGTATTGTAGGTGATCTTACTGTGCCCTCTTGAGAAATAAAGCCACTGGCTGCTTAAACACTGTGTGTGTTCATTAACAGCGGTCAGCATAATTGTAGACCAGAAAGCAATGGAGCCATAAAAACAGGCCCAGATACAGGGGACCAGTTTAATTTAAAGGGATCAATACCTTAGGTGTGAGTCCTTAGGGATTTAAACACGAAGACTTTTTTTTAAAGATCATAAAACACATTTTGCAGTTCTTTCTAAACAAGTGTTTTCAAGTTGGAAGGATTTGAGTAATTCCTGCAAAGATGGCAGGGATCTAGTTCAGTCAGGGGAGTGCTTAGCAAAGTCATTCACGGTCTCCACGGGGCTCCTTGTCATACATAGCAGGCCTGATGGCTCAGCAGCCACTCACTTCTAGGCACCAGATTCTCACCTCACAGCCTCCCTGGCTTCTGGCTTGGCCTTTCTCCTCATGCTTGTTTGTCATTTCACTCTTTAGGATTGCCAGGTAAAACACAGAGCGCCTTACTGCACTAGCCTGCCACATAAGCAGGGAGTAATTTTTGAGTATGATTCACATATTGCAAGGGACATTCTGGTTTTTTAAAATTGAAAACATTTTTTCCCATGCAACATATTCTGATCATGGTTTCCCCTCCGAATTCCTCCAAGATCCTCCCCACCCACCCAAATCCACACCCTTTTTTCTCTCTCATTAGAAAACACAGGCAGCTGAAAAAACAAAAAACCAAACCAAACCAAACCAAAACAACAACAACAAAAACTGAAGAGAAAGGAAACAAACAGGAAAAAAAAAACCAAAAAAACAGCCCAAAGAAACACATACAGACACAGAGATACACACTAGCACACATAGAAATCCCATAAAAACACAAAGTCAGAAATCATAATGTATCGGCAAAAGACCTGTAAGTTTGGTTTGGTTTTTTGAGACAGTAAGGTCGAAACAAAACATCCTCAGAAAACAAAACAAAACAAAAAAACAAAAACAAAAAAACCCCTTGAGTTTGTTACGTGTATGTCCAGTGAGACTCCATTGGTAAAAATGAATTTTTCCTTTGTGAGCAGTTATCATATTTGAAATAGCTTCTGGGTTAGAGATAGGGACTTGAAGGGACACCTTTATTCTTTAAAAAAAAAAATGTACTGCTTAACTTAAATGCGTATTTAACTGGGCGTCTGGTATTTTTATTTGCTGACTCTCATCGTCCCCCTCCCTGTGGATGCCATAGGTATGCGTCCTTTACCACTTGGCTGTCCGCAGGCACATCTGAGATCATTGCTGAAGCGCCAATAGTCTGCTTGTAGCCAGGCCAACTGTAAAAATAAACACTTTCAGGTTTTCTCTTAGCTGTAAGAGCTCCCAGGTGCAAGTGAGCTCAGGAGTAAAGTATTAACAATTTCATTAGCAGCTATTATTTTAGGCAGAACAGTCTTACACCCATACAAAGATTCTTGGGTCAGAGAATTAAAACTGAGACTTCCTTTTTTTTTAAAAATTAATTTATTCTTGTTACATCTCAATGGTTATCCCATCCCTTGTAGCCTCCCTTTCTTCCCTCCCTCCCATTTTCCCCTTATTTCCCTCCCCTATGACTGATCCTGAGGGGGATTACCTTCCCCTGTATATGCTCATAGGGTATCAAGTCTCTTCTTGGTAACCTGCTGTCCTTCCTCTGAGTCTCTGAAAAACAAACAAACAAACAAAAAACAAAACAAACAAAAAAACCCCTGAGACTTCCCTAAGACAGCGGTCAGGTTTTCAGAGGTAAACGGTAGGGGGCGCACGTCCTGTGACCTGCCCAGCTTCTGATAAAGGGATGAGATCATAGTCCAGCAGGCCACCTGGAATCACCCAGACTCGAGTGATATATAGAGCACCCCGAGATCTACACTGCCACGTGCCAAATACTTCCTTTTTTGCCCAAACGAAGAGCAATCTAGGTGAAAGACAAGTCTTAAGCAATACAGAAGAATCAAGAACTATGGAAACACTCCACGCACTCGCGCGCACCCTAATCAAAATCCTACAGAAAACAATCCTTCTACCTTTAACACTTGCTGATTTGAGAACTCTCTTGTTACTCTGTCTTTCTGGGTGCCTGTGCAGTGACTTTACTGTATCTAATTACAATAGGGTGCTTCAATGTTGTGGCTCTTAACTGTGGACTAAGGCACCTCATAGCCACCTCCTGATGGAGAGCCTCTTCTCCTTCTTCATAGAAAAGGGGCCATGGATTTCTGAGGCGCTATAGTCAGTTTCATCTCCAATAACTATGTGAGGCAAGGTACGCATCTCACCGACAGCGACAATTGTCCCGGCCTGTGCTACATGGGCTCTGTGAGAGTACCCTTAGCGTTTCTAGAAAGCATTTTATAAGTGAATGGAAAAAAGAAAGAAAGAAAGAAAAAAGGAAGGAAGGAAAGAAAGAAAGAGCAAAGGACATGTCTGGTCCCAGGTTTCAGCATCAAATTCATGAAGATAAAAGAAAAAAGAAAAGAAAAGAAAAAAGGAATCATGACAGCTCCTAGGTGTGGTGGAGGAGACAGTTTGTTACAGAGAAAAGGGAGAGCATGCACAGCTAGAGAGGACATGACCAGACTGGGCTGTGACATGTGGGGAGAGGGAGGAAGAAAGGGAAGGCAGAGGGAGCCAGGCGCAGCAGCCAGGAGGCCCAAATGTACAAAGAAAACGCGGGTAACCAAAGAGATCGGAGTATATAGGGAAGAGCAACTCAGCCTGCTGGGCTGGAGAGGTCAGGGTAGGGGGTGGGGCATGCCAGCCAGGAGGACTGAGGGATGCTGGGAGAACCTGGGGGCCAGGTCCGCTCTGATATGTCAAATAGGCACCTGGGCTGTTTGTCCCAGGTTTGAGTCCTAACAATAAGTACATTAATTCTACAGCAACATTGTCAGGATGTTCCGAAAGTAATGCTAGCTTCCGTTAGTTAGTTCTGCCTGTTTAGACATAATCTCTATTTGTGTGTTACAAAAGGGTGGGGGAACACATTGTGCCTGCCTCCCAGGGGGAGCCTCGACTGTGTCCTGCACTCACATTCCAAGCTTGCTGGGGCACATCTGGTTAACTGTAGACCAGACCAAAACAAACAAACAAACAAAACAAACAAACAAAAAAACCAAAACACCAAACAAACAAAACACACATACACACACACACACACACACACACACACACACACAAAACCAAACCAAACCAAACAAAACAAAAAAAAAAACCGTGGTAAGTGCAGGCACCTCCTTGTCTTAAGGTACCAGGCATATAGGTCGGTCCCAGGGAAAACGGTAGTCACTGGAATTACAGGGCAACGAAAGTCATGCTGGACTGCAGCATCATCTCATGGGAAGGTGTGTGCCACTGGAAGGAAGGTAGTGATAGCAAAAGCTCCAATGACAAAGGCATCTGTGCACAGCAGGCACTACCAGCAGGCTCTGAGCATCCACGGTGGTGATGCTTCCTGGGAGCCTGAGGTGTTCAGAGGGTACTTGGAGGAAGTGGTGGCAAACCCCAGTATCTGATAGGCCCAGAATGAGTTATCCAGGCAGCAGAGAGGAAGAGGGAAGGAGAGTGGGTCTATCCTGGGATCTGGAGATTTAGGGGGTCCTGTTAAGTATGAGTATGTTGGGCTAGCAGAGAACGCAGCTGACAGGACACAGCGTGTCAGGTGTGGATCTGCGCCATCAGTTTTTAATCACCAGAGACCTGGCCGTGGGCTCAGGTGCCTGTGGTCTCCATTGGAGACTTTTCAGCTCCATTTGAGAGATCCTGGGCTTTGTTCATTGCTCTCTAATTCTATGGGGTTGAGTTGCTGGCCTGATGCTGTCAGTGGGCTGTGGGAACTGGCTTGGCTTTGGGGATGCAGCATTAATCCTGCAAGGTATGAAGGAGGGGAAGCAGAGATTGTCAGTCCAGATGGTCCTAGATGGCTCAGCGCTCCAGCGCCAAACGCCCGCACCTCACAAGAGCCCTTGCACACTTCTTGGAATTTGAGTGGCTGGGACTTGGGGACCTCTTTCTTCACACTTGACTCAGACTCTCAGGGCTGTGCCCTCGAACCACCCACTTCCTAAGAAGCTGGCCTGACCGTGGCTGGGAACTGTGTCTACCTGCAGAAGCATCAGTGGGCCGCGCCACAGTCAGTCTGCATGCCATGGAGGATGGGTTGGACAGAAGTGAAAATGCTTCCTCAGTCCACTCTCCCTCGGAGCAGCCTTTCAGATCCCAGAGAGTGGAGCAAACCTTTGCATGCCTGACTTCCGTGCTCACTGGGCTAGCCCTACGTGTAGGTCATGCTGAACATTGGCCTGGATGGTTCTGTGGAGATATTTTTAAAAAGACCTTATGAACCATTAAGAGAGTAAATGTTGAGTAACACAGATAACCTTTTCATGAAGTAGGTAAGCCTCGTCCAATCGGCTGAAGGCCATAGGAAGTTTTATATGAAATGCTGTTGATAACAGCCCAGATAGCATCTTGAGGCTACCCCACCTGCTCAAGACAGATTTCCTGGTACTTTCTCTGGAAGCCACTTTGCTCCCAACAGGTATCCAGGCAACAGTGGGAAACAATGGAGCACTGAGCAGGAGGTCTGCATTGGGTTCATTCCAGAGACTACAAAAAAAAAAAAAAAAAAAAAAAAGGGGATTTGAATCTCAGTTTTACCAGGCATGGTGGTGCATGAGGCACATCTGTAGTCCCAGCTACTACTCAGGCTGTTGAGGCAGGAGAATTGCTTTAACTCAAGAGACACCATCTAAAAAAAAAAAAAGAAAAAAGAAAAAGAACAAAAGAAAAGAACCTCGAAGAGGCGCAGGTATTTCTGCTGAATGAGTTTTGTATCAGTTACACTTTCCAAATACACTATGGACTGTTTCCTAAGGACAAAGGAAACAGGAGGTGTCACGTCTGCTGCTCACAGGCCACTTCTATTTGGGGGTAGGGGAACTGGAAAGCTCCAATCAGATGTTTAAATACTGCTTTTTGGCCTCTGTGCTCAGGCCGTAGGGAATCAGGTTGCTCAGCTATGATTATTCATGCATGACAAGGTGACTTCTGGAGGCTTTTCCTATAAGCAGCTCCCCAAAATGTGCCATAAAATCTTCACTGTGACACACAGTCATAAGGATGAATACATACACCCAGTGTTTCTTAGTGTGGCCTCTTCTTCCCCCAGGGTGAGCTGACATGTCGTCTAATGGGAAGTAAAACAGCTACTATGGAAAAACTGACTAGTCTTCCACTCCCCTAAATCAAAACAACAACAACAACAACAACAACCAAAGCATATGGCCCAGCAGTCCCACTGGATAGCCAGGGGGTGTGAACTCAGCGCCTTGAAATGACTCTTGGGCTGGCTAGGTAGCTCAGTGCTTAGTTAGCATGTACGTTGTCCATCCCCAGCACAGAGCAGTAGCCTCCACAGTGATCCAAATACAGAACTATCCTAAGTGTTCATCAACTGATGATCAGATAAAATAAATGAGCTGCCCTTGCAGTGGAATACTGTTCAGCAATAAAAAGAATGAAATACCCGCTTGTGTTGTCATTGAGATAATGATACTAGCTGAAGTTAGCCAGGCATGGAAAGACAAGCATGAGATTATACATGGAATCTGAGAAGGCCAAGCTTTCAGAGGCACAGAGTAGATGGTGGGTTAGCCAGACCTGGGAGGGTGAGATATTGGTCAACAGGTGCAATGTAACAGCTAGGTAGGAAGAAAACTGTGGTGTGCTATTTCATAGATGAGTGATTATAATGAACAATATTACATGTATATAAATAGGAAAGAGAAAGGATTTTAAATGTCCTAATCATAAGTAAATAAGAAATACTTGGAGCCATTGTTAACTTAGTCTGATTTGATCATGACAATATATATAACAAAGTACTGTTTTACCACATGATATGTGCAATTATGATCTGTCAACTTAAAAATTAATTAACTGAAAAGATAACCCTAAACATCCTAAAGGCACCAGGGCCCCATTTTGCTTTCTTAGAAGGGAATTTTCTAGAATAGAACACTTGGTCCTCTGATTTTTCCATTTGGGAAATCTGTTTTTGGGAACTCAGTTTTTCTGAGTTAATATTAAATCAGAACGAAGATGGCCAGGGGGTGGCTTAGTGGTGGGATGCTTGCCTAGGATGTGGGGTCCCTGGGTTCGATACTCGTCTTTGCAAAAAACAAACAGGAGAAAGATTAGTTCTCCCAAGCATATGTAACAGCATTAATTGAACACTACGAGGCCATAGGTTGTGAAAACGCATCCTTCCTTCCCAAGCCTGCATGCCAGATCACAGGTCCATCTTGCCCCAGGAGACCTTTGGAAAACCAGGTGTTTCAAAGCAACTGGACATGGATTGGAGAAAAATTCTCTCCCCTCCCTTCAGTGCTGAGAGGTGGGACGCTTCAGAGGCTGTGGAGCCAGAAGAATGCTGGCTTTAACAGTTTTGTTGTTTGTTTGTTTTGGTGGTACTAAGATCCAAACATGTGTGCTAGGCAAATGTTCTCCCACCAAGCTCCACTCTTTTTTTTTTTTTTTTTAATAAGCTCCACTCTTGACCCACAGAAATGATTTTTATTTTCCAGTGGCTTTGACGTTTACCTAAAAGAGAGCAAGTTAGGAGGCAGCGGTGTGCCCTGAGAAGTGCGTAAGTGGTTAGATGTTTTCAAGTGATGGCAAGGCCATGTCATGTACCTGAGGCTATGGGATAAGTGCCAGCATGTCTAGATGCAGCCCAGACAGGCCAATCTATGGGCACAGCCGCCCTGCTCTCTGTTTCTGTGACCATGCCTTTCGGTCAAACAGTCCCCATAGGTGACATAAGTCTTCTTTGGCATTAAAGTTATTTGTGTAAATATGTTCCTGATAGACCTTTTAAAATTGCAAACAGTTGAGGCTGGAGAGGTGGCTCAGCAGTTAAAAGCACTGGCTGCCCTTCCAGAGGACTCCAGTTCAGTCCCCAGCACCCACAGGATGGATCATAGCTGTCTGTAACTCCAGTTCCAGGGGATCCAATGCTCCCGTTTGGCCTCCGTGGGCACCAAACATAGATGAGATGCACAGATATACATGTGGGCAAAGTACTCATACACGTAAAATAAAAATAAGTAAATTACAAACAGAACTGTTCAAAGGGCTACAAAATGAGCCATGGCTGAGACCAGTAGTTTGAATGAATAACAAATTAGCTGGGAATAGTAACAAATATGTAGACAATACCAATTTAAAGATGTACCTGAATGACATAAGTTTAGGTAAAAATAACAGAAAATGGTTGGTGTGTGTGTGTGTGTGTACTGATTACAATTATGTAGAAATACATATGCGTATGCCAGCCAATATGAGAATACTTATTGGGGATAGCAGTTTAGGTATTGTAATATTCGCTTGACTCCTTTTTTAAAAACAAATTTAGATTTACTGTCTTTCATGTGTGTATTTTTCTGCATGTATGTATGTGTGTTGCACACATGCCTGCTGTTTGTGAAGGTCAGAAGATGGCATATGATCCTTCAAGCTGGAGTTATGCAAAGTTCTGAGGTGCCATGTGGGCCCTGGGTAATGAACCCAGGTCCCCAAGAGAGTGCTCTTGTTAGGCCATCCCTCCAGTCCCTTTTCTTTTCTGAACTTGTAGGAGGCTGAAGAGAAAAGAGCTTGTTGCGCAAGTGTGAGAGCCTGAGTTTAACTTCCTTGCACCTATGTAAAACCTGGGGTGTGATTTTGCTTTTCTGTAGTGAACACCGGCACCATGGGGCAGTGGAGGGGAAGGATGACAGGGGGCTTGCTGGCTGGCTCGCCTATCGGCAGGTTCAGCGAAAGAGCCTGTTTCAGGGGAATAAAATCAGAGAGCGATAGAGCGGGATGTCAGGGTTCTTCTCTGGCCCCCTTACAAGTCTACACACGAGTGTGTAATATGCCATATGCATATACTCCACACATAGACACCGGAAGACTTGTGTTAGTGTGTGCTGACTATACAAAGTGTCTTCACTGCAGTATTTTCATGTGTGAACATAGACTACTTTGATCAAATTCATCTCCTTATTACTCTTCCTATTTTAAAATTTACCATCACTATCACCATCACTTTGAGACAGGGTATCTCTGCATGCCCTGGCTGTCCTGGAATTCACTATGTAGCTCAGACTGGCCTGGGACTTACAGAGATCTGCCTGCCTCTGTCTCCTGGATGCAGAGATGGAAGGAGTAGCCACCACCACACTTGGCTTAATTTTTATTTATTTTAAGTGATGCCTGTCCACGTGTTGGTATGTGTACATGAGTGCAGGTCCATGGAAGCCATCGGTGTCAGATCCCTATGGAGCTGTAGCTATAGGTGGTTGTGAGCCACCCAACATAAATGCTAGGTCCCCCGTAAGAGCAGTTTCTGCTTTTAGCTACTGGGCCATCTCTCCAGCTCCCTATCCCTCTTTCTTACCTTGGCTCCTCATCCTTAGAAGTCCTCCCTCTAGTTAGAAGTCCTCCCTCTAGTTGTATGGCCCCACTTCTTCCTGGGTTCCTCCATATGAGGGAAAACACTCAGTATTTGTCCTCGTCAGACTGACTTCTCAACACGATGCCCTCCTGTTCTAGCCATTTCCTTCCAAGTGATGTAACCTCATTCTTCCTTATGGTTGAGTAAAATGCTATTCTACACATACACACATACACACACACACACACACACACACACACACACACACAGAGACACAGACACAGACACACACACACACCCCACCTCTCTCCACTCATCTGTGGGTGGCCGCTTAAGGCTGGTTCCAGCATTTGCCTACTGTGATTGCTGCAGTGATAAATGTGGGTGTCAAGCCTCTCTCTTACTAGCTGGCTTACATAGCCAGGCATAGTAGGAGGAGCCCAGATTGAAAGCCACCCATTAAGCTCCGTTTCATCGAGTTTTATTGGGCTGCCCAGATAGGTGAGGCAGAAATTGTTCATTTTACTTTCCCAGGGCTTGGCAGTGACAAACACTGCTGTGAGGGGTCAGTGTGATGTGTCTACTTGCCAAGGAGGCAGTCACAAGTCACATAGGTCCTTACTGAGGCTGCTCTGATCATGACCAGTGGACTTCAGACTGGGGAGACGGTTTTGGAAGGTCTGAATGAATCCCTTCTAAACAAGTGGAATACCTTGATAGCAGAGTTAGCCAGACCCAACTGAGAATTTCTCTGGTCCCAGGACTCCAGGAGGCTGAGGCAGGAAACTCACTTGAGCCCAGGGATTCCAGATCATCTTGAAACACATAGACAAACCTTATTCTGGATAGTTTTATGTCAACTTGACTCGAGCTAAAGTCATCCGAGAGGAGGGAGCCTTAATTAAGACATGCCTCCATAAGATCTGTCTGTGTGAGCAAGATGGGAAGGCATTTTCTTAATTGGTGATTGGTGGGGGAGGCCCCAGACCATATTGGTGGTGCAGCCTTGGCCGGGTGGTCCTGGGTTCTATAAGGAAGCAGGCTGAGCAAGACATGAGAAGCAAGCCAGTAAGCAGCAGCCTTCCATGGCCTCTGCATCAGTTCCTGCCTCCAGGGTCCTGTCTTGTTTGAGTTCCTGTCCTGACTTCCTTTGATGAAGAACAATGATGTGGAAGTGGAAGCCAAATTAACCCTTTCCTCCCCAGCTTTCTTTCAGGGAAGCAATAGAAACCCTAACTAAGACAGATGTCCATGACAAAAGAAAAACAAGAAAGAGAGCAGAGCTGAGGCTTCCATCAGAAAAAAGAAATTCCACCCACCTGTGACAGTGGCCTTAGATTCTTTCCCCAAGTAGCCCTTCCTGGTCACCTTCAGCCTGCCTTCCTAGCCCCCATAACGGCATCAGCCTATTCCTTACCCTTCATCTCACTGCTTCTGGCCCGACTCTCACTAATAACACTTGCTACAAATTCCCTTCTGGGTGGACAGATGATGCAATTTTGCTCACAGTTTGTATGCAAAACTGTACTGATCAAAGCCTCGCATAAAGCAATATTTTCCTAACAAAAGGGACAAACCGATCACACACACACATGCATACACGCACGCACGAACGCACGTACACGCATACGCACACGCACGCACTCCGGTATGCTCGCACTCATGGAGCTAAAGGGCTGTTACAGGGCGGTGGAGCAAGTGGTAACAAGAAGATCAGATCCAGGTCTGGCAGCCGCAGTTATTTCTGGAATGTAACCTGCCTGTACCGCACTGTACTGACGCTGGGCATAAAGGAAGGGAGGATTTGTTGAATGTTGAATGTCCTCTATTAAAGTTCCACAAAAGAGTTTTATGAGAGCTGATAGAAGCAAGCTTTTCTCGGAAACATGAGGCAACTCTGTCTCATCCTTTTCTTTCACAGGCTAAGAATAGCAGCATAGGGTCTTTAAAACTTCTCAGGAGACAGAGTCATGTAACTGTGGCTTTACAGAGGAAGCTAGTGCCAATGAGCTAAGATGGAGGGCAAACATCTAGAATCTACCAAGGATGGGATACTGGGCAGATGATACAGCCGAGTGAGGTTTCTTCCCAGCTCACAGACATGTTGGTAGAACTCGGGGCCTCATTTATACTCTAAGCACATTCCCAGCCCCCTTTTCAACTCAGTCAGGTAGAACACTGAGCCCTACCGCTTAAGTATGTCGCTGGATTGAACATTGGGTGAAGGAGGCAGGAGACTAGCTGTTTCCCATGGGCAATACCCAATATACTCTTATAAACTAGAGAATAATCTTCAGTCAATTAATTGCAGAAACAGGAAGATAGACCAGAAGGTCTTGGAAAGTTCCTTACTTAAAAAAAAAAAAAAAAGTAAGTTATGAGATGTGAGGTCATCAGGTCCAGATACATCTCCTGGGTGTGAGGAAGGACAACATGTCCCCAAATATATTTACTTATGATTAGACTTTGCATTTTCCTTATGAGCTCATCGTATTCTTAAAATAGAATTTTCATTTGGGTTCCCATAAAGTTTGTGTAAACATGGGTTCCAACCTGTGGAGAACGGCATTGGCAAGGTCAGGTGTGTACAGTGTGAGAACTGTGCACAAAATTCAGTGTTCTTCTGTAGGTCCCCTCTTCACAGAACAAAGAGCTGGAAGTGATAGGCTACCCTCCCTTTTAATACATTAAAGTGGAAAAGTTACGTAGGGTAGCGCTGTGCAAGTAAACATGACATTTCCATGGGCTTCTCTGTCCTTGTCCTTGGGTCATGACCCCACTGCAGCCTGCTAGGACATGCTGTGTAAGCTGAAATGTCTGTGGCTTGGGTTAATAGCCACAACCCATTAATAATTACAGAACACCAATATGGTCGCACAGTAGGGATAAAATGCAGAACCCAAGCTTGCACACACAAGAGAGAGAAAACTTTATTTTTTGGGTCCATTTAATTTCTGTATTGATATCCATTTGCCAGAGGGTAGAAAGTCAGTGTTGGTATATTAGTGTCTGCCCAGCTTCCTCCAGTGTTGAATTTGGCACTCTTGAGGGGCTTGTGGGATGTAGGGTATTTAGGGGGAGACCCACCTGTTCCTGGAGTTTTGTTCCCCCTGTTGGTTCTAACGGGAGAAGAGGAACACTTGGCACTAGGGGTCAGCGGTGGGAGGCATCACCTTCACAATGGGCTCCTATAGCATCAGATCTCATGGAGTTTGATCTGGCTGAACGGTGTAGATCTTCACTTCAGTTCCTCCTTCCACAGTGCTAAGGCAGTTCAACCTCTGGGGATGCTCAGGACAGAGCCGACCGCTTCTCTAGGTTCTTTCCTCATCTTACCCACCATTAGGAGTTGAAGGGTGATCCTGTGAGGAGGGAGAAAGCGCAGCAATAGGAAAGAGGCTAGAAGGAACCTGAACAGCAGCCTTCATGGCCTTTGAAGTCCAGCCTCTGGCACAAGGGCCAACGGAGGCCACAGCCAGGAGGCAGAGCTGAAACTACACCTGCTGAGGTATGGCTTTGCCACCTGGATAAACAAGATGATCATTTGAAAATAGTAAACATTTTTTAGGATACCTTCCCCCAATCATCCTTTTCTTTTGTTGAGGCAGGGTTTCTCTGTGTAGCCTTGGCTGTCCTGGACTTGCTTTGTAGACCAAGCTGGCCTCAAACTCAGAGAGATCCACCTGCCTCTGCCTCCTGAGTGCTGGGATTACAGGCATGCACAACTGTGCCCAGGTTTTCTTTTCTTTTCTTGTACTGCTGTTTATTCCTTGTACATAGAGGTGGATTTCATAAAAACAATTTTTTTCAAGTTACTACGTCCCTTGATCGTAGCACCATCCTCTCCCCTTCGCCCCTCTGACTCTCTCACTAGACTCTTTCCTCCTAGTCTCCCTATTACTTTCATGTCATATCTTTACAAAATAGTATTATGTATTCATTTCAAATGGAGGATCCAGAAAGGAAAGAAGGCATGTGTTTTTTTCTAAGTCTTGTTTATTTCACCTAATAATGATGATGTCCATGAGTCTTTAATCTCAGCACTTGGGAGGCAGAGGCAGGCAGACCACTGTGAGTTCGAGGCCAGCCTGGTCTACAAAGTGAGTTCAGGACAGCCAAGGCCACACAGAGAAACCCTGTCTCAAAAAAAAAAAAAAAAAAAAAAAAAAAAAAGATATCTACTTGCATAGTTTCCCCCAAAATGGCACAGTCTCATTTTTCATTTTTCTTTGTTGCTGGATAGAACAAAGTTGTTTATTTCTATCACATTTTCTTTACCCTTTTATTTGTTATGCACCTTGGCTGATTCCCATCACTTAGCTGCTGTGGACAGGGCACTGAGAAGCAAGGATGCGCAAGTGCCTCTGTGACTTGGAGTCCTTTGCTTGTTTACTCAGGAGTGGTGTAGCTGGGCTATACTGTAATGCTAATCTTAGTCTTTTGAGGAAACTCCAAACTAATTTCCATAGTGGCCAGACCAGTTTGCATTCTCACAAGCAGCTTGTACTGGCTCCCTTTCCCCACATCCTTATCAGCATTTCTTGCTATTTGTTTTCTTTATGATGGACATTCTGACTGGGGTGAGATAGAATCTCAATGTGACTTTGATTTGCAGTTCCTTGCTAACTAAAGATATTGGGACATTTTTCGTGTTTATCGACCATTTGTATTTCAACTTTTTTTCCCCCCAAGAAAGGGTTTCTCTCTAGCCCTGGCTGTTCTGGAACTCACTCTGTAGACCAGGCTGGCCTTGAACCCACAGAGATCTACCTGCTTCCGCCTCCCTAAGGTATGGGGTTAAAAGCATGTACCACCATGCCTGGCTAACACCAAACATATTTTCCCTGTTTTTTGTTTTGTTTTTGTTTTTGTCTTGAGACATGGATTTTCTGTGTAGCCCTGGTTATTCTGGAATTATCTATATGGACCAAGCTGGCCTTGAACTCAGAGATCCACCTACTTCTGCCTCCAGAGTGCTGGTATTAAAGTTGTGCGCCACCACTCCCAACATACTCCAACTTTCAAGAACTGTTTATTTCTTTAGTTCCTTTGTGGAGTTTATAGTTCAGTTTTTGTGGTTCTCTCTATGTGTAGATGTTAATCACCTGACAGTATGCCGCTGGCAAGTGTCCTCTACCCTCTTCTGCACAGCGGCCTCCTCTCCTCTCTGTTGCTTCTCTAGTTGCACAGAAGTACTCCATTTCAAACATGTCACCTGCCAATTCTTAGGACTATTTCCTGAGCTATTTGAGTTCTTTTCAGAAACTCTTTGCCTAGTCTTATATCTTGAATAACCCCTCCCCCTATTTCCCAGCAGTGTCAGAGTTTCAGGTCTTATAGTAATTAAGAACTTTGGCTCATTTCAAACAGATTTCTGTTTCAGTGTGAGAGATAGCTACCTCGTTTCCTTCTTCTAAACGGGGATGCCTATTTGCCTCAGCACCATTTCTCAAAGGGCTGACCCTTCTCTTCAGTATATATGTTTGCCAAAATTTAGGTGGCTAGCCAGGCCATGGTGGTCCATGCCTTTCATCTCAGCACTCAGCAGGCAGAGGCAGGAAGATCTCTGTGAGTTGAGGCCAGCCTGGTCTACAGAGAGAGAGAGAGAGAGTGTGTGTTCCAGGACAGCCAAGGTTACACAGAAAGACTCTGTCTCAAAAAAAAAAAATTCAGCTGGCTGTAGTACACACACACACACACACACACACACACACACACACACACACGGAAGCACAATTGTCAATACCAAGCTGGTTTTGTTACTATGTCTCTGTAGTGCACGTTGAAACTAGATACTGTCATACCTTCAGTATCATTCTTTTGCTTGGGATTGGGCAGACTATCCAGGGTCTTTTGTGCTTGTATATAAATTTTAGGATTGATTTTCTATTGCTGTGAAGACTGTCATTGGAATTTTGATGGTGATTGTATTCAATCTGTAGATCACTTTTGATAATTAGTCATTTTCACTGTAAAAATTGTGCCCATCAACGAGTATGGGAGATCTATTTGGCTTCTAGCGCCTTCTTGAATTTCCTTCTTTAGTGTTTTAAAATTTATGTTGTAGATTTCTTCCATGTCCTCAGTTAGGATTATTCCTAGGCATTAAAGCTATTGTGAAGGGGTGGGGTGGTTCCTGATTTCAACATGCCTGTTGTTGGTGTAGAAAAGCTACTGTTGCTGTTGGTCTGACATCCTGCTATCCTACTGAAGGTAGTGAACAATTCTAAAGATTTTTTCCAGCAGAGCATCTGAGTTTCTTATATATAGGAATCATATGATCCCAGTAAGAATGGTGACTTCAACATCCCATTCTCACCAATGGACAAGCCAGACACACAAACATGCAACAAAGAAACATAAGAGTTAATTGACATTTATACATCAAGTGGACTTGACATACATTGTAGGATATTGTTTTAAACTCTGCAAAGTTACATTCTTCCCAGAAGCCATAGAGAGTTCTTTAAAATAAGCCATATTCTAGGAATATGAAATAAATTTTAATAAATGCCAGTAAATTGTAATATGTATTTATCTGATGAGAATGGAATGAAAGCAAAGCACAATTGTAAAAAGGCATTATGGAATGTACACAAACTAATGGAGATTAAATAAAATGTTATTAAATAATGTGATGGGTTACAGAAAAAAATTAGGAAGGAAATTAAAAAATTCCTAGAATCAATCGAAAAGGAAACACAACACACGGAACCCGTGTGATACAATTAAAGCAGTCCTACTTAAAAAATTAGAGAAATCTCAAATAAAAACTTTAATGTTGTCTCTCAAGGTCTTAGAAAAACAAGAAAAAACTAAACCAGTATATGGAAAGAAATAAAGATCACAGTTAAATGACATTATAAGTCAAGTCTACAGAATATGGAATAGAAATGAAAAGAACAATACAAAGATTCAATGAAACAAAGAGCCGGTTCTTCGAAAGATTAACAAGGAGTTAGCCAAAACAATTAAAATAAAAATGTAGACGATACAAATTAACAAAATTAGAGGTGAGAAGGGAGATATCACAGAAGACACTAGTGAAATATAGAGGAACATTAAGATATACCTTAAAGACATACTCCAATAAATTGGAATACCTAGAAGAAATGGATAAATTTATAGACACATATGACCTATTAAAATTAAACTAAGAGTGGCTGGAGAGGTGGCTCAGTAGTTAGAAGCACTTGCCTCTCTCAGAGAACCTTAGCTCAGTCCCCAGCATGCTCATAATGTGTCACAACCAACCCTCCTCTGGCCTCTCTGAGCACCAGTCATGCACATGGTACATAGACATACATGCCCACAAAGCAACAAAACACATAAAATAAAATAAATAAATCTGGAGAAAATTAAAGTAAATAATAAAATTAAAGCAAGAGAATGTAAACAAGTTAAATTATTCATAACAAACAATGATATTTTAGTAGCAATAAAATTCTCTCAATAAAAAGCATGTATGTAGAGCATGCTTTTTATCCTAGAACTCAGGAGGCAGAGGCAGGTGGGTCTCTGTGAGTTCGAGGCCAGCCTGGTCTACATAGTGAGACCTTCTCTCAAAAGATAAAAATCTCCCAATTAAAAAAAAAAAGCAAAAAATCCAAGTCTAGGTGGATTCACTGCTGAATTCTACCAGAATTTTATAGAAGAATCAACATTGATCCTTCTCAAGCTTACCTCATGACCTATGAGAGGAAGCAACACTACCAAACTCATTTCATAAAGCTAATATCACTTGGATACCAAGACTAGGTAAGGATTCAACAGCAAAAAGAAAATTATAGGCCAATTTTCCTGATGAGCATGCACAAAACTGTTCTCAACAAAAGACTTGCAAATAGAACTCAACTGTGCACCAAAAAAGTCATTCACCATGACCAAGTGGACCATATTCCAAGGATGCAAGGATGGGTTGACTTAGATAAATAAGTGGGTGTAATACATCGTGTTTGACTCTTCAGCCCATGCAGCCCGTGTATACTGTGACCAGGTCCTCAGCTTCCTTGCCTGCTTTCCTTCTTTTGCAACTGCTCTTCCTTTTTTTGTAGAATTTCCTGCAGGCTATAGAAGGGGCCAGAAGGAGAGCAAAGGCCAGTCTATAAACGTAGGCTGAACTGGAGTAGCTGTGGATGTGGCTAAGTGAGGAAAGGAAGAAGTGCTCAAATCACCTGGGATTTCTTGGAGTTCTGCAGTTCAGCTGCTCCATGATTTCTCTTGGCAATCCTCTTCAGGAGCATCCAGCATCAGATGTGAAATAGAATCTCATGTGGGTCAGAAGAGAGGAGCAAATCGGTGGTGGTACCTTCTAATACGGCACACACAGCTGGGTGGACAGAAAGGCAATGTGCTAGGGTAAGGAAGATGGGCGAGCTTTGGAGTGCTGGTTCTCTGGTATGAAGAAGCTATAATATTTACTGAAATGCTAATGACCACATAATGTAGTATGGGAAGGATCTAGAAGTTTCTCATAGCTATCTAGTATGTCAAGGGGCCTTCAATAATAACCATTATAGCTAACTCTTTAAATTTTTAAAAAATTATTTATTAGTGCTCTGTCTGCATGTGTGCCTCCAGGACACCAAATCTCATTACATATGGTTGTGAGCCACTACCTGGTTGCTAGGAATTGAACTCAGAACCTCTGGAAAAGTAGCCAGTGCTCTTAACCACTGATCTACTTCTCCATCCCCTTATAGCTAACTCTCAAGAATGTTGATTTCTAAGAGGTTTAGCAAAAATAGGCTTTTACCTAATAGTTTTGTCAGAGACTGAAAACATTTAGACTCAATTTAGATCAGGTGAGTTTGATCCAGCCCCAGTATGGGTTATTAATACAGTCAGTGAGGTTCCACCTGGCCCCACAGTGGCCGTTGTCAAGGTCTGAGTCCCAGCATGAGGGTTGGATGTCTGCCCACAAGTTCCTCAGGCAGGTGTGGGTTTATAGTCTATTTGAAGGCAGGAGGTGCAGGCTCTTAGGGGCTGGGGTGGGGTGGTGATATTCCCAACACTCATCAATTCCTACTAACCTTGGCAGTACCTCATTCTGGATAAAGCAGGCTGCAACATTAGTTTCAAGATACAGTTCCAGGTAGTTAGCATAATTGCACAGCCAAGTATGCTCATGGCAGAGAAAGTGGGTGAAAGGTCTTGGGACATTCATTAGCTCAGCAGATGTAGAGCACCAGACTGCCCTACCAGGGCCATGCGGGAACAGGAAAGTCTCCAGGCTTTGTCACCTGGAACTTCACTTTTTTTTCCTTTTGGTTCTATCATTTCACTGCTGTTTTTCCTTGTTTACTTTCTTTTTCTCTTCCTTCCCTTCCTCATCTCTCTCCCCCATCTTTCCAACCTCTTCCTCCCTGTGTCCCACAATCCCTCATTTCTTTCCTTTTCTTCCTTTCTTCCTTTTTTCTTTTTTGGTTTTTCAACACAGGGTTTCTCTGTGTATCCTTGGCTGTCCTGGACTCGCTTTGTAGACCAGGCTGGCCTTGAACTCACAGTGATCTGCCTGCCTCTGCCTCCCAAGTGCTGGGATTAAAGGCATGTGCACCACCACGCCCGGCCAATCCCTCATTTCTTTCCTCTTTCCATCACTTCTGTTCCTTCCTTTGCAGTTCTGTGACTCAAACCTGGGTCCTTGTATGCCAGACAAGTGCTCTACCAATGAACTACATCCCCTGGCCCTCCCTGTTTGTTAATTTGTTGTTTCTTTTTCCAATTCTCCAATATGTTTACTTCCTGTTGTTCTTATTCTAATGTGTTGGGCATTTGCTCCAGAAGTCTGTTAGACAGGAAACGCGGTTCAGATCTGTTCATCAGTGTATGCCTGTACCAACATTTCTGCCAGAAGACACTAATTAGAATTAAGCTATGGTGACATAACGTTCCCTCAGGCATTCCAGATTTGGAAAATAAACATACAAACTCTTTCTCTACTAACCCTCACTGCACTTATAGAGCTGTATGGTCTTGCTTCTCAGCAGATTTCTGGATGATGAAATGGAAAAGTCCATAGTTTGCTACATGATTCCCAGCAAGGATAGCAATAGGCTCTCAAGCTCATAAGACCTCACTGTAGCATTGAAACTTTCGCAGTCTGAAAAAGGAGGACAGCAAAGTAGCAACTTCACTGAGCATGCATGTGTCCAGTCAGCCAATGAGCAAAACCAAACAAGAAATGTCAGTTGAATGTCTATTCTACATATTCAGCCCATAATAGACAACTTACAAGTTACTGGAGAAATGTAAGCAACTGCTGGCTATTGTGACAAGATGTTTACATTAAGATAGGAACAGACTCAAAATGTATGTAGACCAAAACAGGAGGGAGAATGCTTTTTTAAATTTTTATTTAGCTTTTTATTGATTATTTTTGAATTTCACATCATGCACCCCAATCCCACTCATCTCCCCATCCCTTTGTACCCACCCTCTGTCCTTACAACCTCCACCCAAAGAAAACAAACAAAATCTTATTGTGGAAGCTGTAGCATGTCACAGTGTGTCCTACAGTTTACCCCTCTGCCCACACTTCTTTGTTTGCAAATGTTCATTGCAGTGAGTCATTGATTTGGTTCAAGGCCTCTGGCTTCTGCTATACTATCAATACTGGATCCTCACTGGGACTTCTCTCAGATAACCTGCTGTTGCCCTGTGTCATGGAGACACTGCAGCTTTGGGTATGTATGACTGGCCTTTTCATGCACTCTAACAATTTGTCAATGGGGTAAGATGTTGGGGTGGGCCAGTTCAAAGCCCTGGACCTGGGCCTGGATAGTAGTGGAGCTGGTCAGCCCGCCAGCCATCCCATACCCACACCATCCAGCATGAGCTCTCCAGCACTGCCCCAATAGCTCATCAGATGCCACAGCTGGCAAAGGGTGGAGCCAGTAGTCTGCAAATGGCAGACAAGTTGCAGGGTCAGCTCCCCTACCCTCATGCCTTTGGGGCTGCCTCACCCACACCCCTGCCACAAAGGTGGGCTCTACTGTGCTGCCCAGGGAAGATACAGGGCCAGCTCTCCTAAGTGCTGCAGCCAATGAAGGGCAGAGACAGCTCTCCTGCTCTCATGACCCAGGGGCCAGCTCTTCCAGGCTCACAGCTTTGGGGCCTGCTCACCTGCATCTCTGCTACCAGGGAAAAATATACTTTTTAATCACTATAGTGAAGACAAGCACATGGGTGTGACCACTCTTCCCGCCCTACAGGGACAGCAGCACTTTACTCACAGGGTGCATTTCCCTTTAAGATGTGGCTTCCAAGACTGATCTGAGGCCATCTTCAGTCTAACTAGACAAGGAGAAGATCTTTAGACCTTCAGCACAAAGTACAGTGTGGAAGGTCCTTCATGAGCTTGGCCAGCAAAAGTGCAACAGAGATGGATTCAAACTCACTGGTTAGAATTTAGACTGTTGACAACTTCTAGACAATGAAAAATTTTGATTATGGCTCAAATCCAACCAACCAACCAACCAACCAACCAACAAACCAACCAACCAGTCAGCCAGCCTAGGGTCCTGCTTAGAGTAGGCTTCATCATCGATCTACATTCCCAGCCTTTGTGGGCATGTATGCACAGTGGCACATGTGTGGAGGTCAGAAGACAACTTGTGGGATTTGATTATTTTCTTCCACCATATGGGGCCCAGGGGTTGAAGTCAGGTCTTCAGATGTGAGGAATGCCCTGCAGACTTTACATTAGGCAGGGGAAACTGACCATGGTGAGATAAAAACGAAACACAACCCAGCCCGATCTTATTGTAACCAGTGCTAGGCCAGGGCTGTTAGATCATTTTACTTTAGCCATATTTAAGCACAGCACAATTTTGGAAAAAAAAAGTATTAAATAATAAATAACCCAGTCTCAATTGCATAGCAGTTTAAGACATATTTACGCTGAAGTTCTTTGCAAAGTACATTTGTAAGATGGTTTCTTGTTGACTTAGACACAGTGCCCAGGATAAGGGTCTAGGGAGAATGACTGAGGTCAACATAATGCCTGTGGGAGTCAGGATCAGCCTGGCCCTAAGATAACATAAGAGACAGTTAGGCTTTTGTAAAGCACAAGTGACATCACTCATAGGGATGGGTTTTAGGGCCTGAAAGCAGTGCTCAAGATTTAGGAGGAAAGGGTCTAATGGAAGTTGAAAATAAAAAGGAAGATATGGGCAGAGTTTGTCTCATCAGACAGTAAAGGTTCACTAGGCTGTAAAACCCCATCAATCCTGGCATTTCAGAAAGAGCAGCTACACACTCCATTCCACTGGCGAGAGAAGCTGTGTGTTTTGCTTTCCTGGCGTCTCCAGTGCTTATCTGTGTGCACAGGTCTTTTGCCCTCTACAGTCAGGCTTGGCAACTGGCATCTTTACCTGCTGAGCTTTTTTTTTTGTCAGTCCCTGCATACATTTCTTTTAAAAAAAATTTTTATTTATGAATTCACTTTATAACCCAGTCATTGCCCCATCCTTTCTCTCTTCCCAGTCACACCCTCCCTCCCCTGTACCCCTTCACCTATTCCTCAGAAAAGGGGAGTCCCCCTACCTACCACCCCAGCTCATCAAGTTGCAGTTCCTCATCCCCTTTCTAGTAGACTCACAGGAAGCCTGAGCTGCCCATCGTCTACATATACATAGAGGACTAGGTCCAGTCCATCCTGCATTTGTTTCTTACAATCGCAAGTTCACCACAGCAGCTCTACTGCAGAACTCAGTACTTTCTAAGAACAGGGTGTGTACATGAGTGCTTTTGAGGCTCTTTCCCAGGTACATTGTTTGGCAAAGAGCAGAAGAGTTAAGGGTCACTTCTGGGTGGAGGCAGGAAATGGGAGTCTTGGAAATACCCTTTCTTGGAGCTGTGTGACTTCTGGTGAAGACCTGAGGACGACTGAGGACAGGGATGGACTGTTGGGTGACAAATGTTTATTAAGGAGCTGCTAAGGAGATTGTCCTAACCCACATCTGAGTATCATATGTGAGAGAAAAATGCTGTGATGTGTTGCATCACTAAGACTCTGGGATTTATATTACCACATAGCTTGGTTTATCCAGCCTAACATGGGCTAGCAGACAGGTGGAATGGGGGCTTTTGTGGGAATGGAAGTAATAGGAGGGGAATATTATGCATAGGCCTAAGAGTAAAAGCCACCTTACAAGTCTTGTTGTGGCTACTGGACCTGGGGACAGACACTGATGTCATTTGGGAGGCCCTGTAGAGGGCAGCTGTCTCCAGCTCACCACCATTAAATTTGTGAGCCAAGGAAGAACATGCCTGACTCTAGAGGAAAGGGTATCTCAAGAGGAAAGAAATAGATCTGGGCCCTGGCTTGTGCACAGGCATGAAGACCTGAGTTTGAGTTCCCAGAACCTATGTAGAAGCCAAGTGTGATGGCGTCTTCCTGAAACCTTGGCATGTTGTCCTCACACCTCTACATGTACACCATGGGACGGGTAGGTGGGTGTGTGCTCGTGTACCCCCATGCACCCCCATGTACACACACACACACACACACACACAGAGACAGAGAGAGAGAGAGAGAGAGAGAGAGAGAGAGAGAGAGAGAGAGAGGGAGAGAGAGAGAATATAATAAATTAGAAAAAAATTATCCAAGTCCAGTGTTCTACATTAGTGGATTTAACTGGTGTTAATCATAGGAGCACAGGTGAGGAGACCATCTACAAAAGGATGACCAACTCATGGGCAATGAAACCACCAAAATAAAATCTCTCAACCCTGGCAACCATGAACTACTTTTGTACGTTGGGGGAGGGGAAGGACCTCCTGAGCCTGGTGAACCACTGATGAGCTGCCCGTGGGAGCCCCATGCAGTCCTCGAGTGCCACTTGTGGGTTACATGGTGGCCTAGTGAGCCCTCTCCTCCACAAAAGTCTATCAGTGGGCCCGGGGACTCTCACATAGATACTCACATTTATCTGATTTCAGAGCTCCTCCAAAAGAGACCACTGAGAATTTAAATTTCTGAAGGAAGGAGAGGCTACTGGTTATTGAAACCTTGGCCTTGTTCTCACTAAGAACACAGCCTATTAGAGAATTACACCCTTAGCTGGACTAGTATAATAGTCAGAACAAAATGTTTCTCTGGGGATAGTGTTAAAGTCACCCACCAAGTGTACTAAGGGATCCTGTAGTTCGGTTTCTGTGAAGTTACCTTCAGTAGATATTGATTATGAATTTATTTTGGAGGTGTTAAAGATTGAATTCTAGGCCTTATACATGCTGAACGCATCCTCTACCACTGGACCATACCACTAGTTCCTAGTTGTAAAATTTTAACCGCACTATTGTCTGGCCAAATGAGAAGATTGACAGGTATAAGCAAAGAGAATTTTAAAAAGGATAAAAGCAGCATAACCTATGACATGAAGTCTTTAACATTTTAAAATTAGTTAATTGATTCTTTTTTGTAGCACTGGGGATTGAACCTAGGTTCTCTCATCAGATGCAAACACTAAACTATTGAGCTATATCCTCAGTCTTATTATTTTTACTTTTTATTTTGAGACAGGGACTTACTAAATTGTACAGGCTGGAGTTGAACTTGCAACCCTTACTCTGAACTTCTCATGTAACTGGGATTACAGGCCGCCCCTGACTCTTTTTCAGTTTGTAGAGGCACAGTCTCTCCCAGGTGGGTCTTAACCATTTAGGCTTGAGTTGTCCTCATTCTCAGTCTCTCAAGCAGCTGGGACTATGGGCGCAAGCTACAGCACTTGGCTGTGACATTGGGCAGCACGGTGAGCTTGGTGTGCAGCCACATGTAACAATTTGCTGTTGCCTGGGCACACCATTCCATGTCCAGTGCCCCGTCCCTGCCCTGGAGGCTCTTGGTGGCCACCTAGGGAAGACAGGTAAGATCTCTACAAGCCAGCTCCCTGCTTGTACCAGGCCACCGAGCAAACACAGCAGCAGTGAGCTATGCTCAGCTCCTTGCACGCTCTATCTACTGGACCTCACCCCTACCTGCATTCCCAGAAGTCCCAGAACCACTATTCCTGGAGGTCCTTGGTGGCCACTTGGCCAGGACAGGCCACCAGGGACCACCAGGCCACAGGAAAAACACAGTAAAGGTGAGCTATGCATGTCTCCCTGCACTGTGCAACTACTGGAAATCACATATACATGCATTCCTGGAAGGTGTCAGCCCTCAGGGACCACCTGATAATACCAGAGACAACCAGATGGCTTAAGGACAGCAAAGGAGCACAAATAACAAGAGCATGGACAATATGTCAACACCATAATCTAAGTATCATTCTACGTCAAGCCCAGGATATCTCAACACAGCTGAGGAACAAGAAAATGACCTTAAATCCAGCTTTATAAAGATGATAGAGGCCTTTATAGAAGAAATGAATAAATCCCTTAAAGAAATACAGGAGAATACAAACAGGTGAAAGAAATGAATAAAACTGTCCAATGGAGATGTAAAACCTGGGAAGGAGAACAGGAATAACATGTACAAGCATCACCAACATAGTCAAAGAGATGGAAGAGAGAATCTCAGATGTAGAAGATATGATAAAAGAAATTGATACATCAGTAAGAGAAAATGTTAAAGCTGAAAAAATTTGGATACAAAATGTCCAGGAAATCTGGAAGACTTTGAAAAGACCTAAACTACGAATAATAGGAATCAAAGAAGGTGAAGAGTCCCAGCTCCAAGAATCAGAAAATATTTTCAACAAAATCGTAGAAGAAAAGTTCCCCAACCCAAAGAAGAGATGCCTATAAATATTCCAGAAGCATAAACACCAATTAGACTTGACCAGAAAAGAAAATCCTCCTGCAACATAATAATCAAAACACTAAATCCACAGAACAAAGAAAAAATATTGCCAGGCATGGTGGCCACACTTTTAATTCCAGCACTTGGAAGGCAGAGGCAGGTGGAACTCTGTGAGTTCAAGGCCAATCTGGTCTACAAGGTGAGTACAGGGCAGCCAGGACTACACAGAGAAACCCTGTCTCGAAAAATCAAAACTAAAAGCAAAACAAAACAAACAAACAAACAAACAAACAAAAAGAATAACATTAAAAGCTGCAAGGGAAAAAGGCCAAGTAACATACAAAGATAGACCTTTCAGAATTACATCTGACTTCTCATCAGAGACTCTGAAAGCCAGAAAGGTCTAGACAGATGGCTTGCAAACTGTCAGAGACCACAGATATCAGCCCAGACTACTATACCCAGAAAAATCTCAATTACCATAGATAGTGAAAGCAAGATATTCCAAGAGAAAACCAAAATTAAACAATATCTATCCACAAACCCAGCCCTACAGAAAATACTAGAAGGAAAATTCAATCCTAATGAGGGTAACATCATCCAAAAAAACACAGGAAATAAATAATTCCATACCAGCAAAGAAAAAGAGAAACACACACACACACACACACACACACACACACACACACACACACACACACATACACACAAGCACCATCAACATCAAAATAATAGAAATTAATAATCTTTGGCCATTAATATCTCTCAACATCAATTGTCTGAAATGACCAATAAAGAGACTCAGGCTACCAGAATGGTTGCAAAAACAGAATCCATCATTCTGCTGCATACAAGAAGCACACCTCAGCAATGAAGATAAACATTATCTCAGAATAAAGGGCTGGAAAAAGATTTTTTTTTAAATGAAATGGACAAATGAAGCAAACTGGAGTAGCCATTCTAATATCTAATAAAACAGACTTTCAACCAAAATTAATCAACTGAGATAGGGAAGGCCACTTCATTATCATCAAAGGAAAAATTCATCAAGATGATGTCTCAATTCTGAACATCTGTGCCCCAAATGCAAGGGCACCCACATTTGTAAAAGAAACACTACCTAAGCTTAAATCATTCATTGAACCCCCCACACATTAGGAGACTTCAACATACCTCTCTCACCAATGGACAGATCATTTTGACAGAAACTAAATGAAGAAATAACAAAACTAATCGATGTTATGAATCAATTGGACGTAACAGATATTTACAGAACATTCCATCCAAACACAAAAGAATATACATTCTTCTCAGCACCTCATGGAACCTTCTTCAAAATTGACCACATACTCAGCCACAAAGCAAGCCTCAATAGATATAAGAAAATTGAAACAACATCTTGTATTCTACCAGACCACCATAGCAATAACAAAAACAGCAGAAAGCCTACAAACTCATGGAAACTAAACAACTCTCTACTTATTGACCACTGGGTCAGGAAGGATATAAAGAAAGAAATCAAAGACTTTCTATAATTCAATGGAAATGAAGAAACAACATAGTCAAACTTATGGGACACAAAGAAAGCAGTGCTAAGAGGAAAGTTCATAGCACTAAGTGCCTTCATAAGGAAACTGAAGAGAGCCCATACAAGCAATCTAAAAGCACACCTGAAAGCTCTGGAACAAAAAGAAGCTAACACATCCAAGAGGAGTAAATGGCAAGAAATCATCAAATCCAGGGCTGAAATCAATAAAGTAGAAACAAAGTGGACAAAACAAAGAATCAATGAAACCAAGACCTGCTTCTTTGAGAAAATCAACAAGACAGACAAATCCTTAGCCAAACTAAATAGAAGGAAGAGGGAGAGTATCAAATTAACAAAATTAGAAATGAAAAGGGGTACATAACAGCAGATCCTGAGGAAATCCAAAGAATCACTAGATCATACTTGAAAAGCCTGCATACCACAAAATTGGAAAAGCTAAATGAACAGATGATTTTCTGGATAGATATCACTTACCAACACTAAAATCAGGTAAGCAATTTAAATAGACTATAACTTATAAGGAAATAGAAGTAGTTATTAAAAATCTCTCAACATCAATAACAAGAAGCCCAGGGCCAGATGGTTTTAGGACAGAATTCTACCAGATTTTCAGAGAAGAGCTAATACTAATACTCCTACAAAATAGAAACAGAAGGAATATTGCCAAGCTCGTTCTATGAGGTCACAGTTACCCCGATACCTAAGCAACACAAAAACCCAACGACAAAAGAGAATTTCAGACCAATTTCCTTTATGAACATTGATGCAAAAAATACTTAATAAAATACAAAACAAATAATGGAACACATCAAAAATATCTACCATGACCAAGTAGGCTTCATTCCAGGCATGCAGGGATAGTGCAACATATGAAAATCCATCAATGTAATTCACCGTATAAACAAAATGAAAGGAAAAAACCCCACAGGATCATCTCCTTAGATGCTGAAAAAATTTTAATAATATCCAACACCCCATCATGTTTAAACTCTTGGAGAGATCAGGGATACAAGGCCATCTTACCAAAAGGAATCTACAGATTCAATGCAGAGCCTTGTGGAATAGTTGGAGGAAGGATAGAAAGACCCAGAGGGAGCAGTTACTTCACAAGAAGACCAACAGAGCCAACTCACGTGGTCCCAGAGGGGCTTCTGGAAACTGAAACACTAACCAAGGACCATGTATAGACCGGACATAGGCCCCTCTACACATATGTACCAGATGAACAGCTTGGTCTTCATGTGGGTCCCTTAGTAAGAAGAGAATGACCTGTCTCTGACAAGGACTTTCTCACATGCTTTTTGATTACTCCCTCCTGGCAGGGTTCCCTTGCTAGGCCACCGTGGTAGAGGATGCACTCAGTCAGGATGTGACTTGTTGTGCTGGGATGAGTAGGTGGGGGAGCACTCCCCTTTACTGAAGGGTAGGGGAAGGGGACATGATGAAGAGGGAGTGAGGGTGGGATGGGGAAGAGAGGAGGGAAGGGGCTATGACTGAGATGTAAAGTGAATAAGTAAGTAAGTAAGTAAGTAAGTAAGTAAGTAAGTAAGTAAGTAAGTAAGTAAATAAATAAAATTAAAAAGTTTCCTGTCAGGAATGTGCATATTCTGCAGCTCAGAAATACCACTCCAGAGACAGAGAGCCATTCTCAGAATTTAACTACCCAAGGAATAAGAATGTAGTCTCCAAGACTCCACAGAGATGAAAACTACAACAAAATCCAATAGCTCTATAGCTCGATAGGAAGACAGAATTCTAACTTTGATAATCAGGAGACACATGGAGAGACAGGCAGATCCTTGAAGCTCCTTGGCCAGTCTATCCAGCTGAATCAATGAACTCCAGGCTCAATAAGAGACCCTGTCTCAAAAAAAAAAAAGGCTGAAAGTGATTAAAGAGGACACTGACGTTGACCTCTGGTTTTAGTCTGCACACATCCACACAAATGTGTACACATCACAGTCTCTCTCTCTCTCTCTCTCATACACACACACACACACACACACACACACACACACACACACACACACAGAGAGAGAGTGAGAGAGAGAGAGAGAGAGAGAGAGAGAGAGAGAGAGAGAATGAGAGCTGGGGGGGGCAGGGAAGGAGAGATAGCAACTTATTAAGATAAGAACTTACTGAGAAGTGACTCAGACATTTTATTATAAGATTTTATTATACTAAGAACTTAATAGATACCGCAAGAGCATACATCTGAGGTTATGAGTGTACTTTGTATTATAGAAGACTGTAGACAAGAAAGCCAGTCTCTTGATCTGGGGGGCATGTGACTGTCAGGAATAGTTACAGCACATGAAACTATCTGGCTACATGGAACACTTCAAAGACACTGAGAATAGCTACAGATGCATACTGAAAACTGGGGAGATAAAACACATATGGAGCTAACTGAAGGCCTGAGGGGCAGTCAAGGGGAAGCAGGGCAGGGCACAAAGGTTTAAAAGTCAAAATCTCTTCTAAGTTTTAACAAGAATAGATCAGTATCTCAAAGAAATTTTATTGCCTTAAAAATAGAGAATCAAAAGCCAGAGGTGGTGGCTTTTGCCTGGAATCCTAACCCACGGCAAGTCGAGACTCCAGATGGCAGCAAGTCAGAGGCCAGCCACCTGAGGTCCAGCTCAGCTCGTGTTACAGAGTGACACCCTGTCTCAGAAAGAAGAAGCAGGCCAGGAGACATGGCTCAGCGGCTAAGAGCAAGAGTTGCTTTTGCAAAGGACTCAAGTTTGGTTCCTGGTACCCAGTAGGTGACTCACAGCTCCAGGGGGATCTGATGCCTCTGACATCCTCAGGCACTGGTATTCACATGCGGGGACCTACATACATAATTAATAGCAATTAAAGAAATCTGAAAATATACCCCAAATAGGTTGGTAGGTAGGTGGATAGACAGACAGACAGACGGACAGACAGACAGACAGACATAAGTAAATGAAAATAGAGGATCAGATTCAGGTGTCGGGTGCTGAGGTTCAACACCGAGGTGTTTTTATCTCAGTGCTAGAGAGGCAGAGGAAAGAGGATCACTGGAAAGTCAAGGCCCCTGGACAACATATTGACATCCTACAGAGAGACGGAGAAAGGCATAGGCACACACAGAGAGAGATATAGAATCAATCAGGTTCTTATTTATTTGTTCTTCATTGATTAATTAAAAATAATATGAAAACATTTTCCTTTCAGTCATAACCAGTTTGATCATATGCAAGTTCCCCCTCAGATTCCTGCTTTTAGAAAGGCTCAGTAGGGGCCGCAGAGGGCTTGTGGAGACTCAAGCACCAACCAAGCACCATGTATGGACTGGACTTAGGCCCTCTACACATGTGTACCAGATAGGCAGCTTGGTCTTCATGTGGGTCCCCTAGTAAAGGGAGCAGAGGCTGACTCTGACAAGGACATTCTTGCACGGGTTTCAATCACTCCTGCCCTGGCAGGGCTGTCCAGCCTGGCCACCATGGTAGAGGATGAGCTCAGTGCTGGTCTGACTTGATGCACTGGGATGGGTAGATAGGGTGGGGGCTCCCCTTTTCTGAGGGGTAGGAGAGGGGGGATATGAGGAAGAGGAAGAGAGGGCAGGACTAGGAGGCGAGGAGGAGGGAGGGGGTATGGTTGGGATGTAAAATGAATACATAAATAAATTTTTAAAAAGGCTCAGTAGCTTGCTCAGATGGTCCACAATCCACTGAAGCCTTCTGCTGCATCTGTATTTCTTCCTCCAGTTCTGAAAACTAACCAGTCTACGTTAGGACATGCAACGTTTCTCATACAGAAGCCTCTCATTCTCCTTTTCACCTCCTTCACTCAGGATGCACCATCATTCTTAGAACTTCAGTTTTATTTTCCTCCACTATTTACTGATGCTACTCTGCCTTCTCTTAATTTCTTTGTGTAAAAGTAGATCCTAAAACAATTATTTAAGAAAGTTTTAATTAGACAAAATTACCTTTTCTCAATAAAAGAACATATTTTCTATCTTACTGGCATATTTATTAAAATGCACCTTAATTTTTCTCATATTCCCTTTTTAAATATATACTTTATTAATTTATTCATATTACATCTCAATTGTTATCCCATCCCTTGTATCCTCCCATTCCTCTCTCCCTCCTGCTTTCCCCCTACTCCCCTCCCCTATAACTGTGACTGAGGGGGACCTCCTCCCCCTGTATATGCTCATAGGGTATCAAGTCTCTTCTTCTTTTTTATTTTTTTGTTTTCTTTTCGTTTTTGTTTTTGTTTTTTTTTTTTTTCGAGACAGGGTTTCTCTGTGTAGCCTTGGCTGTCCTGGACTAACTTTGTAGACCAGGCTGGCATCGAACTCACAGTGATCCACCTGCCTCTGCCTTCCGAGTGCTGGGATTAAAGGTGTGCGCCACCACGCCCAGCAGTGTCTCTTCTTGGTGGCCTGCTGTTCTTCCTCTGAGTGCCATCAGGCCTCCCCATCCAGGAGACGTGGTCAAATACGGGGACCAGAGTTTGTGTGAAAACATACTCTTTACAGATAGAAATGATACATATGAATTGGAATTTTTAATTCTCAGTTACTTTAATTTCTAGTGAGAATGCAGGAAGAAAGCATTTTTGAACCATATACCAGCAGGTTATTAATAAACCCAAATATATGTCTATAGGAACTTTCCTAAGGAACTTTAGACATAAAGAGCAAACATGATGCTATATTTGGCAGGTAATGATTCAGTGTTTTGATTTACTGAGAAATGACTCAGACATTTTATGAATATGCTAAGTTAATTGGTATTATGTAACTTTAAAATGTTAAATCATCAAAAAGTTCACTTACATTCCACCATGGTGACAAGCACATGTAATCCTAATATTTGGGAGGCTGAGGCAGGGTGATCATGAGTTCAAGGTCAGCCTGGGCTACAGAATAAACTGCAGGTCTCAATAAGACTGTGTCAGGAGGAGGAGGAGGAGGAAGAGGAGGAGGAGGAGGAGGAAGAAGAACAAGAAAGAGGAGGAGGAAGAGGAAAGGGGAGGAGTAAGGAGAAGGAGAAGGAGGAAGAAGGAAGAGGAAGAGGAGGAGGACGGAGAAGCCCATTTATGACTATTATCTCATTTAATTACATGTATCTTGCTTATTTTAATGATTCTATCTATAGTTTAGTGACAATGCTGAGATGTTAAACAAGTTCTCATTTCAAGTTATTTCTATGTTTAAGAACCCTAACCCCTAAGAGCTAAATTGCTTATGATACACAGGGGATAATAGACATTTTAAGAGAATATATGTCTGGGTACTTTTGCTTATTTCCTTTTTCTTATTTCAAGGTGGTGTCTTGTTAGATAGCACTTGCCGGCCTGGAACTCATAGTTGATGGCTTCAAACTCATGGTCCCATTGGCTCCAGGGGCTGGAGGTGGCCTGGTAGATGTGGCACCATGTCCTGATTTCCATGCGTTCTAGGGATTTGGGCTTAGGTCCTTACACCTGCACAGCAAGGTCTTCACCCTCAGTCACCTCCCCAGCCTGTGCTTACTTATTAGACAGGGTCTTTCCCTACAGCACAGCTGGCCTCCAACTCTTCAGTGTTGCGCCTTATCTCAAGCGCTGGGATGGCAGGCATGTGGCACCATGCCTGGTCTCAATACTCTTTGACTTGTGCTATTTTCTCCTTCAATGGGTTTATCAAAATGTAATCCTGTGGTAAACGACTCTAATGCATATGTGTTTATATGCTTGTTAAGTAAGCAAAGTAAATATTGAAATAGAAGAAGTAAAGCCAGAGCTTTGTGGGAAATATTTGATTTATTTTTATTGCGTTCTTCATTTTAAGTAAACTGTTTGAACTACCAGATACTGACAGAGGGACACCTTAGGGTGACTAAAGCCATTGCTTTCATTTTAGGATTGTTTCTCTCTCATTCTCCCTTATTCCCTCAAACTCTCCCTATCTTTATTTTTGCAGCCTTGGGGAGAGAGTCTGGGGTCCTGTTCATGCTCACCAAGTAGTTTCCTACTGAGCTGCAACCCCAGCTTTGTTAACTCAGGTCCCAGGTACTCTGGAAGCTGAGGGCAGGAGGATCCTAAGAGCAGGCCAGCAAGATCTCCTGCAAATTAAACAAATTAAAAATCTCTGCACCCTCTGTCAAGACCGGTTAAGCAAGTACTCAGTAGTTCCTGCCTCGCAAATACGTCGGTCAGATATATTGGACCAGAAGGCTGAAAATGATGCTCCAACGTTATAGACAATGTTGGGTGACTGTTCAGGCAGCATACTGTCTCAGTCATTTTTTTTTTTTTTTTTCATTTTGGAAGCTGCTAACCTGCACTTCTGATTCACTCAGGTATTTAAGTTTTATTCCTTCTCAAATCTCTAATGGGGTCAAAGACCAGATAATTTAGTTCTTTCAGTTAAGCTTAATAGATTAGGGGTTAAGATGATTTTAGATCAAGATAGCTGTTTTAAGTTAATAGAGATGACATATGATAGATATTGATCTTCATTCAGAAATTTAGACCCGACAAGATAGGAAAGAGATGCTTTCTTCAAGTTTGCCGAATACAAATAGCCAAATCACTATAAATGTAACATTTATATAATTCCTGATTGTCTTATGGTTCTTCCTGCTGTATGTTTATTTTATTCATGTATAATAATATAAATGTATACGTTAAAAAAGAAACATAATAAAAGAAAATCTCTGAACCCATGTGAGTGATTGTATGGTGATCGTATTCAAGGGACTTTATGGGTCTGAGAGGTTGTCACTAGGCTCCCATGGGTGCAACAGTTGAAATTAATGTAAGTTTCAAATAGCACACTTGGGCTGTGAGCACCTGTAGCCCATCTCCTAACCAACTAGTGGCTCTACAGTCAGCCAGTATGTGGAAGCAAGTGTCCAATAAGCAGGAGATACTTGGATGTATGGACGGTGTTGAATGTGAGAGGTGCCCTGTCCTAATGGCCCAGAGAGCAACAGTGACATTGTTGGATAGTCGTGCTGCATGCTTGTTCATGGGACTTCGTGCCGGTTACTTTCTTTTTTCTTTTCTCTCCCCACTGCCCATTCCCACAATGTTCCTGAGCTTGGTTTCAAACTCATGGGCTCAAGAAATCCTCCCACCTCAGCATCCTGAGCAGCTGGGACACAAGTGTAAGATCAATGTCAGTTAATTTTGGTGACACTCTCCTTGAGTGAGAATTCAGTATTTGGTATGCCGGAAAAATCATGCCCTAAAATCCCGAAGGAACTGGCCCTGCAGAAGCCCTGGGTGGCGCCCATGAAACCTTGGTCTTCTGAACTTTAAGACAGTAAATTTATGCTATAAAAATGCCTTCATGAGCTGGAAAGATGGCTCAGCAGGTAAAGGTGAATGCCCCAATAACCGAGTTTGCTCCATCCCAGAGAACTGCACGGTACAAGGAGTGCACCGACTACCACAAGCTGTCCTCCGACTTCTACACATGCACCAAATGCCTTCTCTCCTCTTTATTTCTTGGTTCATCAAACATCTTGGATTTCTATTTATTAATAGTGTTTGGAACTCAGAATCCTACATCTAGAGATGTAAGATTCACATCTTCACATTCAATTTAAACATTTGTCAGCCAGGAATATCCTTCATCTATTTTCTTCTTTTGAAATACCTACTGCTTGCCAGATTCTTACACACACACATACACATTATAAATATGAGCATATAGTATTACATGTATTCTCTGTAGCATTCCCCTTTGTGGTTTCTTAAGAAACATTTTAAAAATACATTAAGTTCCCCCCTCTCCTTTGGTGACAGAGCACGGTTATATGGTCTGACCTGGCCTTGAACTTGAAATCCTCCTGCATCCTCCTTAAGTGCTAAGACCACAGGTTTGTGCCACCACACTGGATCTAAATCACCATTTATGTCTATTTTGTTATATCTTTGTGTATTTCACTTTGAAAGTTTTATTTGATATCTTTTCAAATCTGCCCTCTTCTGACTTTTTTCCTTTATAGAGTTTTTTCCCCATCCTTGCATATTTGAGCTGATTTAACAATCATTTTTTTGCTGCCGCTGGATTATTGGCCCGTGCCAGGTTGAGCCGCACTGCTTGCTGGTTGTGTCTGACGTTCTCTCACTGAGTGGCTCCCTCACACTGGGTCACTTAGCATTTTGAGCTCCTGGTTAGTGGGGCCTCCTTCCTTCTGACACTTCTTCATGGATTCACTATGTGAATTTAATCATAAAGAAAAATTTTAGGTCCAGGGTACATAGCTCAGTGAGACAGCCATTGTCCAGCATTTGAGGCCTTGGGCTCTATCCCCTGCACCATAAAAATAAAATGGAACAAGCCCTATGGAGATTTGTCTTTAAAGAAAAAGGTGACACTTCCAGCTTAAAGGGTTAAATATAAATGTGACAAGCCCTGATTCCACCATCTTAACCACCAAAGCCCTCAGTGCTGAGACTCCACTGTCTTAACCCCCAAAGTTCTCAGTGTTGAGAGGACACGTGCCTTCAATCTTTTAGTTCCCCATTCCTCCTACATGAGAGTAAATGATGGTTGAAAATCGACTCCCAACTGAAAGAAGAACTGCCCTTGTGTTGCTATGTATGTAGAGATGGCATCTCCCAGTCTAGCACACAGCAGACTGGGAGTCGGGTGGGGAGCTTGTTACACACATTGGTTGCCTTGCATGTCTCTCCGAGATAACTGGTAAGAATATTATTATTGTTGTTGTTGTTATCATTATTGTTTATTATTATTGTTTATTATTATTATTATTATTATTATTATTATTATTATTATTATTATTATTATTATTACATTTGGAACCTTCAGCTGAAACAGGAACAAGCACACATCAAAAACTAATATAAAAAGTGCGGGGGGAGGAAGTTGTTTTGGATCAAACTGCGGAAGCCCCTGTGCCAAAAGTCCACTTTGTCAAAGTGAAACTGAGCAGCTACCTGACTTTGGCCCTGTCCACATCTGTCCAATTTTAATTGTCATTAATCATTGGCTACCAAGTTGCTGAATTTCTATCTTCCTGGATATAAAATTGGGAAGGGTGAGAAGAGTCATTCAGTAGAATAGTGTGTGTGTGTGTGTGTGTGTGTGTGTGTGTGTGTGTGTGTGTGTGCCTGACGTAGGGTTCCCAGCACACAAACCAAACCAAACAAACAAACAAAAGAGCAAAGCCACACTCTGTGCACAAATTGGGATCATAGTATCTGTTTCACCTGATCTTCAGTAATTATGAAACGCACCACACATAGTGGGCTTAGTATCTGTGGTGCTATACATCCATCATGCCTGCTACTAACAAACACTGTTCTTGTCACTATTCCGTCATTGCTCCAGAGACAAAGAACAGAAATAAAACTGGAGAAATAAAAAAGTAGGTAGGAGCTCCAAATGGGGCCCTGGGTCTAGCCATAGAGCTCTGCAGCTGTTGGCTGTAGCTGTGCAGAGTTCTCCCAACATTCATTTTCCTTTGTTGTTAAATTATGAACCCCTTACCTACAGAGCAATTGTGAAGGATAAATGAAACCCTCGTATATGGCCAGTGTTTGGGTTTTGGCCAGACTAAATCCAAGTGCATACAGACAGTATGTATACTGTGAGTATACACTGTGGGTAAGAGCCCTACATTTCTCACACATGTGAGACACCTGCACAGCAAATGGGATGAAGGAAACCAGGAGGAAATCCGTGGTCTGAATATAGCAGGGCAGGGCACAGTGGCACAGCTTGGAGGATGTGACTCCACACACCACCAGAATGAGAGCTATAGTGTTTGTTTTGGTTTTGTGTGTGTGTGTGTGTGTGTGTGTGTGTGTGTGTGTGTGTGTGTAAGAGAGAGACAGAGACAGAGAGACAGAGACAGAGAGACAGAGACAGAGACAGAGGCAGAGAGAAAGACAGAGAGAGAGGTAGACAGAGGCAGAGAGAGACAGAGACAGACACACACACACACACACACACACACACACAGAGACAGACAGACAGAGCCAGAGAGAATGGGGACCTTGTTTCTATTGTTTTTACCTTTCTACAGGGTGTAGAACAAGTCCTGCCTGTAGGACCTGTCAGTGATGCTGAGTTCTTGGCTCGTGAAGCACCCAGTAGGTGGGAAGGGGAGGGCCGAGTCACCGCTTGGGAGGAGCTGGTGAAGGTGGAGGTGGAGTTCTTGTAAGATGGGACTTAATTCTGCTACTTTGAATAAGAATTTGCACTTGAGGTTTCCATTTCACTAGGAGGGGAAATATAGAATTGGAGAACGAGGAGATTGTGTCTCCCATAGTGTCTGTCCTAAGAGTTTCTCTTCGGCAGTAGATGAAACCATTCATGAAGCCAGGACCAACTCTTGCTTGGACATACAGACTGGAACCATATGAATAGTCGACAACATCACTGGTTGCTCCCTGCCCTTCGTTTGGAAGTGCCTGTCCAACTACATCCTCTGCCATAACTCTTCGTGCCCTGAAGAGATTGCTCATTGCTCAACATGCCTATTTCTTGAGGTAGCGTCTGATTGTGTAGCCCACGCTAGTCTTAAACCTGTGGTGCGCCTGCCTCAAATTTGAGTGCTGGGATTACAGTGTGTGCCACCATCACCTTTGTATATTAACATGCCTTTTTGGGGGGTGGCGGTGGTGGTGTGGGGTGGTTGAGACTGGGTCTCATCATGTGTCCCAAGGTGGCCTCTTGAACTCCCTAGGCAGTACAGTCTACTTCAAATTTGCAGCAATCCTCCTGCCTCTGTTCCCGAGGGCCTGAATTACAAGAATATATCACCACATTTACTACAGCACACTCATTTTTGTGGATAAGAAACCCATGGACAAAGAAATTTGCCACAGGAGAGGTGTGTTTATGTATCAGTATGTAGGTATGTGCTCATGTAGGCCTCAAACATGGGCTGTCTATTACAGCACATGGCTTGCTGTTCTCCATCGCCTGTGCCTGTGGTTATACAATGTACACTTGGCAAATGTGTCAGTAAGCCAGTCCTCTACCTGTTATCAATAAACTGTAGGAGCTCGGGGAAGTTACTTCCTCCTGTCAAAGGAAATTAAATAAAAATATTAACACTCAAAATGGGGTTGGAAGTGTTCCAGTCAGATCTGACTTGCAATAAGCTGCAGGCACACCCACGCCACAGAACTGCCTTTCAAACATTGATAACCTCTGCTCACCTCCTATACAATGGACCTCTTCCTCCTCCAAAGCACTGCAGAAACGAGAGGGGACCCAATCCCTTTGGTTTGTTTGTTTGTTTTTGGCTTTTCAAGACAGGGTTTCTTTGTGTATCCTTGGCTGTCCTGAACTCTCTTTGTAGACCAGCCTGGCTTGGAACTCACAGTGATTCCCTGCCTCTGCCCTCTGAGTGCAGGGATTAAAGGTGTGCACCACAACCACCCAGCACCAATCTCTTTCTTAAAAGACACCCAATTTCAGACAGCAACAATGGTGATTCCTGACCAAAAGGTAATGTCATTTCTGTGACTGAAAACTATTGATATAGCTTTGATTTGGTCAAATCTCTCAGCGTACTTAAAAAAAATTTTTTTTATTAATTTATTCTTGTTACATCTCAATGGTTATCCCATCTCTTGTATCCTCCCATTCTTCCCTCCCTCCCATTTTCCCCTTACTCCCCTCCCCTATGACTGTGACTGAGGGGGATTACCTCCCCCTGTATATGCTCATAGGGTATCAAGTCTCTTCTTGGTAACCTGCTATCCTTCCTCTGAGTGCCACCAGGTCTCCTCCTCCAGGGGACATGGTCAAATATGAGGCACCAGAGTACGTGTGAAAGTCATACCCCATTTTCCACTCAACTGTGGAGAATGTTCTGCCCATTGGCTAGATCTGGGTAGGGGTTTAAAGTTTACCGCTTGTATTGTCCTTGGCTGGTGCCTTAGTTTGAGCGGGACCCCTGGGCCCAAATCTGCCTATCATAATGTTCTACTTGTAGGTTTCTAGGACCCTCTGGATCCTTCTACTTTGCTATTCTCCCATGCTTCTCTCATCTAGAGTCCCAATAGGATGTCCTACCCTCTGTCCCAGGTAAGTGAAGGCTTTCTTTTAAGACTGCTTGAGTCTACGGCATCCTAGGCTGTTAACTCTACATTCAAATAAGTAGAATTTTCCTCACTCTCAGGTAGGTTGATTTCATTCATAAGGGAATATCCCCTGGAACTTGGCTTCATTTATAAAATTAGGGTTGAAAGATAATAAAATACAACAAACTTTATTTGAAGATTTTGTTTTGTTTTGTTTTGTTTTGTTTCAGTCTCATTATGTAGCTCAGGGTGGCATGGAACTTTTAATTCTCCTGTGTCACCTTCCCAAGTTTAACTAGACTTACTTTTGCAATTTTAAAACAGAGTAAGTGCCCTAGTCAGCTGAGCAGATTTAATCCTCTAAAACAAAGAGGCTCTCAGCAGAGAAGCAGGAGTGGAGTAATGTTTCCAAGTCGCCTCCTTTGTAATAGGCAGGTAGGTGACTGGGAAAGGGACGGACAGATGCATGGAGAGCTGGTAAGGTTGTTTCAGGTCCCTTTTGGGGGTTCGGAATTAAAGCAGAGGGAAACCTGGTATCATGCAGACTCTAATTGGCTGATTTGGGAAATCTGGCTAACATCGCTCCCTACTCTTCAAAGGCAGATAACTCATCATCTGTCTGTCAAGGAGAGCTTTCACAAGCGACTCCATCTTGAGCCCAGTGCAGAAGCTTTGTCTAAAACACCACTTTCCTGGTTTCATTTTAGCAGGCCTTAGTCATACCAGCTGAGTCCTCCTGACATCAATTCCAGCTGGGCCGTTTCCCATCTCATACCTGAAAGTTGACACAGGGAAGAAATATTTATGGAGAGCTCATTTTGCAGGGCTGGGGAGGGTAAGTCTGTCCCATCCCCATGCCCACATGAAGCTGGGTGCAGCGGTCTGTGTTTGTTGTCACAGTGCTGGGAAGGCAGAGCCAGGTAGATCCCCGAGGCTCACTGGCTGCTCTGACCATGCAGCACCTACAAGCTCATTCTGCATGTCACTAGTTTTGAGTGCTGTTACCTAAAGTTCCTGCTTTTCTTTCATCCTGATACTAATATCCTTTGGATTCATTCCCGGTGATCATAAACCCTTCCTCAATTTTTATTACTGTCTTTCTATTTCTCTATGTCAGACATGCTTTTCTTGCCCTCAGAGAGCTTAAGCAAGGTGATGCTCTATGCAGACCCTGATATGTTGGGGTTTTGTTTTTCATAACCAGGAGGTGGAAGAAGGCTGGTGGGGCTGTGGAGGAAGACCAATTACCAAGAATATCCTTACATGGCCTTTTATGGGGTGGGGGAGGCTACAGGTAGTTTTCTGACTTCTGATTAAGATGGATCATTTTAGGGAGCTGTAGGGATAGGACACCTTGATCTTTTCTGGTTTCTTCCACAGCTTCCTGGAAAGCCTCGTGTTCCGTGTATGTCCTGCCCAGCACTCATTCTAGCCATGGATGACTCATTTTCTCTGAAGTGGTTACATGCTCAGAAGAACCTGAGATGACTTTGCCCTTGGACTGTGAAAACTTTTTCATTGCTATTGCTGATCCAGAATCTTGCTCTGTTTTTTTTTTTTTTAAGTCTTAGAAGCTGGGCCCGATGGGCCTCTTCTTCACTCAGCTGCTCTGGAGGCTGAGCCAAGAGAATAAGTTAAGGAGTTCAAGGACAGCCTGGGCTAAGCAGCCAGGGCTCTTATAGATCAGATTCTGAGATAATTACAAGAAATTGTTGGAATAAATCTAGCCTACCCACTCACGGTGATTCCTATAGAGGTAGTGGGGGTTCTGGAACCTTCCCAGCTCATACTTTATTGGGACGAGAGGTTAAGGGGCCTCACTGGAAGATGGTTGGGTGCTTCATCCTTTATGCCTAGCAGATGTCACAGTCAGACTGAGATAGTATCAGTGATGGAGTTCCTGTGTCGTATGCACGGAGCCCTGAATTGCATCCCTCAAGTTGCAAAACCAAAAAAAAGCAACAAAACAAAACAAAACAAAACAAACAAACAAACAAAAAACCATAGGCCAGAAGAGAGTCACTGAATGCACATTAATTCAACATCATCATTGAAATCTTGAATTTGGGGGAGTGAGGTGGAGAGAGGATGGTGGTACAGGTTCCAGGGTATACAAGATAATGTGCATTTCAATAGAGTTAGTGTAGAGGGTTTTGAATGTTCCCAGTGCAAATAAGTTATCTCTAGGTGGTGATATAGACTTTATTAATTTCATCTGTATATCTATCCATTTATTATGCAATAAGCTCTTGTATTATTGAAGGTAAATTAGTAGATTTGATAAGTGACGTAACACAATGAATGTTGATTTCTCATGTGAGGAGGCAGGAGGTAGTAGGAGGGAGGGGATTTCCTCACAGTCCTTCAGGAAGCAGGTTCCGGGAGGCTCTGCCAGGTGGCCTCATCCAGTGTTTCCACATTCTTCCCGGGGAAGCAGGCAGAGAGGGGTGAGGGTAAGCTTGTCATGCCTGCCCACATTTGTTGGCCCAAACGACTCCAGAAGGCTCCATCCAGCTGCAAAGGGCCGTGGAATGAGGAAATGGTGTCCTTGGCAGATGCTTCCAGAAACAGCTGTGTGTTCTGGAGGTTCTTTGGTTGCTAGGCCATGGAGCTGACACTGAGGGCAGTGAGAAGGTTTTGATTTCTCTAAGGAAATTAATAATGCTTACCTCCCCCGAAAAGACTGGGATCCCCAAAGAAATTCATCTAAACCTCAGGCTATTTCCCCAAAATGTAGTTTTTGCCAGCCACTGCTCCGATGGAGACCCCCAGGATCTTCTGCTGCTCCAATTCTCTGCTCTGTTGTTTTCTATTCTTGAAATCCATCCAAGCTCTGCACCACAGACACAAGAAGAAGGCTGGGGATTTGGCCAATTCTCATAAATCCCTCATCCTTTGATCCTGTTTCAAAATGTTTCCTTAGGGTCTAGGCCAGCTAGGTTCCCAATCCTTTGAGTCTTGACCCCTTGCGGGGGGGTCAAATGACCCTTTCACAGGCATCCCCTAAGATTTTTGGGTAACATAGATACTTACAATTTATAACAGTAGCAAAATTATAGTTATAAAATATTTTATGGTTATGGGTCAACACAACATGAGGAACCATATTAAAGGATCTCAGCATTTAGGAAAGTTGAGAACCACTGTTCTAGATTCCTAAGCAGAGAGAGCTACTAGCGCACTCTTGCTTGTCTTTGCTTTGTGGTTTTCATATGACACTCTTTCCTCCTCTTGTGTGTGTGTGTATGTGTGTGTGTGTGTGTGTGTGTGTGTGTGTGTGTGTATGTGTGTGCGCGCGCACACGCATGCTCACGTGCATGCGTGTGTGGGTGTGTTGGGTATCTATCTCTCACCTGCTGAGTGAGATTCACACCCTCCAGGCCACTTTTGTAGCCGGTCTTGTCTCCTTTTGTTTTTTTTTGGAGATAGGGTCTCACACTGTAGCCCAAGCTGGCTCGAACTCATGGTAATCCTTCTCCCTCAGATTTCCCATGTGCTGAGATTATAGTCCTCAAACAACAAAGTGGTGGCTTTTCACCTCAAACCTCTCACTTCTGCAGAGTTCTAGGCCTCACGCCTAGCAGCTACATGCAATCTGGTTTGGGCCCCCCAGACTGTGCGTGCCATCTGGTGGTAGTAATGAGTAAATGCATGATTGCAGTTTCCAAAGGTCCAAGTTTGACCCGCTGTGGGCTAATGCACTTGCCGGGTGTCTTTGCTGGGAGAGATGGCTCAGTGGTTAAGAACACTCGCTACTCTTCCAGAGGTCCTGAGTTCAATTTCTGGCACCCACATGGCAGCTCACAACTGTCTGTGACTCCAGTTCCAGAGGATGCGACACCCTCTCACACACATACATGAAGTCAAAACACCAATGCAAAACAAAACAAAACAAAACAAAAGCTAAAAAAAAAAAAGAATACCAGCACAGCACTTGTGCTTGTGCTAAGGGCAGTTTCCTGTCTTTGCACACCCAGAGTGACTAACAAGTGGTACAAACTTTCTGGTTACTTGAAATAATAATCATGGGCCAGGAGTTTTATAGACTGTGAATTCGCACACGTGATCTCAGACTAGCCTTGGCCACAGCCACAGGCACAGCCTCAGCCACAGCAGCTGCTTTTCTCTGTGGTCCTAAAAGGCTGTAATGGAGCCAAAACAGCCTCTCAAGCTAGAGACGCCCTGGATGACCATGCTGCGCAGCCGCCGTGCCTGTGACCACAAACTTGGCAGTCCATCTGTCCAATAAAAGCTCAGCAATATGCTGGTGCGCAGGGCAGGATACTTACAAGTGACTGTGGCCCTGGCTTATGTATTTACTAGGCTCCTTAGTGTTAATTTTAGAGTGTACTTCTACTTATTAAAAAAAAAAAACCTCTAAGAAGTGCCGGCGAGATGGCTCACCTGGTGAAGGCGCGTGCTGCCAAGTCTGAAGATGCTTGTTTCGTTCTCAGGACCCACGTGGTGCAAGGAGAGAACTAATTTCTGTAAGTTGTTCTCTAACTTCTACACACAAGTCGTATCACATGTGTGCGCGCGCGCACACACACACACACACACACACACACACACACACACACACACACAAGAAATACAATTAAAAAATTTTAAACAAAACAAAAACCACCTTAAACTGAACTGTGGCAGCCTTCCGGTCTCCTGTTGTCCACATCCCTCTGCTGCGTGGAGGGGCACGTGGAGCGAGTAATCTGGACCAACCTGGTTTGCGTGAATGCAGTTCTAGGGTGTTCAAACAGTGATAATGCAGCTCTCAGAGCAATGTGCCCTGACTTTAAGGGAGGGACATGCGCCTGAATTAGCTGCGTTTTACAGGGAAGAGACTGGCCTTCCTGGAGGTTAAGAGGTTAAAAACAGATAGCGCAGTCAGTGGGCAGAAGAAACCACGCTCTGGGGCCAAGTCTTTAGACTGTAGACCTTGGGCTTTCTGAGCATCTGTGAAAATTCCTGGTTGCAGCGCTGGATCAGAGAAAAACCATTGGGTCAGATACAGGTCGGGGTCTCTACAGGTCTCTAACTGACTTCACTGAACACAGGCCCCACAGTCAGTTTCTCCATGTTTAATATGCAAATTAAATCAATATACAAAAGAGGTGTGAAATAAAAGGCTTTTGCTCCTTTTGCTGGTTTTTAAAATTAAAAAAATGCATTGTAGCCGGGAGTGGTACATATGCCTGAAGTTGCATCATTTGAGAGATGGAGGCAAGAGGGTCAGAAGTTCAAAGTCAACCTCAGCTACCTCATGAATTCAAGGCTAGCTTGGGCCACAAGAGACTCTGTCTAACCCCTGCACCCCCACCCTCGCTCCCTGCTAAGTGTTACTTTTTTCTTTTTTTGTTGCTGGGGATAGAACCTGGGAGCCTATAATACTGAGCCATTGTTTTAAGAACAAGGGAAAAACAAAACAAAACAAAGAATTTGAAATGGATTTCTCTGCAAAGAGCTTGGCCAGAGTGTCTTCCTTCTTAGCTGTGCTGGGAAATCAGATGACAAGGACAGTGTGAGTCCCTGAACTCTGCTTGTATGTGACCTACACAGCTGCAGCAGAGGCTCAAAGCATCCTGATACACACACACACACACATATATATATATCATCTATATGTATACATATATGTGTTACATACATGTGTGTGTGTGTGTGTGTGTGTGTGTGAGCGCACACGTGTGCACGCATGTGTTGTATTCCTCTTCCCATGGTGGCAATGGATGCCCAGAGGCCACTTTGTTGCATGTTCCTCTGACAGTGGAGAGGACCCACAGGCTTGAGGTGAGCAATGTTTGCTTTGTGTTTTACAGCTTACAGAACACTCCTTAAACACAGCCAGGCCTTTGGCATGATCAGTAAAGTGGGTGTACCAGCACATGCTTCCCCCCTCCCCCTGTGGGCCATGCCTCCCCCCTCCCCCTGTGGGCCCCCCTCACCTCTCTGAGGAGATAGAAGCCTGGGCATTAAGTCAACGGACAGAGGGAGTAAGTAGAGAAGCTCACCCTCAAACCCAGGTTCTTGGATGCAGGTCTTTTTCTTGTCACATCCACCTGTAGCCCACAAAGTCTGCTCAGTCGCTCCTGCCCTGCGCTTTGGGGTGACCAGCTTCTGTGGTACAGAGAAGTCTCTCTTCTCTTTTAAGAACGCCTTCCACCTATTAGACATCTACTCAATCCTAGCAGTATCTTTATGTGGGGAATGTAACAGCTAGCAGGGAGACACAAGCTATGTCTCCTCCCAGTGAGAGAAGAGAAAAAAACAAAACGGACAATAAATTAAAGAGATAAATACATTAAACAGATTGAAGCTATTATTATTTTCCACATGCGTTTATCTGCTTAAAGAACAGAGTGAGGTACCCCGACAGCAAAACAGAAGCACAAATCTGGCCACATTGCTTAGCCTTCCACAAGGCACACACAAGCCTCTTCCGGGTCCGCATCGTGAGGAGGACCCCAGCCCCTTTCCAGCTTGTGATATATCTTTAGTCTGGGGACACACTCCTCTTCCTCGGGGCTTGATCCTGATACTCCCCCACACACCTCGGGCCTGCCACATTCAGGCCTTAGGTCTCTCGCTCCAAAGCCCTGATCTCTGACTGCAACTTCTCCACATTGGAGGCGCTGTTTGACAGCAGCGATCTCACCGGAAGCATGATTTGATCTGTGATTGTCTCTTCCACCAGCTTAGGCTCCCAAGGATCTGTTCACTAAGCCAGGCCACAGTGGAGCCCCTTAACCCGGAGGGCCTGCCGGCATAGACGTCATAGATGTTACTTGGCTTAGAAAAAGGAGGCGGCAACTGTGCTCTTGGATGAGATTCCTTGGTCTTCGTGGGAGTGGAAGCACCGGGCAGTGATTTGTCCAAACTCCTCCTCCAGAGATTTTTATAAGAACAGTCAAGCTCTGAGCCACGGTAGCTAGAGACTCAGGACCTGAAGAGGGAACACACTGCTGTGAAGGGGGCAGCACAGAGCAAGTCATGCTGCCAGGGCGATCTCTGAGTTCCCAAAGACACGCTTTTTCTGGTCTGGCTTCTTCACTCTCAGGAATTCCCCGGAAATCGACTTTACTAGGAAGTCATGCGACTTATTGAGGCTTTCCGGTTTCCCTCCAGATCTTTTTGCCTTGGTCTGATGGGACATTCTTTTTCCCAGTCCTGCCCTGTTATTCTGGTCTCTGTATCCAGTTAACTCCTGGTTCCTCAGGTCTCATACTATGGTAAATCCTTTTTTTTTTTTAATCCTCCATGAGAGAAGGTTTCTCTGAGTAGCCCTGGCTGTCCTGGAACTTGTAGATCAGGCTGGCCTTGAACTCACAGAGATCTTCCCATGTACTGGGATTAAAGGCATGTGCCGGGCAGTTAATTTACTTTCAAATAACATTGTAACCTAGCCTATATCTATCTAGCCTCTTCTGGCTTTGTAGAGCTTGCCTCTACTTCAGACCAGCTGCCTGTAGGTGTCTCTGTGACATCATATTCTAAACTCCACCTAGGACAGGACAGTGGAGGAGGCCCTGCCCATGAAGGAATATCTCAAAAAACATAGAGGTCACCAAGGATGGTGTTTCAGGAGATAGAGAGCCGAGAGCTGTGGTGTGGCAGTCACTCTGGCATTGGATGCCCTTGGTATGGCTCAGAGGCCCAGCCTCTGGGTACCACCCACCTCTCTGCCATCCGGGGCTCAGCTCTGGGAAGTGGCCAGATAGGAGCAGCAGCTTGGGCTTGCAGGAAACTCATTAGGGAGTTAGAAATGCAGTAGAAGGGCAAGAGGGACAGTGGGATGCAGATATAGATACTGCTGTGCTTACACTCCAAAGCACTTCTTACCCTGGGCTGGTACCCAAGCAACCTTGAGACGGCATGAACTCAGACCACAGGACACAGTGAACAGCGCTTTAGAGAGAGGATGCCGGGAGCATCCGCCAAATTCTTCATCCTACGTAACTTTATCATCCCTCAACCCCAAAGGACCGAAGCAGAACTTACTGTATGCTGAGGTCAGCTTCTGAGAGAAATGTGGGTGTTCCCAAAGAAAGTACCCCTAACTCAGCCTCAGATACCCACTCCTTCCTAACATGGGGCTGGGCAATTGAATTTCCCTATTTTCTGTCATTCCCTGAAGCTGAGGCTGAGGGCAGGGTCCTGCACCTAGTCCCCCACAGGTGGAACTAGCTTCACAGCTGCCCACTGAGGCAGAGGAAGAGGAATATAGGCAGGATCCAGACCCTTGGCTCAGCATGAAGCCCGCAGTCCAGGGACCAGTTCCTGCAGATAGTGTTGTGCTCTGTGCAGACTCGCTCACCACGTGAGCACATACATCCTTTATCTGTTCTCCTGTAACTTGCCTTAGGCCTCCACCTGTAGAGACTCCACCCAAGGTAGGACAACTCAGAAGACACAGATCATGGATATCCCCTGGGACCAGAACAGGCTCTGTCAGCTAGGCAACATCTACAACAATCTTCTGAGGCAGAGTTTCATGTGTGAGTCCACGTGCGTGCGTGCATGCGTGCGCGTGCGTGCGTGCGTGCGTGCATGCGTTCATCTCTTTCCACCATCTGGTTTCCAGGAATCAAACTCAGGCCAGCAGTTTCCACAGCAGATGCCTTCACATGTTGGACCTACAGTTGATTTTTCTGCCTCCACATCCCAGGCACTGAGTTCACAGCATCATTGAACCTGGTACGAGAGCTGTTTGTATTGCTCTTTCCTGTACTTTTACATTCTTTCCGGCTGTGAGTTTCCTGAGAGAGCTACCTCCCAACTTCATGGTGTAGCCGCAGCCCTTGGTCTCCCTCACAGCCTTTCATGTGCCAAACAAAATGCTGCACATCGCCATAGCTACAGGATGTTCTGGTCCTTAATGCAACTGTGTGCAAGGATCTTTGGTCCCACAAGCTCCCCCTTGTGGACACGGGAGGAGCTGAGGTGTTCACTGGCAGGATTTACCACAGAGGTGCTGTCTGTCTTCCAGTCTGTTGCTGTCCTTTGTCTTTTTGGAGCTCCAAGGCCTGAGCACTGAGCCAGAAGAACTCCTCAGTCAGCTCATCCAGTGCGTCTTCTACCTGCCATGTTTTTTTCTAGAGTCAAGTGGACAAGTCTCTTCTTAAAGGGAAGCTAAACCAGGCTTAATGGTGTATACCTATAATCCCAGGAGCCTGAGGCAAGAGGATTGCTATACATTCAAGGGCAGCCTGGGCTACAAAGTGAAAGGCTGTTTCAAAATAGACAAAAGGCATCAATTCCCAGAACCTACAAGGTAGCTAACAACTTTCTGTAACTTCAGTCTTCTGGTCTCCATTTGTGTTCTGTGGCACATGTGTGCCTGCACTCACACACGAGAACACACACACACACACACACACACACACACACACACGAGAGAGAGAGAGAGAGAGAGAGAGAGAGAGAGAGAGAGAGAGAAAGCATGTTCATGGATTAGAAGAATTAAGATTAATAAAAGAGTCTTACTTTCCAAAGTAATGTACTGAATGTACTGATTTGTACTGATTCAGTGTATTTTTTTGTCAGAACATACAACACAGGGCTGGAGAGTTCAGTGGTTAAGAACACTTGTTACAGAAGACCCCAGTTCAATTTCTAGCACCCTTGTGACAGTCAAAACCACTTCTAACACTAGTTCCAATACCCTCTCCCAACCTCTGCAGACACCGGGCATGTACACATAAAATAATAATTGAAAAATAATAAAATATACTGTAGACTGGGCACGATGAGGCACACCTGCAATCCCAGTACTTGGAAGGCAGGTTCAGGAGGATCAGGAGTTCATGGGTATCTCTGTCCACTCAGCAAGTTTGAGGCAATTGGGTTACATGGAGCCCTGTCTTAAGCCCTGTCCCCTTCCCTCCCTCAAATACACAGAGTGATAAGTGATGAGTGTAGTGACATTTTTAGTATTTTGATTTATTAAAATGAAACAGAAATATTATAAGAATATGAATTTGTTTTGATTCCAGGTGTGGGATATGGGGCAGCTTCAGACTGTCCACAGCAGCTGACTAGGATTTGCCTTGTGCTCTAGCAGGAACGTGATTTTGCTGGTGGCCAATTAGTTTCTGTGGGTGTGTGACATTTGGAATTCTGGGGATTTTTCAGAGGGCATATAAATGCTAGTGCCCTGGAGGTGAGGTGGGTTGTTGGTTGGTTGTTTTTGGTCATGGTTTGATAATTGGTTGTGCACAAAGAAGAAACAAGAAGAAATTAGATATCCTGATGGCGAAGATCAAACTCCATCTTTGATGGAGGAACTTAATGCCCCAGTCAGCAGGAAGTTGTCTAATGATAATAATGCCTCCTTTTCTTTCTATCCTTTTTTCTCTCCTATCTAGTGTTAGGGGGTTGAAAGGGTGGAAAAATGGCAGAGGAAGGCGAAAGAAAGAAGATCCTACAAAGTAGCCAAAGACCAGCTACAAATAGCCAAATCATAAGCACTAGAAACAATCGGCAAACATTTGCCCTTATACCTACAGATAAGTACAGTCCTCATCTCTCAGCAAAGAAGCTTTCTCTTTGCAACAGAGACCACCACAGAAAGAACAACCAATCAGAATACAGAGCTGTGGAGCCCAGTCCTGGCAGACACTTCTACAAAACACTGTTGTACCTGAGGCTCAGGGAACAGTGCCAAAGAGGGGGTGGAAAGGTGGTTAAGAGGCAAGAGGATCAGGGAGTTTGCTGTGAGACTCTTTCCCGGTAACCTCAGACGCTCCACCCATATAATCTTACCAACATACTGCCCTAACGTAACCTGAACAAGGAGCAAATCGATGGACATGCCAAACAACTATAAACAACTGTCTGAGTTAGCATTACTATTGCTGTATGAAACACCATGACTGAAGAAACTCATAGCTCTCTGTAACTCAAGCAAGGAAGGAACCCGAGGCAGGAGCTGAAACAGAGGCCATGGAGGGGTGCTGCTGCTTGGCTTGATGCTCTTGGATTTCTCAACCTTAGTTCTTGTAGACCCCAGGATCACCATGCCAGTGATGGTACCACACACAATAGGCTGGGACCTCTACCAATAAATGATCTTTATTCTTGTGTACAGAGAGATCTTATGGAGATATTTTCCCAATAGAAGCTCCTTCCTCTCTGATGACTCTAGTTTGTGACAGGTTGATGTAAAACTAGACACTACAGTAACTGAGGGAAGCTGGAAGTGGGAGAGGTGGTTTCCCCCTTATCCAGTGCTGTTTTATTATATGCAGGACTTTGACCCAGATGGGGACATAATTTCCACTATATGTTCAAATACAGGTACCAACATCCAAGTTCATGATATCCAGGAATGTTTCCAGTATCTTAACCATTTTTTCCCCAGCAGTGGGTTGTTCAGTTTCTATGAGTTTTAAAGTTCTATGTTGTTTCTGTTGTTATCTAACTTTAGTTCATAGTGGTATGATAGGATGCAAGGTGTTAGTTTGATTTTGTTGTATCTTTTGAGACATGTTTTGTGTGCAAATATGTGGTCAATTTTGGAGAAAGATCCATGAGGTGCAGAGAAGAAGGCATATTCTTTTGTGTTTGAGTGAAATGTTCCATTAATACTTGCTAGGTACATTTGGTTTATAACTTCAGTTAGCTCCAACATTTCTCTGTTTGGTTTTATTTGGATGCCCTGTTGGTGAGAGTGGGTGAAGTCTCCTACTATCATCATGTGGGGGGTCAACATATGATTTCAGCTATAATAGTGATTCTTTTATGAACTTGGGTGCCCCCTTGTGTTTGGTGCATAGACGGTAAGAATCACAGTGTCTTCTTGGTAGAGTTTTCCTTTCAATGAGCATTTAGTATCCTCCCCTGTCTTTTCCTATCAGTTTTGGTTTGAAGTTTATTTAGTCACATGTTAAATTGACTACATCAGCTTGTTTATTAAATCTATTTGCTTGGACTATCTTTTTCCTTCCTTTTCCTGAGGTCATGTCTGTCCATGATGTTGAGGTATGTTTCAGGGATCCTGTTTTCATATCCATTCTGTTAGTCTGTGTCTTTTTTTGGGGGGAGGGGTGATCAAGTCTGCTGTTGTTGAAAGTTATCAGTGACCAATGATCCGATGGTTTTTGATTCCTTTTATTTAATTGTTGTTGTTGTTGTTAGCTTGTGGGTGTGTGAGTGTGTCTGTGCACTCACTTCCCTTCTTTTAATTTTTCTGGTATAAGTTTATTTATTCCTGTGTTTTCATGGTTGTAGTTAACCTTCTTAGGTTGGAGTTTACCTTCTACCACCTTCTATATGGCTGGATTTGTACATAGATATTGCTTAAATTTTGGTTTTACTATAGAGCATCTTCTTTTATCCATGTACTATAATTGAAAATTGTACAACATATAGCCATGTGGGTTGGGATCTGTGGTCTCTTAGAGTCTGCAGCACAACTGTCCAGGCTCTTCTGCCTTTTAGAGTCTCCATTATGAAGTCAGGTGTAGTTCTGAAAGGTCTGCCTTTATATTTACTTGGCCTTTCCCCCTTGAACATTTTAATGTTCTTTGTTCTGTACATTTAGTGTTTGAATTATCAGGTACTGAGGGGACTTTCTTTTCTGATCCAGTCTATTTACTCTTCTGCATTCATCTTGTACCTTGATAGGCATGTCTTTCTTTGGGTTAGGAAATTTTTCTTCTATGATTTTGTTGAAAGTGTTTTCTGTGCCTTGGACCAATGTTCCTTCTCTTTCGTCTATCCTATTATCCTTACGTTTGGATAGCGTCTCAGATTTCCTGGATTTGGGGTGCCAGGAGTGTTGTAGATTTAGCCATTTTGTTCACCCACGTATCCTCTTCTGTCATATCTTCAGTGCCTCAGTTTCTCTATTCCATTTCTTGTATTCTGCTGGTGAAGCTTGCCTTTGTGGTTCCTGTTTGAGTCCCTATATTTTTCATTTCCGGATTTTGTTCAGCTTGAGCTTCCTTTATTGATTCTATTCTTATTTTCAAGTCTAGAATGATTTTGTTCAATTCCTTCCACTGTTTGTGTCTTCATAGATTTCTTTACAGGATTTGATGGCTTCCTCTTTAATGACCTCTACCATTTTCATACATCTTTTTTCTTGTGCTTCAGCTATGTGACATATTCAGGTTATACGGTGGTGGCAGGGATGCTGGGCTCAAGTGGAAATTATTTTCTTGGCTGGGTGTGTGGCTCCTGGACCATGCCTCCAGGGAAACTGGAATGTGTTCAAACCCTGGAAATTTCAAACTTGAAGACTTAAAATATCATCCTGAGAATGGAAGGTGTGGGACAAAGCTCTCTGTTTCCATGCCTACCTCAGGAGCACGTGATATAAGTCCAAAGTGGTTACAAGTGGTCAGTCACATAAACTTGTCACCTGTCATTTTCCCCCCATGTAAATGGAGCATTGCCAGCATCCTAGTCCCAGCCAATTTAACACATTCATCCCCAAAATCTCTCCCCACTCCCCAAGGTTTATAAAGTCCCTGTTCACATGAAATAAAGAGCACCATCTCTTTAGATGTCTAGACAGCTGTGTATTCTAAGGGGTAACACTGGGGAAGGAAGGCTCTCCCTTCTCCCGGAAGAATTCATTGTTGGACTCCAGGAGTTGACTGCTGGCCAGGCCAACACCGTGGCACTGCCCCACCATCGCAGGCAGTTGCCATGGGACCATTGAGGCCATCATAGAAGCTCACCCGGTCATCATGGGCATCTGGTGTTCACTGGTGAGTCAAGGTGGATTGCCCCTCTGCTCACTGCAGTGCCCATCTCTAGTAGCGAGCAGTCACCAGCTGTTCTTTTTTAAAAATATATTTTATTAATTTATTCATATTACATCTCAATTGTTATCCCATCCCTTGTATTCTCCCATTCCTCCCTCCCTCCCATTTCCCCTTACTCCCCTCCCCTATGACTGTGACTAAGGGGGCCTCCTCCCCCTGTATATGCTCATAGGGTATCAAGTCTCTTCTTGGTAGCCTGCTATCCTTCCTCTGAGTGCCACCAGGCCTCCCCATCCAGGGGACATGGTGAAATATGGGGCACCAGAGTTCATATGAAAGTCAGACCCCACTCTCCTCTCAACTGTGAACTTATATCTGGACACTAGCCCAAGGGGCATGTCCCATGAATGTCTTCACTTATCAGGAAAGTGGGACATCTGGGTGAGAGAAGCATGGGAGAATGGGAAAATAGAAGGATCCAGAGGGTCCTAGAAACCTACAAGAAGAGAGGTGGATCTGGGATCCTGCTCAAACTATGGCACCAGCCAAGGACAATACATGCAGTAAACTTCGAACCCCTACCCAGATCTAGCCAACGGACACGCCAGCTGTTCCTGAAGCCATTCTGTTTGCTCGAGTCAAGTCGGGCTTCTCTCGCTGCTTGGCTGAGCTCTGGAGTTCCAGCTGTAACCTGGTCGGGTAGTTCGCCTGCGCCTCCTGCCACTAAAGTGGCTGTTTAGCCAAAAAGCCATAACACTGCTGTTCCGGAAGCAGGTGTTCTATTCGCCAGAATCAGTCAGACTCTCACTGGTCCCCTGTCTTACAGACTCAGAGCCCTGAGCTTCTGCTGCCATCTGGTGCTGGTAGTCCAACTAAAAGCGCTGTGACACTTCCCTGTGGAGAAATCTTTTCCTCCTGCATGCCCAGAAATCCTGTGGCACGGACCCTGTTCCATACTCTACCCTTCCCTGCCCCAAGTCTGACGTTCCTGAGGGAAGTGGAACTCAGGACCTGGCACTTCATCCTTTTCC
>OU015746.1:130091548-130102789 GCA_907169655.1 Acomys percivali | reverse complement strand
GGGGGAGAACAGGATAGAGGATGCAGTATGAAGAAGGAAAACTAACACTAAAGATCTTTGAAAATGCCACATGGAAACTACAACTGTGGACGTTTCTTAAATGTATACACACGTAAAAGTAATTTAACTAGAGCTGTCTTTCAATGTAGGGGACCATGTATCTCCCAAACACCATTGGCTATCAAATAAAAAGCCCAGGGCCAGGTTTATGTTACTCTTTGTCAAACAGTCGGTTAGTAGAGTCCCATCAACCCCCACAAAACATTGTAGGCTACTGTCACTGCTCTTAGTTACTTTCCAGTATTTGATGATAAGACTCTATTTCTAGCCAGGTATGGTGGTGCACGCGTTTAATCCCAGGACATCGGGAGCAGAGGCGGGTGGATGGCTATGAATTTGAAGCCAGCCTAGTCTACAAAGTGAGTCCAGGACAGCCAAGGCAACAAAAGGAAATCCTGCATCAAAACAAACAAACAAAAACAAAACAATAACAACAACAACAAAACCAAAAATATTTTCTGTTGCTAAAGACATTATATACTTGGGTCACAGCACATAAAGAACTCAAGCTTTATCCCTACTAACTAGCTTTTATGGTGCCGGAAGGTTCTATATGTGCTATCAGTGGAGAGAAGTCATCAAGAGTTTTACCCAGCTGGGAATTCTGTTCACTACAATGACTGGCCTGCTGTGTCCACTAGTGCAATGGTAGTATGAAAGTTATAGCAGTAAGCAACTGCTTTCTGGTTGTATTTAAAGCCAGCTTCCCCAGAATGGAACTCTTCCTGGTAGATACAATTAACTGGCCAAACAACAACAACAACAACAACAACAACAACAACAACAACAACAAAACCCAAGCCTGGCTAGGTCAGAGGCACTAGGGAGGAATTTAATACTATTATTCTGCTAGATGCCCATAGTAATAAACTGCTCCTTAAGTTTTTAATCTTTAAAGTGATAAACTAGTATATCTCTCAGTCCTCATTTAAAAAAGCTTTTTTTTTTTTTGCCAGTAGATTGTGTACAGAGACCTACAACTGGTCATTGTGTAGTGAATAAAAGACAGTGTTAAACTCTAACTGAGACATCTATATCACACCTCCTCCTACAAAGGCTCACCATAGAAGAAGGGCTGGGAAGACTGTAAGAGCCAGAGGAAATAGACATTTTCAGTGAAACATTATTTGTTGAACATGACAGGGCCGCAGCACACATGAACTCACAGTGTCTGTGACTGGATGCACAGACCTCTGCCAGGGGAAGCCTGCCAAAATTCCTGAATGGAAGGGGGGGGGCGGTCTCATGAACGCCCACCTCTAGCTGAGAAGCTGCTGGCAACTGATGGCTTCTTGGGATGGGAGAGCCCATTTATTTTAGAAATGTGACCCCTCAGACAGATCCTACCCCCCTGTACATGTACATACAGACACGTGAACTCTTGGTTTTTAACAGAAGAGAGAGAGAGAGAGAGAGAGAGAGAGAGAGAGAGAGAGAGAGAGAGGTGGGGAACACATGTTGAGAAGGGAGAATTTCTAAAATGAGATTAATGGCAATAACTAATAATGAATTAGAACAATTATAATGAAATTAAAGCATATGAATTATTTATGGAATTTTATATTTGTGTTTTCAGACCATAATTGATCATGGTTAACTAAAACTTAGGCAAACAAAACTGAGAAAGGGTACTAATGTATAAATCTTATACATGTCTCCTGGATTACATTTATTCTCTGCTGCAAGCCTTAGCATGAACATTCACCTCCTGTACATTTTATTGTTCAGAGTCCCAAATACACCATAAAGCACAAATGTAGGCTAGTACCATGTCATAAATATGACGACGCAACTCAAAATGTGCTAGAAACAATGTCCAAATCTAAGACAAAACTGCAACAACTGTGCTCACGATTTCAACATTGAAAGAACCCAGGATTATATAAGTTCTCCCAGGACTATTTTAAAAATTAAAATGTTTTTCCACCATGTCAAATTATAGATGAAGGATAGAAATTTTATAATCACATAAATTTGAATTTCAGTACTGGTTTTCCTTACTTGCTAATCTGTTAGCAATATTTCCAAGCCTTCTCTCCTCATCTACAAAATAAAAATAACAGCATGTCAGGGGGTTGTAAAGGATTCAACTAACTTAAATGTTATTGGTAAAATTTCTAGTTTATTAAGCCAGGAGTGATGGTGCACACCTTTAATCCCAGCATTCAGGAGGCAGAGGCAGGAGGATTGCTGTGAGTTCGAGGCCAGCCTTGTTTACAAAGTGAGTTTAGATAGCCAAGGTTACACAGAGAAACCTTGTCTCAAAAAACCAAAAAAAATTTTTTCTAGCTTATTGTATCCTCCCAATAAACAAGGAGTTAATACCCTTGACCAACATTCCCAAGGTATACACAGATGATTCACAAGAAAAGATAAATATATGTAAATAAAATATAGTTCATAAGAAACTGAAAAGTTAAAGTCACAAAAACCAACATTTTTTTTTTGCCCTTTTTATTGCTCATTTCAGTTAAATGCAACGCCCCCAAACAGTTGTCTAAATTAAGCACTTGAACATTAAAATGGACTCTTTCCCAAGTATGGGACAATGTAGGCATCATGGGAAAGAGTGCTATGAATTGCTGTCATCTAGGTAGGACATGGCTACCACACTCATGACCCCAGAGAAACTGTGGTTACCACCAAAAGACCTGCACAAGACCCACCCAGCTAAAACTCCAACATAAATGGGTAGACATCTCCAGGATCCTCCCTTACTGAGGAGCTATGGGAAATGCAGAGTTGCTGCGGGAGGGAAAATCACTTGCTGGGTTTTCCATGCTCCAGTGGATGGCCCTACACCAATGGGCAGGAAGAACTGGACTTAGGTTATTAAAAACAGAGACATGAAGCGTGGGAGTCTTTGCAAACACCAGGATTGGCAGAGTAATGATCTGTGTGAGGCAAGAGGGAAATCCGGTTCAGCCTGGACTCATAGGCCGGGTTGGTTCAGCTTCTGCATTCTGACACTGGGCAGTCTGTTTGAGCCATATTTAAGCTCAGCATCATTTTGGGTAAAAAAAAGTGTCCTGTTGATAATTATTATCTCAATCTCCTGTGCACAGCAAAATGTAAGATATATTAAAAGTCTTTACAAGGTACATACAGCCTCTTCCATAAAGATGGATTCTTTTGAATGAGAAACAATGCTCAGGATAAAGGTCTAGAGGAGAAAAGTCTGGGATAAAAAAACTAAACAAACAGAATAGTCTGAGGGACTCAGGTGAGGCCTGGCCCTGAAGACGGCACAGGCCACTAGGATATTGAATATATCCCCATCCCCAGCTTTTCTGGGTGGAAAGCTGTACATCTTCTTCCCTTGAAGAGACAGGCCTGTGTGTTTAGCATTCCTGGTGCCTGTCTGTGAGCACAAGAACCTTGTGATGAAGACAAGGATCATGGGAAGAGTTGGGGAGACAGGACGTAGATATGTCTATATTTCTTTGTATACATTCTCAAGGAAAATCATTTAATAATAAAAATAAATGACAATCAAGGACAACAAATAATTAAGATTTCAAATATGACATAAAGGAAGGCTTTTCTTTACAAAAGAAAATCGACTAATAACAAATGTAGGAAGAATAACAGAACTAAAAAAAAAAAAAATCACCAATTTCTAGTCATCCCAGTAACAATTCTTTTAAGAAAGACTTGCTACGTTTCATAGTTTCAAACATCTCTCTACAAGACACTAGTTTTAAAAGGTAAAATATTAGCTTTATTTTACTGGAGAAACCTGGCAGGTGTACCAAATGAGTGAGTATAGGACTGCCAACACAGTGGATAACACTGGCCTCTGATGGGACGATGCCCTGGGAAGGCAGCAACTGCCCCAGGAGTCAGCAGACAAGCCCACAGGAGGACTCTGCCTGTGCTCTTGAGTGGTTACTGCCAGAAGATGCAGAGAAGGACTTGACAACTGCTCCCAGATTAAGGAAACCAGGAAGAGAAAGATGGTTAAAAAAAAAAAAAAAGAATCTGGGATTTTCCTTTGCTGCAGGGAATGTCACCGGAGCAGCAGGAGAAGTGTGAAGAAATCTCTTTAATGACACAACGATGCCATAACAATGCTCATTGCTGATTTTAATAATATATTATTCTTTCAACTAGGAGGAGATATATTTAATATTCTTCCTTCAAGAATTGGGACCTTAAAAATCATTTAGGAGATGAAATGAAACTGGGAAATAGATATGTCTCGTGGTCACCATGAAGATCTGGGAATCTGTCTTGGCCGTATCCTACACACAGCCTCGGGCAGAGCCTTCCCACTTTCCAAATTACTCGGAAAAGTGACACTCTTCTCTTCTACCTCTTGCTTTTTTGAACACTGGCCGAAGCCTGGGCACGCTTTCAGTGACACTCTGGGTGTCTCACTCATTCTCTGAGACCCTATCCCCCACTTTCTGCTGTGCGGCTGCTTGCAGTATCCATTACTAAGGCTTCTTGCTTTCCTGGACCTGAATTTAAAAGGCCTGTCTCTTTCTTCTTAACAGCCTAACCTATTTTGTGTCCCAGAGACCAAATTCCTTTATCCATGACACCACCAAGAGACAAAGTTCACAGCATCAGCAGCCTCCAAAATTTCCAATACTAAAGATGTCCTCAAAGCGTGCTTAATGAGGACTCGGCCTTTACCAGAAAAAGGTAGTTACAAAAAATGACAACCACAGTCTTATTCTCACACATCTAATAAAAACCAAACCAGGAACGTCAACTGTGGCTATGCCATTTTGTAAAGCTCATCCATGTTAGTTAAACTACGTCAATGCCTTAAACTAGAATAACTTGGTTCCTAGAATTAAAGTAACTCATTCTTCTCATTCTTGCCCTCCCCAGCTTGCTGACCCCAGAAATGGCCAGTCACATGCTGTGTTTATTAACCACACAGCATCCTTTAACCCTGCCTACTTGTAACAAAAGCCAACTGCAGGCCAAGAAGGGACAATTTCCAGTCTCCTTCTCTTTCCCCCTTTCTGTCCTAAACTACCCGGCCTGCAAGTGGACAGTGGACGTTGGTTCTTAGAGCAGAGACTATCTGTCCCTCATGGGTCCTTTCCCCACTAAAGCTGACACGGTTTAAGTCGCTCATTCCTTTATCTTTCTTTTCTTCTCATCTTATACTTGTCACGCTAAGCACACTGGCAGTGGCATGGCGGCAGGTGGCAGGAGGCATTTTGACAGTCCTAGAAAGGCAGCAGGCTCAGCCGCCCATCCTCAATTAGGCCAACTAGACAGCAAGGGAAGGAGATGCAGTCAGTGTGGCCACATTAGCAAGAAGAACAAAGAGGTCCAGTGACATCACTTCTGACCCCTGGCTCATCTTTGGGGTCCTGAGATGAAGTTTAGGTTTAAACAGAAGGGAAGAGGAATGCATGATGAAGCAGTCCTGAACAAGGTGTGGCCCTGTCAACCACCATCGCCTCTGCTGCAAAGTGGGCTGACAAGCTGTTGGAACTACACACTCACCTGAGGGCCCAAGACTCCAGTAACCACCACAGCAGCCCCGCACATAGCCCAGCTGCCTGATATGTAAAGAGAATAAATTGATAATGCTTACGCTGTCGTCAGGCTTCTTGTATTTGAATCTTACATTGGCTAAATGCTGTAAGAGGTTTGAAATGCTTTTAAAATGACAATTCTCATAAAATCCTGTACACAGGTATAGTGATCTTGATCTGGCTGGGAAAAAAAAAAAAAAAAAAAAAAAAAAAAAAAAAACCAACCCTGCTCTCTGTGGAGTTGTATGGTGTGACTAACAGGAAGCCGCCACACCCCACGTTCACATCCGTCCCAGCCCGGTTAGGCTTGTCAGGGAGGAGCAATTCAAGACACCAAGAGGTTGTAGGCTTTGTTCTCTGCATTACCCCCTCCACTCACAGCAATCACTCACAGGCTCCTTTCTCATGTGTTTATGTGGTGGCACAGCTCCTTCCCCTCCCCTGTCAGGTGATGAGGGAGTTTCCAGGACAAGCATTCCTATGCCATTATGGGGGGAGGGGAGGAAAACGGGGTAGAAGGAAAGACTGGCTTTTCTCACCCACCTCCTCAAAAATGAGGGGACAGGCTAGCTTTTTTCTTCTTCTTGGAAATGACTAGTTCTGGTGACTCTGGGGGTGGGGGGCTTCTGATAAATGATTCTGTGGGTGTCACCAAACCCTGCCCACTTGTGTCAACCTTCACCTATTACCAGCCACACTGCATGAGCAATACTTTCTAGGAGACTCTCCCTTCATCCTCGCAGCCACGCCTTGGTTTCAGGCTCCAGCTCACCAGTTGCCTGTGCTGTCCTGGCTTCTGCCTTCATGCCTATATAGATATTTCGAGGGCCAGTTGCCTCATTTCTGTTTTCACCCATACCTTCCTGTCCCCAAACAAGATTCGTATGTATTTACAGGCAAATAAGTCCCTGGCCAGTCCATGGAGCCTGTGTTTCCTCTCTGACACTGCCCAACACCACTTCCTGCAGACTCTCCCACAGCTTGTAAGGCTCCCCAAAGTGTGTCAGGAAGTCTGTGGGGTTACCGCGGAACCGTTTTCTTCTCTGATGTCTTTCACTGAACACAAACCACTGAGACCCAAAAGGATTCTGTGTTTTCTTTGAAGTTTGTATTTTAAACATCTCACTGTGTCACAGAACAACATGCTGTGACAGGGCCTCTCTTTCCTTAGGAATAAACTCTGGCATTCCTCTGACATAGCAGTTCTATTGTGCCTTGTAGCCTTTAGGAAATTCCCGGGAAAAGAAGGCTTTCTTCCCCATGCGCCCCCTCTCCCCCCACTCCTTATTACTTAGCTCTTCTGTGAGCTAGGCTGGGGCAGAAAACTAGGCTGCCTCTTTGCAGCATTGACCCAATATTCTTTGATCCAATACTTCAGCTCCACGTTGACGCTTGCATCAAAGGGCCCTTCAGTCCCTCTGTGGTCCCTAGACAACCAGTGTCCTCCCTGGAAGGATACAGGCTCACATGTTCCTTGACCTCTAGTTCTGTTTTTGTTTCTCAGAATGTGAAATTTTATTATAATGTTTCCACCATCAAATTTTATTATCTTTGTCTCCTTCTTGTCTTTGTGTGGGGGCCAAAAGAGACAAGCTGGTTATTAGAACAGTCTTAAAGCAGACTCCAGGAATATCACCTATGGCATGACCTTTTTGACCAAACCCAGCAATCAGAATGTCATTGCTTTCCTTAGTGAACTTCAGGCTGCCATCATTGCGCACAAACATTTGTGACCTTCTTGCCAACTTGGTGAGTTGTACCCTGACATACTTCCTGCTACCAGTATTTGGCTGTTTGGCTTCAATACCTACATTAAAAAAAATATATAATAGAAGCACAATCCCCTTTGCATGAGAAGCACCTCCAACAGGATTGGCCTCCAGGGCTTTCTTGTATTGTTTGTTATGCCACTTCTGGTACTGTGTGAGTGTAGAGCTTCATAGCAGTATGAAGACTATTAAACTAGCCTATCCTTCTGGCCTCAGAGGCCCAAGCAAGAGAGCTGACCCCCAGTTCTAATTATATGCAATTAGCACCAGGCTCCCTCATACAATAGCTGATTTCTCCTATAGAACCTTAACTCTGCCTGGTCCAGGGCTTTCTCTGGACTCTGGACTCTCAAGCCTATATTGGACTACTGGGAGCGCACTTATTTGGTCACTACTGTTTTGGTCACTACTCACTTTGGGTAGCCTAAGTAAACATCCAGCCAGGGATGAAGACAAAATGTAGGTAGAAGGAGGTTTATAACCGGTATCCTAACAAAATAGTGAAGTGCAAACAGTCTATGTGACCCTAAGTAAGCAGCTGGTCGAATAAGTAGTAGCACATCCATACAAAGAAAACTTAGATAGCTAATACTTATAATTCTTGGTGATTCTCAAAGATTCCAAGGATGGCTTGAATTGGAGTCACACAGGGTCATGTTAAAAAATGCAGATTTCTGGACAGGGTCCCAATTACTGAACCAAAAGTTCTGGAACAGATGGCATTTTTAACAGCTACTCCAGAACAGTGCATATTAAACCTAGAAGAGGAGCTACTGTGGGAGTTAGTTAATTACAAGGAGAAATGGTCCTGATAGATTGCCCTAATAAAACTGACTCAACTTGGCAGATGCAGAAAAGGAGAGTCAAGGATGGCTGGGCCTTTTTAAATTAAAATTTTCTCCTTTCCAAAGCCTGGAATCTCTCAACATTTAGAAACTGGACCACAAATGCAATCACTGGCTTGCTGAGCCATTTTCTCCAACCTTTTTGGGCCCCTTCCAAGGTATTATTTACCCCAATTCAGCCTGAAGAAATCTTAAGAGAATGACACCCCATTCCCTCTAATGGGGGGGGGTCATATAGGTTTCTGTTTGCTCTCTTGGTCTGCAAATGCTTATTCTCACCAGGAGGTGGTCATAAGTCATTATTGGTCTTATACAGAGAAAAAACGTCCCTTCTTTCCTTTATTTTGCATATGTAAAGGAGATTGGAGCTGAAAAGAAAGAAAGGGAGAGTTAAGAACATGGAGGGAGGACAGAACAAAAGCCAGATGATTAAACCTACTTAACTCAAGGCTTTAATTGTTACTCATAATGAAGGTTATATCTAAGTCATTGCTATAGAATTTAGTATGTTGACACAAAACATGGGCATGTCAAATACTTGTCAGATTTTAGCATAAGAATATATATCCTAAGTCTAACAGATAGATATGACTCCTATTGATATATGAGGTAAAATAGTTGAATAAGGTTTTCAAAAGCCTCACAGACACACAGAATATGGCATTTAAAGTTGTTTTTATGATCCTAAATTTCTTTGACAACAAGATAAGTTAACTCCTGACAACACCCTGCTGACCTCAAAGAAGATGATGAACATCAAAGAGCCTCCTTATGGACATGGCTTCAAAGGTGGCAAAATAGCCACTAGGCAAAGTGTCCTCATTCCTGGCACAAACAGAATTCTGCATAAAAAATGGGCAGCTTAGATGCAGGTAGAATTGACGGCTGCACTCTGCCAAGACAGGGTAAGCAAGTCCTCAATAAATTCCTGCCCTGTGAATAAGTCTGGCAGAGATATTGGACCAGAAGGCTGAAGGTGAGGCGCCAAAGTTATAGAGAGTGTTGGGTGACTGGTCAGGCAGTAAACCGTCTAAGTCAATTTGTTTATTTTGGAAGCTGCTAACCTGCACTGCTGGTTCACTCAGGAATTTAAGTTTTATTCCTTCTCAAGTCTCTATGGAGCACTGAAGGCCAGATAGTATAGTTTTACAATCAAGTTTAGTTAGTTAGGGGATAAGATCTTTTTAGACCAAGATAAAAGAGTTAAGTTATTAGAGTTGAGATAGGATAGGGTAGATATTGCATTTCATTCAGAAATTTAGACCCAACAAAACAGGAAAGATGTTACTTCAAGTTGGACAAATACAAATAGCCAAACCAATATGAATGCAACATTTATAGAACTCATGATTGTCACATGGTTCTCTCTGCTGTATGTAGTTGATTTTATATATGTGCAATAAAATAAATGTATAAAAATAAATTAAATTTGAACTTTAATTTCTTTTTTTTTTTACTTTGACAGATAACAATGTGGATTACTGTGCTCCTAACCAAGTCAAAACTTTGACAGGAGCTGTGACTCATTTTCTTTATCATTAGTCACTTGACAAGAGAGGGCAAGGAAGTGGCTACGAAAGACAAGAATCTCCTCTTGTATCTCCACAATGGCTCCATGCGCCAGGCTGCAGCCCCTTCACAGCAAGCTCTTTAAAGTGGAACGACCTCCCCGGTCCCAAGGCCATATTCCAACACAAAGTTAAAGTGTGGAAAACAGAGAAGCATGTGAATAAACACTTGTCCAAAGGGGGATGAAGATGGCCAGATGGCACCTGAAAATGCTCATTAGTCACCAGGGGAATGCAGTGCAAAACCTCAGGGAAACGCCTGCTCACATCCGCTAGAGTGCTTAGGAAACTATGTGTTAACTAAGGGGATCATCAGGTTTTTTTCAGAAACTGAAACAGAACCCCTGCATATTGCTAAGTCAATGTTATCCAGTGGTGTGTGTCAAAGCAACCCAACGGCGTGTGTATATAAAATGATGGAATTGTTGCAGAAGGTCATTTGGCAGTTGTTCAACAAGTTAAACGTACAACTACTATATGATCCAGAAATTCCAGTCATACGTATATTCCCAAGGGAAACTGGAAAATAGACATTCAAATATCTACACATGAAGTATTCATAAGAGATGTTATACGTAATAGTAAAAAAATGTCTAATGCTTATCAACTGCAAAAGATTAAAGCTGATATATGGTATATCTACACAGACAGAATATTATTTAGCCATAAAAAAGAATTAAGTCCTGAATCATGCTGCAATAGTGTCAAAGCTTTGAAGGGTCTTTCTTGGTTAGAGAAGACAGTTATAAAAGATCACATGTGCCAGGTATGGTGGTGCTTGGCTTTAATGCCAGCAATTGGAAGGCAGAGGTAGACATATTTCTGTGAGTTTGTGGCCAGCCTCATCAGCCTCATCCATAGTGAGTTTTAGGGCAGCCATAGATAGTCAGACCCTGCCTCAAATATATATATGAAGAAGGAGTAGAAAGTGATTAGATATAGAATTTTCCTTTTTGTGTGATGAAAATCTTGCAATTAATTAGAGGCAACAGTTCCAAATCTCTTGAGTGTACTAAATGCCACTGGGTTGTATATGGGTTGAGTGAAACCCTGAGAGATGTGTGTTGTTGACATGGTGCTGCCATGCCAGGGACCACGATGCCTGAGGGTGGCGAAGCCTTCCTCAGGTGAGGCTCAGAGGATGACTGCAAAGCCTCCCTTTGCTCTGAATACACATATTGACTGTGTGCTAACAATGCCCCCATAGCTTTCTCCCCTACCACATTAGCACCCTGAAGACTGCTTTCCTACAGAGACTGCCCCCACCCGCATTAGCTAAGCCTAGCTCCTTGATCCAGCTGTATGTAATTACCCTACATTCTCGTTTACCTGTATGTAATAACCTGCCTCTCTGTTCGACTGTATACAGTAAACACTCTGAGCTTGCGGGACACTGAGGCTTCTCCATCAGAGACAGACTACCCAATCCAGGTTTTGTGTGTGTGTGTGTGTGTGTGTGTGTGTGTGTGTGTGTGTGTGTGTGTGTGTGTGTGTG
>OU015746.1:130031134-130060715 GCA_907169655.1 Acomys percivali | reverse complement strand
GGAGTCTAAGATGTGTTGGGCACCAGAATAGGAGAACGTCAGAAAATCCACATCCGTAGTGCTTGGGGGTAAAAGGTGTAGAAATGACACCAATCTCCGTGTTAGAGAGGTTAGGGTGACTCACTAACAAAGCAAGGACCAAGGCAAGCCATACAAGATCCCCTTGGCTTCTAGCATCATGAAGACAGAGATTACTCCTCCATGTACTTGTAAAACTGAGCCTGGTGGACAAGGGCTACCCAAGCCTTCTCAGAGCAGGATCTGAGGCTTAAGACTCACCAAAGATTATTCTATGTGCAAGGAATCCTGTCTGCAGCCATCTTAGGAGACTGCCGATCCCACCCTCTATCATCCTCCTTTCTAGATATTATCTTCTGACCTTATCTGTTGCAAGATACCTCATATTCTATCCTTTTCTTTCAGAGGAGATCATTGGGGGCCATGAGGCCAGGCCCCACTCCTGCCCCTACATGGCGTTTATTGAGTCTGTGGATATTGATGGGAATGGGAGTCACTGCGGAGGCTTCCTGATTCGATACAACTTTGTGCTGACAGCTGCTCACTGCAGGGGAAGGTGAGGGGAAGCAGATCGCCCACAGTTTCTGAGACCCCCACACAGGAGCTTCTGTCCTTTACTGTGGCTGCTCCCCTGAGAGCTCACTAGAAGGCAGGACTGTGAAAATGGAAGTCTGATATATATGGCATCAGAGGGTGAGAGGGCAGAGCCAGCAGCACACTTGAGGTGAAATCAACTGCATTGGCCCAATTACAGCAGTGGTTGAGGTTAAATGTTTACCTTAAATCTCAAAGCAAGTTTTGGAATACCTCCTAGAGGCAAGAGGGAACCTCCAGGACTCTCAGGGCCTCGAGAAACAGAGAGCAGTTGGTCACATATTGAGGCCGTCTTCTGTCCTCAAGTCCCCTCAGCTAGAGCCCCATCCTGTCTTTCACAGCACCTGGACTACATCCCCCCTGACTGCACATCTCTCAAGTTCTTTCTGTCCCTGCACAGCTCACAGAAAGTCACCCTGGGGGCCTACAATATTAAGATACAGCTTGTCTACCCTGCCTGGGTGCATCCTCTCTGACTGCACATCTCTCATGTCCACTCTGCTCTCTGCACAGATCAATGACAGTCACGCTGGGGGCCCACAACATCACGGCACAGGAGCCAACCCAGCAGATCATCCGTGTGACAAAAGCCATTCCCCACCCAGACTATAATCCTAAGGAGGACTCCAATGACATCATGCTGTTAAAGGTGAGACCCCCCTCCCTTCCCACCCACACACCTCCACTCCTCCTCACTCTCCCCCCTGCTGCCTGTGTTCTTCCTGGTGCAGTTCTTCCCATCCCATCCTGCTCTCATCCTGCTTCTTCCCTCCCTTCCATCCTGGCCTTTGTGTGACCCAGGGCAGCAGGGTCCTGGCTGAGCTGGTTTCTCCTGTCTCTTCCCCATCAGCTGGAGAGAAGGGCCAGGAGGACTAGAGCTGTGAGGCTCCTCAACCTGCCCACACACAATATCCATGCGAAGACCGGGGATGTGTGCCATGTGGCTGGCTGGGGGTCAAAATCCTTTAAGAGCTTTTCCGTAACTGACCTCCTTCAAGAGGCTGAACTGATCATCGAGCGGGATGAGGAATGCAAAAAATGCTTCCGTCACTATTCCGACACCACACAGATATGTGCTGGAGACCCGAAAAAAGAACAGCTTGCTTTCATGGTGAGGCACAAACATTTAACAGACAAGACACAGGGAGAGAGGAACCTGAGAGAGGCCTGCCAGTGAGACTGGCCAGACCCTCAAGCCTCAGAGCAGAGAAGGCACAGCCCAAGAGTGCACTTATTAGTCCCTTGTGTGGAGGTAGCAAGAATGAGAGATGGGGAAACTTCAGTCATCCCCAAAATGCATCAATTATCCCAGAGAATCCCTGAGGACTTCAGGGAAAGCATTGGACTGAGCTGGTAGGAAAAGTCGGGCTTCCCTGGAGCTCTGGCCCTGAGGAAAGTTGGAAAGCCTGTCCTGGTCCTGATCTGTTAGCTTTGCCAGGAGGAGGGAAAGAGGGCAGAGACAGAGGGAACCAGACTCAGTTCTTCCTTTCTCTGCCCACAGGGTGACTCTGGGGGACCCCTCGTGTGTGACAACAGAGCTCTTGGGGTTGTATCCTATGCAAAATCCAAGAAGATCTCTCCAGTAGTGTTTACTAAGGTTGCACACTTCCTGCCTTGGATAAACAGAAACACGAATCTCTCCTAACAGGTGTTAAACCATATGTGCCTGACCATCTTGTCTGTGTTCAGATAAGAACTGTATGTAGTGAACAGCAAAGGCTGAAACTTCATAATAAATGATCCCCTAAGTGCATATACCTGAAGTTTGTTGTTGGTTGAGCCACTTTAATTTTTGTGCACCTCGCTGGTCCAGGCAGCCATGTCCTGTCAGTTCTGAGCTTTGTTTCCTCCTCCTTTCCCAGACCCTCCCCTCACTGGAACTTTAGGCCATAAAATTCCCACATATTTATCACCCCTACACTGTGGGAGTAGAGGATTGTTTCTTTTTTTTTTTTTTTAATTTTTGATATAGGATCTCACTGTATAGATATGGCTGGCCTGGAATTTACTATGGAAACCATCCTGGACTTAAACTCACAGAGATCTGCCCCTCTCTCCTTTGCCAGTGCTGGGATTAAAGTTGTCTGCCAGGACATCCAACCATACACATATTTTAATTCTCAACTCTCCAAGGCTGGCTTTCTTACAATACAGCCATTAGGAGGCTACAGCACTGCAGAGGTACCATACACTCAGTCACTCTTATTCATACAGGAAATGAATCTTCCTGGGCCTAGGACATTCTTGTCATCTCTAACCCACTCTCATCAGCACCCAACATTTAGAAAAGAGCCGAACAAGGCTTTGAGGCAAAGGATGAGTTCTCTGTGGAAATCCAGTAGGCTGTGGGCAGGGCCACCCATTCAGTATCCTATGCCAGGACCTTCTGGTCTCTAGCAGGGCAGGCTATTCTCGTCACCTGAACTGTCAGCAGTCTAGAAGGCTGATATGTGCCTCCGATGGCCACAGGATCACATCAGTCCTATTTCCCAGCCAAGCACAAAGCTCAGTCCACTTCTGTAACCCTTCTGGCCTCCCAGGGTTTGCCTTCTGACTTCCTCCAGCCCCACCTCCCACAGGCCGGATTTCATCCAGCCTTTCACTCCTCTACCTATCCATTCCGAACATTGTGGACTCTCCTCTTCCTCATATTCCAGCTAGACTTGCTGTCAGTCACCTGATGTTCACGCCTTCCACCTAGGATGACTGAGTTCTCTTCCAACTCAAGTCTTCCATGGAAAGAGAAGCTCAGCAATGACCTCCAGTCTCTCAACAAACCTGGCTCAGCCTGAAATCTGGGCTCCCCCTCCTGGTCAGCGGGTATATGGCAGTTTGTGAACCTTTGGCATCTAAGTGATGCTAGTATCTTTTGACATCATCAACTAACACATGTCGGTCTCTGGCTTTGTATCAGGTACTTGATAGACTCCTTCTTCACTCTAACCCTTTTGTTTCCCTGGACAGGTCAGTATTGATCTATATTTGGAATTCACATAAAATGTTTTAAAAATGATTAAGTTGGGAGCACAGCCAGCATGCTGCCCCCTGAGCCTCATTGCCCACACTCCTGGGGAGGCCTACAGGGCCCCAGGAACATCCAGGTTAGATATCGCCACCAATTCCTGACAGTCTCCTTCCTGTTGGTTCCATCTGAGGACAGACATCACACTGTCTCTCAAGACCTATCAGCTACCTTCCCGAGGATGTCTGCAGAGCCCCCAGAAACATCTAGTTTATATATCTCCTTGCCTGCCTGGTCCTCCTCGGCCATAGGGAGCAGAGATGAGCTGTGTTCTGTCTCTTGAGGTCTATTGTTAGGCTCCCTTCATGAGGAGGCTTACAGGACTCTAGGAATAGCCAGCAGAGGTGAGCCACAGGCTGTTCCCTGAACCGCATTGTGAGGACCAAGGCTCTGTCTTCCTCCTGAGTCCTGCCATCATGAAGAACATCCATTCCACTCTGGGTACAACCAGATGTCTAATGGTCAGCATAAAACACAATCAACAAGAGCCAGAGCGCCAGAGGCCAGCTATCCTATTACAATAAGCCCTGGATTTCCTAACAAAGACAAAGAACAAAAGATGATCTTCAATCCTACCTTATAAAGATGATAGAAGCTTTTAAAGAGGCAGAGAATGAACCCATTAAAGAAATATAGGAAAATACAATCAATGAAGCAAAGGAAATAGAATAAATAAAGGAAACACAAACTGAGTGAATCCTGGAGATGGAAAACCAGGGAAGAGATCAGGAACTACAGACACAAGATCATCAACAGAATAGAAGAGATGGAAGAGAGAATCTCAGGCATAGATGATACAATTGAAGAAATTGATGTATTGGTCAAATAAAATGTTAAGTCTAAAAAGTTCCTGACACAAACATCCAGAAATCTGGGACACTATGAAGAAGCCAAACCTAAGAATAATAGTAATAGGAGGAGAAGGAGAAGATGAAAAAGAGGAAGAAAAAGAAGAAGAAGGAGAAGAAGGAGAAAGAGAAGATCTTCAGCTCCAGGTTCCAGAAAATATTTTTTTTTAAATTGTAGAAATTAACTTCCCCAATCTAAAGAAAGAGATGTCTATAAATATATAAGAAGCCTACAAAACACCAAATAGATTAGAGCAATAAAGAAAATATCCCAGCACAAAATAATCAAAACACTAAATGTACTGAACAAAGAAGGAATATTAAAATTGCAAGGGAAAAAGGACTAAGAAGCATGTAAAAGCAGACATATCATAATTACACCTGACTTCCCAACAGAGATTCGGAAAGTCACAAGGGCTTGAGCAGATATACTGTAGACTTTAAGAGACCACAGATGTCAGTTCAGACCACTATACTCAGCACAACTTTTAATCATCATAGATGGAAAAAACAAGATATTCCATGACAAAACCAAATGTAAACAATATTTGTCTATAAATCCAGGCCCACAGAAGATACTAGAAGGAAAACTCCAACCCAAGAAGGTTAACTATACCCAAGAAAACATGAGAAATAAATTACCCCATACCTGCAGATCCAAGAGAACGGACAGATGCTCTCGCGCACGCTCACGCACACACACACACACACACAACCCATAAATGTAATCCACCGTATAAACAAACTGAAATACAAAAACCACATTAACTTTGCATTAGATGCTAAAAAATCTTTGACAAAATCCAATACTCCTGCACGTTAAAACTCTTTGAGAGACCAGAGATACAATGTGCATGACTAAACTCAATAATTCCAGTACAACAAGCCTATAGGCAACATCAATTTAAATGGGGGAGAAACTTAAAGCATTTCCTTTCAAATCTTGGACAAAACAAGTGTTTGAAGTTCTAGCTAGAGCAATAAGACAACTAAAGGAGATTAAGGGGGATATGAATTGGGAAGAAAGAAGTTAAATTTTCAGTATTTGAAGATGATATGATAGTATACATAAATGAGCCCCAAATTTCTACCAGAGACCTCCTACTGCTGATAAACACCTTCAGCAAAATGGCTTGAATCAAAATTATCCCAAAAAATCAGTATCCCTCCTTTAGATTAGTGATTAATGGGCTGAGAAAGAAATTAGGGCAACAACATTCTTCACAATAGCCACGAACAATATAATAAATCTTTGTGTGACTTTAGCCAAGCAAGTGAAAGACCTGAATGACAAGAACTTCAGGTCTTTGAAGAAGATATCAGAAGATGGAAAGATCGCCCATGCTCATGGATCTGTAGAATCAACATAGTAAAAGTGGTCATTTTACCAAAAGCAATCTATGGATTCAACGTAATTTCCATAAAAATTCCAACAAAATTTCTTACAGACTTTAAAAGAGCAATTCTCAACTTCAAATGGGAAGGCCGAAAACACAGGATAGCTATAGCAATCCTGCACAGTAAAAAATTTCAGGAGGTATCACCATCCTTCATTTAAAGCTGTACTACAGAGCAACAGTAATACAAACCACATGCTGTTGGCATAAACACAGACAGACTGATCAATGGAATCAAATTGAAAGTACAGAAATAAAACCACACTCCTAAAGACACTTGGATTTTGACAAAGAAACCAAAACCATACAATGGAAAAAAAGAAAGCATCTTTAAAAAATGGTCCTGTTATAACTGGGTGTCTACATGTGGAAAAATGCAAATAGATCTGTATTGCAAAACTAAAGAGCAAATGGATCACGTCTTCAACATAAAACCAGATACACTATATCTAATAGAAGAGAAGGTAGGGGATGGCCTTGAACGCATTGGTACAGGAGAACACTTTCTGGACAGAACACCAACAATCTAGGCCCTAAGAGCAACAATTAACAAATGAGACCTCATGAAACTGAAAAGTTTCTGTAAAAAAACAAACAAACAAACAAACAAACCACTGTCAATAGGACAAAAATGGCAGCCTACCAAATGGGGAAAGATGTTCACCAACCCTCCATTTGACAGATGGCTGATATCCAATATATATATATTTCAAGAAATTAAATACCAACAAACCAAATAACCTAATTTAAAAATGAGGTACAGAGCTAAATGGAAAATTCTCAACAGTGGAATCTCTAATGGCCAAGAGGCACTTAATGTTCAATGTCCTTAGTCATTAGTGAAATACAAATCAAAATGACTCTGAGATTCTGTCTTACACAAACTTGTACAACCACTTTAGAAATCAATCTGGTAGTGTCTCAGAAAATTAGGAATAATTCTATCACAGGACTCAGCTACACCACTCCTGGGCATATACAGAAAAGATGCTCCACCATACCACAAGAACATTAGCTCAACTGTGTTCCTAGCTGCTTTATTTGTAATAGGCAGAAGCTTGAAACATCCTACATGTCCCTTAACCAAAGAATTGAAAGAGAAAATGTGGTATATTTATACAATGGAATACTACTCAGGTATTAAAAACAAATATGTCATGCAATTTGGAGGCAAATGGGTGGAACTAGAAAATATTATCCTGAGTTAGGTAACTCAGACCCAGAAAGATTAACATGTCATGTACTCACTTATAAAAGGATATTGACCATAAAGTATGTGATACCAGTGCTACAGTCCACAGACCCAAAGAAACTAATAAGGAAGACCCAAAAATGGCTGCTTGAATATAACTAGAAGAGGAAATAAAATAGACCCTGGAAATGGAGGGAGGGAAGGAGCTGGGAGCGAGGGTGGTTTGTGATGAAAATGAGGGTGGAGAACAGGTGTGGGGAGAAAGGAGGGTTCAGAGGAGAACTTGGAGAGATAATAAAAAGATGAGAGGGCATCTCTGTGACAGCGGAGGTTCCTAGGAATCTATGGGGATAATCCTTGGTGAGACTCCAAGCAGTGGGAGATATGGAGCCTGAAGTCGCCACCTCCTCTAGCCAGGTTGGACTTCCATTGGAGGAATGGGGACACCCAAAATTTGTCTTGCCTACAAGAAGTTTAGAGATAAAGACGGAACAGATATTGAGGGAATGGCCAAGCAATGACTGGCTCAACTTGATCTACCTCAAGGGAGAGAGCCAGCCACTGACAATATTAATGATACTCTGCTATGCTTGCAGACAGGAGCCTAGCATAACTGACTTCTGAGAGGCTTCACCCAGTAGCTGATGAAAACAGATGCAGAGACTCAAAGCCAACCATTAGACAATGCTCAGGGAGTCTTGTGGAAGAGTGTGAGGAACAATTGAGGGGTCAGAAAGGTCAAGGACGCCATAAGAAGACCTACAGGGTCAACTATGCTGGGCCCACGGGACCTCACAGAGACTGAACTACTGACCAAAGAGCATGCATGGGCTGGACCTAGTTCCTTTACACACATATAGCAGATGTACAGCTTACATTGGGGGTAGGATCTATCTCTGGCTCTGTTGCCTGGCTTTGAATCCCTTTGCTCTAGCTAGGCTGCCTTGTCTGGCCTAAGTGGGAAAGGATGCTCTTAGTCCTTCTGCAAAGTGATGTGCCAGGGTGAGTTGATACCTATTGAAGGGGGAGGTTAACCTTCTCTGAGGAGAAGGGAGTATGGAATAGAGCAGGAGGTGTGACATGGGACTGGGAGGAATGGGGGGGGGGAGGCCGTAAAGTGATTAAATAAATAAATTAATGAAGAAAAATTATTAAATTCGCTATATTATAACAGTGTCAGGTACATATCTGATTTGGATCAGAATGCAGTGTGTGAAAGTAGGAGAAAGTTGGAAAACCTTCAACCCTGTGGTTTTCAATGTCCTCATGTGGAGCTCTCACAGAAAGAGATGAGCAGGAGAAAGACAAACAGAGAGACTTTAGCTTGCTTGATAGTCAAAGCATAGACCACGATACGCCAACTGTGTTATAAAACAGTATATGTTGACCATGTGACCATGTTTAAGTCACTCACACAGCACCACTGGTTTATTATACTTTTCCTTCTCTTATGTTACATCCTAACCATAGTTTCTCCTCCCTCCAATTCTCCCAGTGCCTCCCCCAACACTCTTCTCCCCCAGATCCCACTTCTCCCCTCTTTCTCTTCAGAAAAGGGCAGGCTTCCTAAGCATTTCAATTGAACACAGATTAACAAGTTACAATAAGACTGGGCACAGACCTTCTTATCAAACCTCAGTGAGGCAACCTAGTAGGAAGGAAAAAATTCCAAGAGTAGGTGAAAGAGTCAGAGACATGTCCATTTCCTCTGTTGGAAGTCCTACAAGTACACCAAGCTACACATACATAACAAATGTGCAGGTGACCGGGCTCAGACCCATACAAGCTCCGTGATTGACATTTCAGTCTCTGTGAGCCCCTATAAGGCCTGCTTAGTTAATTCTGAGGGCCTCATTCCCCTAGTGTCCTTTACACTTTGCTCCTAAAATCCTTCATCCTCCCTTCAAATGAGATTCCTCCAGCTCCGCCTAATGTTTGGCTGTGGGTCTTTGCAGCTGCTCCCATCAGTTGCTGGATGACGCCTCTGATAACATTTGCTCTTGGCACCCATCTGTGAGTTTAGCAGAACACCTCTAGGAATCATTTCACTGACATCTCTTCTTATGGCCAGTCATGTTTGCTTCTCTTTGTTCTCTGGGCTACCAAGTCTCTGGTTCCTGACCATCTAGGCAGTACCAGGCATGGGATCCTTTTGTGGTATGAGCCTCACGTTGGAGCATTCATTGGTTGGTCACTCCACAAGTGCTTTACCCCAGCACATCTTGTAGACAGGGCAAATTGTAGGTCAAAGGTTTTGTGGCTGGGTTGGTGTCCCGGTCACACCACTGGAAGTCTTGCCTGGTTACAGGAGATGCAAGTTCAGGTTTAGTATCCCCAAGTACTTGATTCTTCCCTAGGGTCACCCTTATGACAAACAAATCTACTATGAACAGAGTTGAGTAAGTTTCCTTTTGGTAGGATGGGGCACCATTTGTGTCTATACCCAGGACTGGTTACCTGGGCCTTGAGTTAGACTGATTTCCAATTTTCCAAGAAAGCACTATATTAATTTTCATATTGGTTGTACAAAATTTCACTTCCACCAGCAATGGAGGAATGTTCCCCTTTCTCCACATCCTTGGTAGCATGTGCTGTCACTTTAGTTTTTGATCTAAGCCATTCTGACAAGAGTAAGATGGAGTCTCAGAGTATTGATTTACATTTTGCAGATAGCTGAGGATGTTGAACCTTAGTTTTTAAAAATAATTTTAATATATTATAATTTATTCGGGTTATATCCTGAATGTTATCACCTTGCTTTTATCTTCCCATTCCCACCATCCCTCCCTCCCTCTTCTGCCCTATTCCCTCTCAGACAGAAGAGGACCTCCTCCTACACCATATGGCTATACCATATCAGGTCTCATCCAGATAGCCTGTTTCCCTTCCTCTTTGTGCCACCAGTCCTACCCACCAAGGGGAAGTGATCAAATAGGGAGCACCAGAGTTCATGTCAGAGGCAGTCACCGCTTCCCTACAACTGTGGAGAATGAGCTCTTCATTGGCTAGCCCTGAACATTGAGTCTGGGTTTACTGCATGCATTGTCCTTGGTTGGTGCAATAGTTTCTGCAGCGCCCCTGTGTCCAGATCCTCCAGCCTTGATGATCTTGTGGGGCTTCTGAATCCTCTGGGTCCTTCCATCCTCCCATTCTTCCATACATTCAGAGTTTCCTCAGGAGTCCAGCAGTGAGTTCCAGCATCTATCCTGAGCTCTCTCTGGGTGAAGTCTTTCAGAGGACATCTATTTTGGGCTGTTATCCACTTATAAGTGTATATATACCATGCTTGTTTTTCTGGGTCTGGGAAACATCACTCAGGATGATCATTTCTTTTTTTTTGTTTTTTTTGTTTGTTTTTGTTCTTTTGGTTTTTTGACACAGAGTTTTTCTTTGTAGCTTTCGCTGTCCTGGACTAACTTTGTAGACCAGGCTGGCCTCGAACTCACAGTGATCTGTCTGCCTCTTCCTCCCAAGTGCTGTGATTAAAAGGATGATCATTTCTAGTTCCATCCATTTTCCTGCAAATTTCAGGATTTCCTTATTTTTAATAGCTAAGTAATATTCAATTGTGTAAAAGTACCACAGTTTCTTATTCCATTCTTCAGTTGAGGGACATCTAGATTGTTTCCAGATACTGGCTATTATGAATAAAACTGCTATGAACACAGTTGAGCAAATGTATATTGGATCATCTTTTGAGTATATAGGCAGGAGTGGTATAGCTGGGTCTTGAGGTATCACTATCCCCAAATTTCTGAGAAAGTGCCAGATTGATTTCTAAGGTAGTTATACAAGTTTGCACTCCCATCAGCAATGGAGGAGTGTCCCTCTTTCTCCACATCCTGGTCAGCATGTACTGTCACTTGAGTTTCTGATCTAAGCCATTTTGACTGGTGTATGATGGAATCTCGGAGTTGTTTTGATTTATATTTCCCTCACTGAGCATTTCTTTAGGTGATTCTCAGCCATTCTATATTTCTCTGTTGAGAATTTTCTGTTTAGCTCTGTACCCCATTTTTAATTGATTTGGTTTGGTGGTATTTAATTTCTTGAGTTCTTTATATGTTTTGGATATTAGCCCTTTGTCAGATATAAGGTTACTGGAGATCTTTTTCTTTGCTTTCCAGAAGCTTATAAGTTTCATGAGATCCCATTTCTTAATTGTTGATCTCAGAGCATGAGCTATTGGTGTTTTGTTCAAGAAGTTGTCTCCTATGTCAATGAGTTCTAGGCTCTTCACCACTTTTTCTTCTAACTGATTTAGTGTGTCTGGTTTTATGTTGAGATCTTTTATCCACTTGGACTTTAGGTTTCTGCAGGGTAATAAATATGGATCTACTTGCATTTTTCTATATGTAGCCATCCAGTTAGACCAGCATCATTTGTTGAAGGTGCTATCTTTTTTCCATTGAATAGATTTGGCTCCTTTGTCACAAATCAAGTGTCTATATGTGTGTGGATTCATTTCTGGGTCTTTGATTTGATTCCATTGATCAACCAGCCTATTGTTGTGCCAGTACCATGCTGTTTTAATTACTATTGCTCTATACTACAGGTTGAGATTAGGTATGGAGATTCCTCCGGAGAATCATTTATTGTACAAGCTTGTTTTAGCTATTTTGGGTTTTTTGTTTTTCCATATGAAGTTCAGAATTGATTTTTCAATGTCTTTAAAAAATGTGTAGGTATTTTGATAGGGATTGCATTGAATCTGCAAATTGCTTTTGGTAAGATGGCCATTTTTACTATTTCTCCCAATCCACAAAAAAGGGAGATACTTCCATCTTCTGATATCATCTTCAATCTCTTTCTTCAGAAATTTAAAGTTTTTTTTCAAACAAGTCCTTCACTTGCTTGGTTAGAGTTACTCCTAGATATTTTATATTGCTTATGGATATCATGAAGGATGTAGTTTTCCCAATTTATTCCTCTGCATGATGTCATTTATATATAGGAAGGCTTCTGACTTTTTTGAGTTAATTTTGTATCCAGACAATTTGTTGCAGGTGTTTATCAGCTGTAGAAGTTCTCTGGTGGAATTTTGGGGGTCATTTATGTATACTATCATATAATCTGCAAATAGGGACAATTTGACTTCCTCCTTTCCCCTTTGCATCCTCTTTATCTACTTTTGTTGTCTTATTGCTCTGGCTAGAACTTCAAGAACTATATTGAAGAGATATGGAGATAGTGGGCAGCCTTGTCTAGTGTCTGATTTTAGAGGAATTTCCTTGAGTATTTCTCCAATTATTTGATGTTGGCTATTAGCTTGCTGTATATAGCCTTTATTATGTTTAGGTATGTGGCTTGTATCCCTAATTTCTCCAAAACTTTAAACATGAATGGGTGTTGGATTTTGTCAAATGCTTTTTCTGCATCTAAGGAGATGATCATGTGGTTTTTCTCTTTCAGTTTGTTTATATTGTGTATTACATTGATGGATTTCTGTACACTAAACCTATATTTAATGAATGAATGCCTACTTGGTTATGGTGAATGATATCTTTGATATGTTCTTGTATTTGTTTTGTGGGTATTCTATTGAGTATTTTTCCATCTATATTTATATGAGAAATTTATCTGAAACTCTCCTTTTTTGTTGGGTCTTTCTGAAGTTTAGGTATCAATGTGACTGTGGCCTCATAGAAAGAATTTGGTAATGTTCCATCCATTTCTATCTTTTGGAGTAGCTTGAAGAGTGTCATTATTAGCTCCTCTTTGAAGGTCTGGTAGAGTTCTGCACTAAAACCATCTGGCCATGGCCTTTTTGGTTGGGAAGCTATCAATATTCCCTCTATTTATAAAGCAGAAATAAGGCTATTTAATTTGTTTATCTGACATTGTTTCAATTTTGGCAAGTGAAATCAGTCAAGAAAATTGTCCATTTCCTTTAGATTTTGAAATTTTGTGGCATGTATGCTTTGGAGTAGGATCTTATGATTCTTTGTATTTCTTCAGTGGCTGTTGTTATGTCTCCTTTTTCATTTCTGATTTTGTTGATTTGGATAGTATCTCTCTGTCTTTTAGTTAGTTTGTCTACCTTGTTGAATTTTTCAAAGAACCAGATCCTGGCTCTGTTGATTCCTTGAATTGTTCTCTTTGTTTATAATTTATTGATTTCAGCCCTGTGTTTGATTATTTCCAGACATCTACTCCTCTTGGGTGTTTCTGCTTCCTTTTTCTGTAGGGCTTCCAGATGTGTTGTTAATTTGCTTATGTGGGATGTTTTATTTATAATGGCACTTAGTGCTAAGAATTTTCCCCTTAGCATTGCTTTCAGTGTCCCACAAATTTGGGTATATTGTTCCTTCATTTTCATTGAATTTCAGGAAGTCCTTAATTTCTTTCTTTCTTTCTTTCTTCCTTGACCCAGGTGTCATTAAGTAGAGAGTTATTTAGTTTCCATGTGTATGTAAGTTTTTTTTTTGTATTCTCAAATATATTTGGGGAACAATTTGTATGTAATTTTTACCAAAATTGTTAAGGGGCTTGGAACTATTAATCTTTTATCCAGAACATGCCTAATACAGCACTTAATTGTGCAAATTGCCAATGGGTCAGTGAACTAACAGCTTTCCAAGTAATTTACTTAAAATATTAATCAAATAAAAACTTACTTATTCAAAGAGGCAGGAAATTTGGCTAGGCACAGAATCCCATAAACGGTCTGTATCTTAACCTTAAGATCTGCTGCCCTTCTATCCAGGTCGAAATGCTGCAAAGCAAACATTACGCAATATTTCTGCTTTTGTTGAAGTCCTTCCTTAGACCATGGTGATATGATAGGATACAAGGTATTATTTCAGTGTTGTATCTGTTGAGGCTTGCTTTGTGACCTACCAGGTGATCAGGTTCCATGGGGTGCTGAGAAGAAAGTACAATCCTTTTTATTTGAGTGAAAAGTTCTGTAGATATCTGTTAGATCCATTTGATTCATGACATTGGTGAGTGTAGTTATTTCTTGGTTTAGTTTCTGTTTCAATGACCTATCCTTTGATAAAAGTGTGGTGTTGATGTCTCCCACTATTAATGTGAGAGGATCAATGTGTGGTTTAAGCTTTGTTAATAGTTCTTTTACAAATTGGGTGCCCTTGTATTTGGAACATAGATGTTGAGAATTGTGATGTCATCTTGGTTGACTTTACCTTTGATGACTATGAAGTGTCCTTCCTCATCCCTTTTGATTAATTTTGGTTAAAATCTATTTTATTAGATATTAAAATGGCTACACCAGCTTGCTTCTTGTGACTGTTTGCTTGGAGTATCTTTTTCCAACCTTTTACCTTGAGGTAATATCTATCCTTTTTTTTTATTAATTTATTAATTTATTCATATTACATCTCAATTGTTAGCCCATCCCTTGTATCCTCCCTTTCTTTCCTCCCTCCCGTTTCCCCCTCTACTCCCTTCCCCTATGTCTGTGACTGAGGGGGACCTCCTCCCCCTGTATATGCTCCTAGGGTATCAAGTCTCTTCTTGGTGACTTATTATCTTTCCTCTGAGTGCCACCAGGCCTCCCCATCCAAGGGACATGGTCCGATATGGGGCACCAGAGTTTGTGTGAAAGTCAGATCCCCTTCTCCACTTAACGGTGGAGAATGTCCTGTCCATCGGCCAGACTGGGTAGGGGTTCGAAATTTACTGCTATATTTTCCTTGGCTGGTGCCATAGTTTGAGGAGGACTAGAGGGCCCAGACCTGCCTGTATTTTTCCAGGACCCACTGGATCCTTCTATTTCCTCATTCTTCCAGGCTTCTCACCCCTAAAGTCTCAATAGGATTTTCTCCCCTCTGACCCACTTTCTTGGTAGGTAAAGTTTATCATGGGGGCGTACCCCTTGGCCTAGTGTCTCGATATAAGTGAGTATATACCATTTGACTCTTTTTGCTTCTGGGTGAACTCGCTCATTATGATAATTTCTAGTTCAATCCATAGGTCCACAAATTTCGGAAATTCCTTGTTTTTAATAGCTGAGTAGTATTCCATAGTGTAAATATACCACAGTTTCTTTATCCATTCTTCTACTGATGGACACGTAGGTTGTTTCCATGTTCTGGCTATTATGAATAAGGCAGCTATGAACATGGTTGAGCATATGTCCCTGTTGTGTGGTAGTGCATCTTCTGGGTATATTCCAAGGAGTGGAATAGCTGGGTCTTGAGGAAGCCCTATTCCCATTTTTCTGAGAAAGCACCAGATAGATTTCCAAAGTGGTTGTATTAGTTTGCATTCCCACCAGCAATGAAGGAGTGTTCCTCTCTCTCCACATCCTCACCAGCATGTGGTGTCAGTTGAATTATTGATCTTAGCCATTCTGATGGGTGTAAGATGGAATCTCAGTGTCGTTTTGATTTGCATTTCTCTGATGACTAAGGAGGTCGAGCATTTCTTTGAGTGTTTCTCCACCATTTGATGTTCCTCTATTGAGAATTCTCTGTTTAGTTCTGAGCCCCATTTCTCTATTGGGTTATTTGGTTTGGTAGTGTTTAATTTCTTGAGTTCTTCATATATTTTGGATATTAGACCTTTGTCAGATGAAGGGTTGGTGAAGATCTTTTCCCAATCTGTAGGCTGTCGCTTTGTTCTCTTGACAGTGTCACCTGCCTTACAGAAGCTTCTCAGCCTCATGAGGTCCCATTTATTAATTGTTGATGCTAAGGCCTGGGCTGTTGGTGTTCTATTCAGGAAGTTGTCTCCTGTACCTATGTGTTCCAGACTCTTCCCCACTTTTTCCTCTAATTGGGTTAATGTCTCTGGTTTTAGGTTGAGGTCTTTAATCCACTTGGACTTGATTTTTGTGCATGGTGACAAATAGGGGTCTAATTGCATTTTTCTACATGTAGACATCCAGTTACACCAGCACCATTTGTTGAAGATGCTGTCGTTTTTCCATTGAACGGATTTGGCTTCTTTGTCAAAAATCAAGTGACCAAATGTGTGCGGATTCATCTCTGGGTCTTCAGTTCGATTCCATTGATCCACTAGCCTATTGCTGTGCCAGTACCATGCTGTTTTAATTACTGTTGCTCTATAGTACAGCTTGAGATCAGGTATGGAGATTCCTCCAGAGGATTTTTTATTGTATAGGATTGTTTTTGCTATTCTGGGCTTTTTGTTTCTCCATATGAAGTTGAGAATTGTTCTTTCAATATCTTCAAAATATTTTGTAGGTATTCTGATAGGGATTGCATTGAATCTGTAAATTGCTTTTGGTAAAATGGCCATTTTTACTATGTTAATTCTCCCGATCCACGAACAAGGTAGATCCCACCATCTTCTGATGTCATTTTCAATCTCTTTCTTCAGAGATTTAAAGTTTTTTTCAAATAAGTCCTTCACTTGCTTGGTTAGGGTTATTCCTAGGTATTTTATATTGCTTTTGGCTATCGTGAAGGGAGTAGTTTTCCTAATTTCTTCCTCTGCCTGTTTGTCATTTGTATATAGGAAAGCTACTGACTTTTTTGAGTTTATTTTGTATCCTGCCAATTTGCTGAAGGTGTTTATCAGCTGTAGGAGTTCTCTGGTGGAATTTTGGGGGTCACTTATATACACTATCATATCATCTGCAAATAGGGATAATTTGACTTCTTCCTTTCCCATTTGGATACCCTTGATCTCCTTTTGATGTCTTATTGCTCTGGCTAGAACTTCAAGAACTATATTGAAGAGGTATGGGGAAAGTGGGCAGCCTTGTCTGGTCCCCGATTTTAGAGGGATTTCCTTGAGTATCTCTCCATTTAATTTAATATTGGCTATTGGTTTGCTGTATATAGCCTTTATGATGTTTAGAAAAGTGCCTTGTATTCCTGATCTTTCCAGAACTTTAAACATAAATGGGTGTTAGATTTTTGTCAAATGCTTTTTCTGCATCTAAAGAGATGATCATGTGGTTTTTCTCTTTTAGTTTGTTTATATGGTGGATTACATTGATGGATTTTCATATGTTAAACCATCCCTGCATGCCTGGAATGAATCCTACCTGGTCATGGTGAATGATGTCTTTGATAAGCTGTTGTATTCGCTTTGCGAGTATTTTGTTAAGTATTTTTGCATCAATGTTCATAAGAGAAATTGGTCTGAAATTCTCTTTTTTTGTTGCGTCTTTGTGGGGTTTGGGTATCAATGTGACTGTGGCCTCATAGAATGAATTTGGTAATATTCCATCCATTTCTATCTTTCGGAATAGCTTGAATATTATTGGTATTAGCTCCTCTTTGAAGGACTGGTAGAATTCTGCGCTGAAACCATCTGGCCCTGGGCTTTTTTTGGTTGGGAGACTATCAATGATTGCTTCTATTTCTATAGGAGAAATAGGGCTATTTAATTTGTTTATCTGGTCTTGATTCAATTTTGGCAAATGGAATCGGTCGAGAAAATTGTCCATTTCCCTTAGATTTTCAAATTTTGTGGCATAAATGCCTTTAAAGTAGGTTCTTATGATTCTTTGTATTTCTTCGGTGTCTGTTGTTATGTCTCCCTTTTCATTTCTGATTTTGTTAATTTGGATAGTGTTTCTCTGTCTTTTAGTTAGATTGGCTAACGGTTTGTCTATCTTGTTAATTTTCTCAAAGAACCAGCTCTTGGTTTTGTTGATTCTTTGGATTGTTCTCTTTGTTTCTAATTTATTGATTTCAGCCCTGAGTTTGATTATTTCCAGGCGTCTACTCCTCTTGGGTGTTTCTGCTTCTTTTTTTTCTAAAGCTTCCAGATGTGTTGTTAAGTGGTTTATGTGGGATGTTTCCATTTTCTTTTTAAAGGCGCTTAGTGCTATGAATTTTCCTCTTAGCACTGCTTTCAATGTGTCCCACAAATTTGGATATGTTGTTCCATCATTTTCATTGAATTTCAGGAAGTCTTTTATTTCTCCCCTTATTTCTTCTATGACCCATGTGTTGTTAAGGAGAAAGTTGTTTAGTTTCCATGTGTTAGTACGCCTTTTGTTATTTCTGTTGTTGTTGTTGAAGTCCAGCCTTAGACCATGGTGATCTGATAAGATACAAGGTATTATTTCAATCCTCTTGTATCTGTTGAGGTTTGCTTCGTGACCCACTATATGATCAATTTTGGAGAACGTTCCATGGGGTGCTGAGAAAAAGGTATACTCCTTTGCATTTGGGTGGAAAGTTCTGTAGATATCTGTTAGATCCATATAATTCATGGCATTGGTTAATGAAATTATTTCCCGGCTTAGTTTTTGATTCAAGGACCTATCCTTGAGTGAAAGTGGGGTGTTGAAGTCTCCCACTATTAATGTGTGGGTATCAATGAGTGGTTCAAGCTTTGTTAATAACTCTTTTACAAATGTGGGAGCCCTTGTATTAGGAGCATAGATGTTCAAAATCGTGATGTTTTCTTGATTGACTTTACCTTTGATGAGAACGAAGTGTCCGTCCTCATCCCTTTTGATCAATTTTGGTTGAAAGTCTATTTTATTAGATATTAGAATGGCTACCCCAGCTTGTTTCTTGTGACCATTTGCTTGGTATATTTTTCCCCAACCTTTCACTCTGAGACAATGTCTGTTCTTGTGGTTGAGATGTGTTTCTTAAATGCAGAAGAATGTTGGGTCATGTTTATGCATCCAGTCAGTTAGTCTGTGTCTTTTTATTGGAGAATTGAGACCATTGACGTTGAGAGATATTAATGTCCAGTGATTGCTAAGTCCCTTCATTTTTGGTATTTGTAACAGTCGAGATTTTGTGAGGTTGTGATTTTGCGATGGTATAGTTACCTATTTCCTATGTAGTTTTGGTTGTAGTTTGATTCTTTGGGGTGGAGTTTTCCTTGTAGTAACTTCTGTAAAGCTGGATTTGTGGCTAGGTACTGTTTGAATTTGTTTTTGTCATGGAATATCTTGTTTTCTCCGTCAATGGTTATTGATAATTTCGCTGGGTAAAGTATTCTTGCCTGGTATCTGTGTTCTCTTAGGGTTTGCAGAACCTCTGTCCAGGCCCTTCTGGCTTTCATGGTCTCTTCTGAGAAGTCAGGAGTAATTCTGATAGGTTTGCCTTCATATGTTACTCGGCCTTTTTCTCTTGCTGCTTTTAATATTTTTTCTTTATTCTGTATATTTTGTGTTGTTATTATTATGTGGCGGGAAGATTTTCGTTTCAGGTCTATTCTATTTGGTGTTCTGTAGGCCTCTTGTATGCTCGTATGCATCTCCTTCTTCAAATTGGGGAAATTTTCTTCTATTATTCGATTAAAGATATTCTCTGGGGTGTGGAGTCGGTTGCCTTCTCTTTCCTCTATCCCTATTATTCTCAAGTTTCGTCTTTTCATGTGGTCTTTTATTTCATGGATGCTCTGTGTCAGGAAGTTTTCAGATTTAGCATTGTCCTGGACGGATGTTTCCAGTTCTGCGATTGTATCTTCAAGTCCCGATATCCGTTCTTCCATTTCTTGCAATCTGTTAGATAAGGCTACCTCTGAGATGCTTGCTTTCTTTTCTGAAGCTTCTCGATCACGTTTTTATTCCGTGTGTTCTTTTATGATAGCTTCCATTTTTATCTTCAGGTCTTGAACTGTTTTAATGATTTCCTTCATCTGGATATTTGTATTTTTCTGATATTCTTCAAATGCCTCTTTATATGACTCTTTTAAGTCTTCAGCCCTCTTGTTTGCCTCCTCCTGCATTTGTTTACAGATTTTATTTGTTTCTTCCATTATCATCTTACTTACTAAGGACTTGAGGTAGTTTTCTTGTATATCAATTGTTGTTGGGTTCTCCATGTTGTTTTCATTGGTATTGCTGGGATCTGGTGATGCCATCCTGTTTTGGTTTTTGTTAGCGTTCTTTCTTTGTCCTCTTGTCATTTTGGTGACTCTGATGTTGGGAGGTAGTTTGTAGTGACCTTCCCTGTTTGGGAGTGGATAGTTGGTGTCTGATTATAGGTAGGGTGCCCTTACCTGTGGGGATCAGGGAATATTTCCCTGGACCAGGCAGGTTATTCAGGTTCTACTCCTGGAGATTTTTCTCAACACCTTAGGCACCAGGCTGAGTCATGCAAAGTAGGTTTCTGTTTGGGCCTTTTCACCTTATTGCTGTAATTCAGATCAGCAGTTTTGGGATCTAGAGTAAGGTCAGCACACAAGCTCTCTGGTTATGTAGGTTGATCCCAGCTGCCTGTCTTTCCTGTTACTTTGTAGCCAAGACCACAGGTGTATCAGATCTTCTGGGTTGTAGCTGTCTTTTAGCTCTGCCTCTATACTCTTTAGGAGCGTCCAGCCTCTCCCATGAATTTGGGAGTTCTTGCTGGGTCTGCAGGAGCTGACCCAGCTAGGATCTGCCTCTTGGAAATTATAGGATCAGTGCCTGGTGGGCCTGAGACAGTATGGTTTCAGGCCACTGGCAATATCCAAGGAGGCAGCAGTTTCCACGCCCCTATAAGCCAGGACACTCCCAGGTCACTTTAGGTCAGCAGATAGACCCTGCAAGTCAACCCCAGGCTCCCTATATTATAGGAGGTCCTGTCGCGGGCCCGCAAGAATGGACCCAGCTAGGTTCTGTTGTTTAGGGAGTGCCAGGTCAGTGCCGGCAGCCCGGGCGGGCAGCTGGCAACAATGGCAATTCAGGCCGCTGGCAGGAGTCCCTGTATCTTCTCTTTCCGCCAGTGAAAGCCCGTATGCTCCCAAGTCACTTTAGGTCAGCAGATAGACCCTGCAAGTCGACCCCAGGCTCCCTATATTATGGGAGGTCCTGTCGCGGGCCCGCAAGAATGGACTCAGCTAGGTTCTGTTGTTTAGGGAGTGCCAGGTTAGTGTGGGCAGCCCTGGTGGGCAGCTGGCGACAATGGCAATTCAGGCCGCTGGCGGGAGTCCCCTGTATCTTCTAGCCCGAATGCTCCCGGGCTAGGCAAGTGACCTCCGCAGTTTGGCGTGGTGTGGATGGAGAGGTTCAATGGTGGTTTCACCCTATTTGCTGAGACTCCTCAGGCTGGGGGCTCCGGAGAATCCCCTCCCCAAATGGCGAGTTTGGGTTTTATGTGTCCGCTGTAGCTTAGTTGTGGATTCCGTTTCAGGGTTTGGGGAGTGCGTTTAGCTCCTCCGAACTGTTGCTTGTCCTGGGGTTAGACCCCCTGGTGGTCTGTGGCGATTGGGGCCCTACTCACCTACAGTTCTCAAAATCCAGCAGTCTGTGGCTCCATTCACGTCCCTGGTCTCCTCGGAGTAGATCAGCTATGGTGCCTACTGGTCGACGCCATCTTGGACCCTGGGGTAATATCTATCCTTGAGATGTGTTTCTTGAACGCAGAAGAATGTTGGATCTTGTTTATGCATCCATTTAGCTAGTCTGTGTCTTTTTATTGGCAAGGTGATACCATTGTTGTTGAGAGATATTAATGACCAGTGACTGTTAAGTCCCTTGATTTTGATGTTATTTGCAATAGAGAGTTTGTGTCATTGTGTTTTTGCAATGGTGTAGTTATCTACTTCCCATGTAATTTTTGTTGTAGCTTGTTCCTTTGGGGTGGAGTTTTCCTTATAGTAATTTCTCTAAAGCTGGATTTGTGGATAGGTACAGTTTGAATTTGCTTTTGCATTGGAATTTCTTGTTTTCTCTATCAATGTTTATTGATAGTTTCTCTGGGTATAGTAGTCTAGCCTGGCACATGTGGTCTCTTAGGGTTGGCAGGACCTCTGTCCAGGCCCTTCTGGCTGTTATGGTCTCTGCTGAGAAGTCGGGTGTAATTCTGTTAGGTTTGCAATTGTATGTTACTTGGCCCTTTTCCCTTGATGCTTTCATTTTCTATTCTAGTCTATTTGGTCTTTTGTAGGCCTCCTGTATATTTATAAACATCTCCTTCTTTAAATTGGGAAAATTTTCTTCTATGATTTCTTGAATATATTTTCTGCATCTTGGAGTTGGGCTTCTTCTCTTTCCTCAATGCCTATTATCCTCAGGTTTCCTCTTTCATGGTATCCTTGGTTTCTTGGATGTTCTGTGTCAGGAATTTTTCAGATTTAGCATTTTCTTTGATGGTTGCTTCAAGATCTACTTTTGCATCTTCTAGTCCCGAGTTTCATTCCTCCATCTCTTTGATTCTCTTAGAGACTCTCACCTCTATGTTGTTTGCTTTCTTCTCTAAGCTTTCACATTCCTGTTTTCTTTCTGTCTGTGCCTTTATCATTGTTTCCATTTTCATCTTCAGATCTTGAACTGTTTTATTGATTTCCTTCATTTAATTGTTTGTATTTTCCTGAATTTCTTCCAGTGCCTCTCTATAGGCCTCTTTTATGTCTTCCACCTGTTTGATTGTGTCTTCCTGCATTTATTTATGGATCTTAATCCTTAACTCCATTATCATCTTCATTACTAAGGAGTTGAGGTTATTTTCTTGTATTTCAATTGTTTTTGAGTTCTGTGGGTTGCTTTCTTTTGGATAGCTAGGATCTGGAGTGTCCATATTGTTTTGGTTTTTGTATTTTTTGTTTTTATGCTGGCCTTTAGTTATCTTGCTGTTGCTGATGTTGGGAGGTAGTTTCTGGTGTCTTTCACTGGTCATTGAGAACAGTTTTTTGGTGTGTGATTATAGGTCGATGGCTTTTGCCTGTGGTGGTCAGAGAACTCTTCCCCAAGACAGGCAAGTGACTTGGTTTTGGCTCCTCGAGACTTTGCTCCTCACACTGGGCTCCCCACTGGGTCAGCCAAGGTAGGTGCTGGTGCTTGGCAGCTCCAGTACAGTTTGAGGTAGTGTATATAGAGACAGTTATCCTGTCTTTGGCTGGGCTTTGGATACCCTGCCCTCGGGCCCTGGGCCTTTGGGTCCTAGGCTTAGAAAGCCCTCGAGTCCCTCATCCCCTGCTGGCTTCCAGAATTTTTTAGGTTTCTGCCTGCTCCAACTAGGTAGTGGGGCCTAGGTTCCGAGAGAGAGAGAGGGGGGAGGGAGAGAGAGAGAGAGAGCAGATACTGCCTTCTGATTGTTCGTGGTTGGGTAGATTTTTGCCCTATCCCCTCCAGCCTGCTTAGCCTCCACCAAGAGCACATGAATCCTTCCTAGGCTGGGGAGCCTGGCTTAGGCTGTGTCTGTTGTGACCAATTGTGCCAGGACTGTCCCCTGGGGCCAGCACTTAGGCTCCTGCACAGCCCTGCTCAGATAGCTACTGTGGTCAGTGACTCCTGATAGCATCTCTGGTATTAGACCACACCACTGTGGCTGGGTGTCCCTGGTCTCAGACCTCCTTGCTGTAGCTGGGAGCTGTTCCCACAGCTGTCTGGGCCCCAATGTGCCACCTAGACTTTCTGTGGACTGACACAGAGCGGATAGCAGGGTCTGAAGACAGATCCACCCATTTCCCTGAGACTTCCCTAGGCCAGGATCTCTGATGCTTTCCTGCCAGGATTTCAGTCCCAAATACAAAGTTTGTGCTGCCAAGCAAGGCCGCAGCTCACAGCTTGTAGCTTGCAGGCAGGGTCTTGTCTAGGCTCTGGGGTCTGAACTGCCATCCTCCATGGGCCACCGGATGACACAAGGTCAGACCCATCCATGGTCTGTACTGTGTGCATTTTTCTCACCCAGTGATCCCCAGCTCCCATGGTCCATGGCTCCCAGTAGCATCTGTGGTCTCCTCCCTGCAGATCAGACACTGAGTGTCTTTGTCATCACTATCTTGGAACTTCCCCCAAAACACAAATCTTGGAAATATCAGATAAATTCTGTTGAAAGCTCAAAATGTAGATGGCATTCTTCACAGAACTCTAGTTCATATGGAAGCACAGAGAGACTAGAGAGATGGATCAAGCATTAAGAGCATGTCCTGCTCTTCCAGAAGACCAGAATTCAGTTCCCAGCAACCATGTCTGATATCTCGCAGCAACTCTAGTCCCAGGGGAACCAGTGCCCTCTGGCTTCCACAGACACTTGTGCGTGTATGGTATAAACAAGACATTGTCAGAGGGATGAGTCTCTTGCTTCCTCAGAAGAGCGGCTATTCAGGGCTAGGCAGCATCTTGATGACATCGAGGTCCCAGTTTTTAATTGTTGATCTTAGTGCCTGAAGTATCCATGTTCTGCTGAAGAAGCCATCTCTTTTGCCAATGTGTTTAAGGTTATGCCCCACTCTATACTACCAGGTTCAGTGTATCTGGAGTCATGTTGAGGTCTTTGATCCACTTGTTTTGTGCAGGGTGATAGATATGGATCTATTTGCATTCTTCTACATGTTGACATTCAGTTAAACCAGCACCATTTGTTGAAGGTGCTTTCTTTTCCATTGTGTATTTGTAATTTCTTTATCAAAACCAGGTATCCACAGGTGTTTGGATTTATATCTGGGTCTTCCATTCAATTCCATAGATCAACATGTCTATTTTTATGCTAATACCAGGCAATACTTATTACTAAAGCTCACTAGTAATAGAAATCAAGGGTTCATATTCTACACTTCTAAAGAATAGTTATTAAATATTTCTTCTTTCATTCATACTTTTCCTTTAAAAAAAATCTGACTGTTCACTTCCAATGCTCATTTGTGGTGTGGAAGTTTTACTTCCTTGGTATTTACTTTCTAAAACTCTTTGTCTATTTTGGATAATAGTCTGTGATGACTAATTTTGCTTTTCTACTTGACTGAATTCAGAAATAACTAAAACCTAAGTATCTGGGCACACTAGTGAGGGATTTTCTTCATTGGTTTATTCGAGGTGGAAGGTAAATACTAAGTCTAGGCCACACCTTCTAGCATCAGCCTACATAAAAGGACATGGAAAAAGTTATGGTTTACTTCTTCCACGTGCCCTCGCACTTTCTGGCTGTATATACCGTGTTATTGTTCCTTCCTTGGTATGAGAAACCGCTTCTTCAGGAATCCATAACAGATGAGACCAGCAGCTCTCTAGGAATCCTCAGGTCCAGCAGCAGATTGGGACAGCTGAAACATCTAGTCCTGGGGACTGAATCACTGGACTCTTGGCTTCCTGTCAGGAGACAGCCACTATTCTTTCTTTTGCTGCACAGAATTTTATTTTCATGAGGTCCCACCTGTTGATCCTTGAGTCAGTTCCTCTGCCTTTAGTGTTCTGTTAAAAAATATTGCTTTTACCAATATATTGAAGGATTCCCCTTGTTTTTTCTTCTAAAGCTTATGTTTCCAGCTTTAAACTAAGGCTTTTGATCCATTTTGAAATGGTTTTTGTAGAAGGTTAAGGACAAAAATCTAATTTTGCTTCTCTCCAGGTGGGTGTCCAGTTTTGTCAGCACATTTGTTGGATATTTATTTTCAAATATTGTTTTGGTTGTTGTTTAATTTTTGTTTTTTGATCCTTGTCAACAATTAAGTGGGCTTTGTGATGTCTCTTGATGCCAAAAACCTCTGTTCTATTCATTGGTCTTCCTGTCTATTTTTGAACCACTTGCAGGAAGCCTTACCACTATGGTTGTGCAGTATAATTTAGCATGAGATATTGTCACATTTCCAGTAGTGTTCTTATTCCTTAGGACTGCTTTGGTATTTGTAATCTTTTGTGGTCCCATTTGATATTTTTGTTATTTTTCTAAGCCTGTGAAATATGACATGGGACTTTTGATATGTACGCCATTAATTTTGTATATTAATTTTGGTAGTATAAATTTTACTGACAAGGCTGTTTCTGCCTATTCAGGAACAGGGAGTATCTTTCTATCCTGTATCATCTTCTGTGATTTCCTTTGGTGATATTTTGAAACTTCAGAGGAGTCAACCCCATTTTCTCTCTCACATTTTGAATAACCAACATATAGCATAATGAGAACTACACATATAAGTACAGTATAATGTGAGAAAGGACAGCAAGAAAGATGAAAATAAGAAGAAGAGGAAGGAGCACAGGTGATGGGCAAGAGCAATGAAAAAGCATATTAAACTAATTGTTTTTATTTCTTTTTTATACTCTTTATTGTTTCTTCCTTAATTTCTCACTTACATCCCAATCCCATGCATCCTATTCCCTTCTCATCTGACCTTTGTCCTTGAAAATCCCACATGAAAAAATGAGAATATAAAAGAAGATTGAGTTTGGAAAGAAATTTCAATAATTCCAGAAATAGTGTCACTATTATGTAATATCCAGAAGTCTATTTTTAGTCACCATAAATATGGTACCTGCAAATTTTTCCCCAGTGGTTTGCCACATTTGAAGCTATCTCCAGAAGGAGGTCCCTCAATGCTCATTACCTTCTTTGAGTTATGCTGGGTGTTGCCAGGAGACCTGGAGACCTGCCAGGAGACAGTAAACCTGTCTCATTTTCAAAAAACACTCAAAACAATAAAAAACTTTAAATGCCATATTCTGGAGGTCTCTGAGGTTTTTGAAGACCTTCCCTATCTATTGAACCTAGAATGTATATTCTTGTGATAAAATTGAGTAGTGCAATGAGTTAAAGATAAACTTATGTTACATCAATATATAACATACCAATGAATTAAAAATAACCTGTGAATAACAAATTAGGCCTTAAGTTGAAGAGTAGATTCAATAATCTACCTTTTGTCCTATTATCCTTATATCTTTCTATATTCTCAGAGAGAAATCTTGAGTCCAGTCTTGTTCTCTCTCTGAATAAGACCAATAATAACATAACTAACTCCCAATGAAAATAGACATGCATAGCTCTAACCCTTACCCAAACCCCCTTTAAGGGAAATGGGACATCGTTCTCTTTTTAAGGCTTCTTCTGGCTGATTTGGGATGAATAATACTTATGTAGAGGCCCAAATAAAAATGGTAAAATGGTTAATCAAGCTAGAGATAACATTTGTAGTTCAGTCTCTAATTGTTGAGAAATTCCAGGCTTAATAAAAGTCCTGTGTGAGACAGTTTGAAATGCTGAACCAATTGGAACCAGAAGCTTTCTTTGAAGCTGTCCTGGGAGATCTTCTGTTCTGATGAAGAACAGCAACCAAAGCACTTGTGGCTAGAACATGCAGAATGCAGGATATCAAGGATATCATCATCTTAGCATGCTGGAGGATGAATCCTGTCAGGTCTGATCCAGCATCAGTGTCTGGTTCTTTTGTTATGAAAATATATAATTTCTCAAAACATACAGTTCTTAAACTATAAATGCATGAGGTATGCAGGATGCACAGAGCAAGGCTGGTTCTGTAGTTTGAATTCTTGTACATATAGACTGACTTAAGTTAGCAGTCTCCCTTTCATCCAGGTCTGTTTCATTTTGACCTCTTTCAAAGAGGAAGTATAATATTACCATTACCAAAGAACATACAATCCTTATTTAATTGAAATGAAAAGGAGATTGTATTGTTTTAAATGTCCTCTCTAGGCTCTGTGTTGCTTGATATATAGGCCAGGATGCTACTTGTTTCCCAAGAAAATGTATCTCATTTTTAGAGACAAGCTGGTTTCCCTGAGCAAAAGACAAGGCGTTAAGCTTTAAATAAACTTATACATACCCTAGGCATCTTGTACCTGGATTTTCACACTTGTTGAGGGTGTTTATTCTCACACCTTCTCTCCATAGGGACATTTTCACTTTTTAGTTCTAAATGTCCTTCTCTAGGCTCTATGCTGCCTGATGTATGGCCAGGCCACTACCTGTTTCCCAGGAAAATGTATCTCATTTTAGAGACAAGCCAGTTGCCCTGAGCAAAAGAGAAGGCCTTAAGCTTACCTGAGGCATCTAGTACCTGGGATTTTGCACTTGTTGGAGGTGTTTTTGTCTCACCCCTTCTCTCCATAGCGGATGGATGCTGATGTGTACTTTGTCGCCTGTAAGTCCTCTGTGTCTTTTTGCATCTGGTGTGACCATCACCTGTCCCCCATGAAAGTAGCTCATGTTTAGAGGGATAAGCTGGCTGCCAGAGCAGTGACACAACAACTCAGCATACGAAGGCATGCAGCTTGCTTGTCTGTCTCCCCACCCAACCTTGGTCCTTACATAGACCAACAGAATGTATCTCTTAGGCCAATTACCCCTTGGCATCCCTTTTCCCAACTGAAGCTCCATTTTAAAGGAGATTGGCTGGCCTTTTTTTCAGAGCAGTTACATCATTTTCTTTACATAAACCTAAGATTGATGTGTATCCATCCTTTAAATCAGTAAGGACATATAATCAATTGTTAAGAAAATGGAACTTACATAGTAAACGTAAGGAAAAATTTGTCAATTTAAATCCTAGGCTATGTCTGCAAGTAACTTATCAGTAGGGGATTATGCTTAGAACTCACAGAGATCAGCCTGTATTTTTTCTCTATTGTGTTAAGATTAAGGGTGTATGACATGATCACTCTGCACAAATATTTCATTTCAATTCCAGTCAAAATCTACAGAAATATCAAATAAAATTCAAAACTTAACAAAAAATACTAAGTCTTGGGTCAGTTGCTCCAATTTAGGCTTCAGTAAGCAAAAGCCTGTCCACCATTATTTTGAATTCAGTTATTGCTAATTTGCATAGGTGGACCCTTTCCAGAGAAAGCTGACAAACATCTTGCAGCTAATGAGTTCTGAATTCCAGCTGCTATCAACTCTATGGAAAATAGTTTGGCTTCTTCTTACATTCTCATTTTTGGTAAATTAGCTTTGCATGTCCCAGCTTTCTGCCATTCTCCCTGAAAAACATAAGCAAAAACAAAGCCTAAAAAGGATCCAGGGGCCTTCTGCCATAGTGACTTGGAGAGTGACCACAGCAGTCTCTATTTAATTATTTGGGTTATTTCTTTGGGAGATATTTCCACCACCAAACTATATCAAAGTATGGGTTTTCAAGGGTGTGGATACAAGAAATTCATTGGGCATCATTTTCTTGCAGATATGTATATGTATGGCCTAGGAAGCCAATAGCTGACACAAAGAAACTGAAGTGTAATTCAAAGTTGGTAGCACTACGCTGGGCAGAATCTAAGCTAATAGTAATGTCCTAGCAAAATAAAATAAACTAATCAAATTCTATGTCCTCATAATTTACTCTATTCCAAGCACTTGCCAATCTGATTGTCCTTGGGCAGCTTCTCTCCACCACCCCGCTGTCAACTGTTCATCTCAATTATCAACCGCTGGCTCCTCCTCCTCTCCAGGAAGCCCTGCCTTCCACTGCCTGTCCTTCTGCTTAGCTGATTGGCTAAACAACACATTATTGACCACTGCTACATCCATCCAGTCATTCCTGCAGAATGCACTCATAAATTGAGAGTATTATATCCTGAAAGAATTTTTTGGCATATCTGCCTGTGAAGATATTCTGCTATTTTCAGGGGAATTATAAACCTTCGTTATACCTTGAGTAAGTAACGTACAGCCAAAACCAATTATCTCTTTAAAGAGGATCAGAAATGCAAAAAGTTTATATACTGGTAGATTATGTGAGTAATTTTGATACAATTAATATCAGGACTTTAGTTCATAGCAAAGGAAACAGCCTCCATTAGTCCCACAATATGAAAGGAGGACATTAAAATATCCAGAAATATAACGTAGTGATGAGAAAACAAAATCTAGATAGCTCCATGGGTTACCTGGACACACACACACACACACACACACACACACACACACACACACACACACACACA